>LR812531.1:6476061-7035951 GCA_903798195.1 Danio kyathit | reverse complement strand
CATTAGGATGTGATTAATTGTGGTGTCAGCGATTTGGCACAGACGCAAAAAAAAAAAAAGACGGCTGCGTTTAGATTTCAAAGGTGTGGACAGATCGCAAAGGCAGACTAACGCATGGCAGCGACACCACATGCGAAAAAACGACCTCTTCCCGACTTTGACTTTGCCGCCGTTCTGCCATCAACGTTGCAGACAGCACAATTACCCATTCATTTATTCAGGCAGCAAGTGCACAAAGAGCATTTTCACATGCACAGATAAATCGAATTTAAAGTGTCAAGGCACTCGCCGCCTTTTGCCGCCGTTTACTTTAAAGTGTAGTAGCTAATGATATGTGTGTGTGAGAAATAGGGTGATAGGTGGAGACTGTGTGCATATTCTCCTGCTGTGCTGTGAACCTGCTCGCTAAAAACAGGAAGATGGTGAGTCCTCACTGCTGACACAACACAGGGCTTTATTTCGGTCGGCATAGGTTGCAACACCCCATGCCACTTCCAGACACACCTACTGTATAGGCCTGTCTGTCACCCAGAATGTCCTATAGTGAGATCTTTTTTAATTCATTCATTCATTCATTTTCTTTTCGGCTTAGTCCCTTTATTAATCAGGGGTCGCCACAGCGGAATCAACCGCCAACCTATCCAGCACATGTTTTACGCAGCGGATGCCCTTCCAGCCGCAACACTGGGAAACATCCACACACACCCATTCACACACATATACCAAGGCCAATTTAGCCTACCCAATTCACCTATACCACATGTTTTTGGGCTTGTGGGGGAAACCAGAGCACCTGGAGGAAACCCACGCGAACATGGGGAGAACATGCAAATTACACACACAACTGACCCAGCCGAGGCTCGAACCAGCAACCTTTTTGCTGTGAGGCGGACGTGCTACCCACTGCACCACCGTGCAGCCTATTATTATTATTATTTATATTATTATTATCCAAGCAATGTGGCATGGTGGCTCAGTGGCAAGCACTGTCACCTCACAGCAAGTAGGTCCCTGGTTTGAGTCCCGGCTGGGGCATTTCTGTGTGGAGTTTGCATGTCCTCCCCGTGTTGGCGTGGGTTTCCTCCGGGTGCTCCGTTTTCCCCCACAGTCCAAAGATATGTGCTATAGGGGAATTAAATGACCTAAATTGACCGGTATTGAATGAGTGCATGTGTGAATGTGAGTGTGTATGGGTGTTTCCCAGCACTGGGTTGTGGCTAGAAGGGCATCCACTGCGTAAAACATATGCTAGTTGGCGATTCATTCCGCTGTGGCAACCCTTGATAAATAAAGGACAAAGCCATAGAAAAAATGAATGAATGATTGAATATCCAAGCATTATAACATTTCTTAATAAAATTAATAAGAAAATGTAAAAAATGTAAATAATAAAATAAAATGTAAACACATTAAAGTGATAGTTCACCCCAAACTCAGGATGTCCTGCAGACCAACGAAATAGTGAGATGCCTTCTATTTTTATTATTAATATCCAAGAAATATGACATTAAAATAAAATTAATAAGAAAAAATAAATAAATAAAATGCAAACACATTAAAATGTCCCACCCAAACCCAGGGTATCCTGCAGACCAAAGAACTAGATATTTTCTTTCTTTTTTAGATTATCTAAGAAATAAAACATTAAAATAAAATAAAATAAAAATTATAAAGAAAATTAATAATAAAAAAATGTAAATAATAACATGTAAAACACATTAAAGTGATTCATCACCCCCAAAAATTCATTTACTCAATACTGTACCTTGAAAAGTAAATAAGATATTTTGTTAAAAGCTGAAAACCTGTAACCACTGACATCCATACACTGAAAAAAATATTCTGCAAAATTGTTGCAAATAATTTATATGGGTTGAACTTAAACAAACAAATTTAATTTAGTAATGTTCAACTTAATTTGTTTGTTTAAATTCAGCCGAAATAAATTGTTTACAACCACTTAACTTGAAAAATAAAATTGTAAATTCAAGGAATCATCTTTAAATAATTTTTGTCAGTGCACCGTTGATTTAAGACTTAATCTAACATTATTCAGAACTTTTCCCACAACTAATTCACAACTTTTTTTATTAAATGTTGAATATATGCACTGTAAATAAGCCAATAAGCCCAGCAGACACTCATAAGATGTTAATATTAGGATCTAATCTAAGGAAAATGTTATTTTGACGTCCAATAATGACATGAAATGACGTTGATATTTGGTTGATTTTAGATTGTGTTGGAAAGTGACCAAAATCCAAAGTCGATGTTAAACCAACATCATATTGACATCAAATACTGACATTTATTTGTCAGATATGGCAACCAAAAGCCAACGTCTGATAAACGTGATATTGGTAACGTCCACACAGCGTCAAGCTGTAACATCATTAGATGTTGATATTTTGTTGTTTTTAGGTTGTGTTGGAAGTTAACCAAAATGCAACGTCTGTCTGATGTTGGACATTGACGTCGGCTTGATGTTGGGTTTCATTTCCAAACAAAATGCAACGTCCCACATTGTTGGGGTACAATGTCAATCTGATGTCATGTTGACGTTCTGTGCCTGCTGGGAGTTAACTCCAACCATTTAAGGAAACTGATTGTGGCAAACCATTTAAGTTTCAGTTTATTAAAGCAAATGGTTTGAGTACTGTATACTCTAAAAATAGACTGTATACTATATATATATATATATATATATATATATATATATATATATATATATATATATATATATAGTATTTTTTCTCAATTACTTCATTATTTGAGTAGCTATACAGTTTAGATTTAATTCATTCTATTACCTGAACACAAAAAGATTTCAATATAAAGCAGAAGTCATTTTCCCACGTCTAGCCCACAACCCTTTATCACTACAGTGATTCATTCATTCATTTTCTTGTCGGCTTTGTCCCTTGCGGGGTCGCCACAGCGGAATGAACCGCCAACTTATCCAGCGAATGCCCTTCCAGCCGCAACCCATCTCTGGGAACTTCCACACACACATTCACACTCATACACTATGGACAATTTTAGCTTACCCAATTCACCTGTACTGCATGTCTTTGGACTGTGGGGGAAACCGGAGCACCTGGAGGAAACCCACGCGAACCCAGGGAGAACATGCAAACTCCACACAGAAACGCCAACTGACCCAGCCCAGCCGAGGTTCGAACCTGCGACCCAGCGACGTTCTTGCTGTGAGGCAACAGCACTACCTACTGCGCCACTGGGTTGCCCTACAGTGATTCAATCCTTTCAAAATAAAGAGAGCTGATACTCACTCTTGACTTTTCAAAACACAATTTACCAATTATTTTAATTTTACCACTACCTATTTTATAGTTTAAAGAATATATAAACATATTTTAGATTTGTTTTCTTGTACATACTGCATTCAATTAAAAAAAGGATTAATGGTTGTATGCAAATTGCCTGATATGAAATGAGGTAATATGCAAGTTTTAATGCAAGTTTGCATTAGAAAGTCCAAATCTTTTGCATTAGATCATTTAACTAATCTCTGTATCTTGCAAATATATCAGCAGAGAGTACACTGTACACTGCTGACCCAGCCTAACCTCAGCCTAATAAAATAAAATAAAATAAAATAAAATAAAATAACAATGTAAAAAAATGCTACTTTGTTCAATTGAAAGCTCTATTTTACAAAGCAGTATACCTGAAAATTAAAGTAATGTCTAAAAATATAAAACTAAGTCTTGGAAACTACTACAGATGTCTTATTGAGTTTGACAGATTGTGACATTCATCAAATCAGTGGAAAACCTTCATTTTATTTCCATCTCTGCACACATCCTAATTACTCTGCCTCCACTAATTCATTTATGCCACTTTGAATGTTATAAAATCCTTTCTGAAGAAAAAAAAAATACCTGAAACTAAATCTGAGCTTTAGAATAATACCTGAACTCAAAAACAGATCTCTAAGCCACGACAAAAACCATTGATGTTGAAGGCGACAGGTCAAATTGTTACTTAATTTTTGTTTATTTAAACAGTCTATGAAATTCATAATCTGAAAACATTTGATTTGGCTGTTACCAGTATTAAATTGATTAAACTCAAACAATTCTTGAGTTTTTTGGGGGAACTACTTAATTGTTTTATGTTAAATTTGAAAAAAAAAAAAAACTTAAGAGTTAACTTAATTCCTCCATGTTGACCCAACACAAATTGATTGTGTAAGTTATTTTAAACGTTTTGTGTTGGGACAACATGACGAAATAGAGAGGAGGAACTATGACGTCAATTTGTATGCAAAAATCTGGAAGCGAGTTAGCATTTTAGCAGTTCCGGTTCCCTCGTCACAAAGTCAATGGGTTTTTTTCAATGGTTTTTTTGGTTAAATCGCTTAAAAAAATTTGTGGCTACCACAAACTCAAGATACTTTCACATTTGATCCTACAACATAAAACACATTAGTTACATCTCACTCTTGATATTTTAAATCGGTTATGCTTCTTTAATAAGACGGCTGCTATCAAGTTGCTAAATGGGACTACAGTCGGTGTCGGGAGACATTACATCATCGAGATGAACTGGTCTGTAATGCAGCCCGCTTGTGGTGGCCATTTGGATTTGTCACTTATTTAAGTATTTTCATGAATGGTATTTTATAGTTTGTAGTATTTGTCTAATTGGGAATTCATATTGTGTGTAGATAATGACTTCACTTGTAAAGACTGTCAAGACAGATTCATTTGTTGATCCTTTATTTTAATTAAACAATATTATGAGGATACTGCTTACCAGTGCAGTGTGTCTCTTTCCTGCTCTCAGTAATGCAAACATGTGAATTCATGTGTAAGAAATACCAGCCTGATCTCACGTTTTGTTAGTTTAGTCGCTAATACGATTTTAAAAAGGAGGCGTCGCACCCAACCCCACCCCTAAACCCAACCGTCATTGGGGGATGAGCAAATCGTACTAAATTGTACGAATTAGATCGTACAAATTTATACGAGTTAGCCACCAAATCAAAACGTTACAAATTGCCGTGAGATTGGGTTGGAAATACATACATCTTAACTGTCATTTTAATGTGATCAATTGATTTTTCATCGTTTTTTTGCTTCATTTGAACTCTGTCATAACTGCAATATTTACACACCTCTTTACAATTTATAGCATATGTGACTGTATGGGCTGCTTTTCGCTGTACTTTGTGACAAAAAAAAGAATATTGAATGTTGTTCTCCACCTATGATGGAACTTGCAGGCATATAGACTTATCCCTCACGCCTCATTTCTGTCGTCTGTTACTAAGATAAGCGGGCCGTGTGCACGCGAGCGATACACTTATTTAAACATGTCTTATGATAATACTGTGTAGGCACATTTATAAATACAGTTTTAAAACTTTTACAACAAGCGTAAATCTAAACAAAATGTATTTCACATGTAAAAACTATCCAAAAGGCACCTAGGTCTATGTGTTTTTGCGTATTTATTTGTTTATAATATGTAGCGTGAGAGGTTTAATATAATAAACCGAGAGAGCAAACCTTTATCATGGACCATATTTCAAAAAATAAGCTTGAAAAGTTATCGTTAGCAGGGTGGTGCTGACGTCACAGGCGAGCGCCCTGAAGGCGCTGTAGTGCGTTTATAGCTTAATGTTAGCTTTTCAGTGCTTGCGTTTGCATTTAAGATCCAAAAGTGCTACAAGTTGTATTTTCGTGTGAGGATTATCTGGTTGGACAAAACGTGTAAGTGTAAGGAACTGTGTTTGAACACAGAGCTTATTATTTGCAATCTTCGAAAAGCCTATGGGAAAATCCGATAGGGATTTTATGGAGGGAGCCAGTTTTATGCTAGCAGCCTATTAGCTTATAAGGTGACGTCATAGTTCCTCCACTCTACTGTGTAGAACCCAGCATTTTTCACATTGTAGTGCTGAACCTATTTCTTTATATGTTCAATCCACACAGCAAAAATTCCAGTGTTAAATATACAGTGTGATTTTTTTTTTGGTGTTGCTCAGTGTTAAAACCGGAGTACATTTTAATCTATGAGTGTGAAAGAGCGTATATTTAAGAGTTTTTTCTTTTAGTGTTAAACTTTTAACCCAATATACAGTGTACTCCAGTGTATTACAGTGATCAAACCAGTATGTTTTACTTAAACTTGAAACATGTCTTGTTGCATTTTAAAACGCAAAGAGTTGAATGTACTGAAATTATTTCTGAAAAGATTAATGAATATTTAATAAATGAAAACTATTTTCAACATATTTGATCACTGTTATCTGTCACTCACACCAATTGATAATATAGGAAAAAAGGTAATATATTAACTATAGGTGGGCATAGATTAATTTTTTTAATCTAGATTAAGCTAGATTAATTTCAAAATTAATCTAGATTAATCTAGATTAAAATGGCTCATTTGAATTCTGCCGAAGATATTCAGAATATGTGTGTTACCCAAATAATAAGTCTTTGAGAACAGGTTTCTCAAGCCGGGTGTCGCATTAGACCAGTGTCTCATCTCTAAAATGTTTCCAAAATGCATCACAAACTGCTTGAGAAACTGTTCTACTATGAGAATTGGTGATGAAAATAAATGATGTTCAATAAGATGTGTTTACTTACTTGTGTTTACTAACTGTTTATTCAGTTAAACATGAATGTTGAACTGTAGGCCTACATAAGCTCCAAACAGCGAATTCTGATGAGCTTAATCAGACTAAAGTCAACACTGAACTAAACAGAAATGGAATTAAGACGTGGAGTATGCAGATTTTAGTGGCATTATTGAAGTAAACACCGCGGTCTTTAGGACCTTTCGCCATATTTTCCGACAAGGTCCACACGCGGCTGTCAGAAAGGACTGCACACACACATACACAAACACACACACACACACACACACACACGTCGCGAAATGCGGAAGTTTTTTTTTCTTACCATTTGGCATGCGTTATTAAACTCCATAACTCTCTCACCTGTCCTTACTCCGTATTTGCGTCTATATTACCCCAGTTTGTCACGAAGGAATAAATGAAAAGTGAAACTGCAGTTAGAGTCAGGCATCCTGCTGATTTGATTCAATAGAGCAGACGGCTCACCGGTCAGGTATACATCCGCGGTAATATATCAAGGTGAAAGTCATCATAGCTTGCGTAGAATAGACCCAGCTCCCAACCCAACTTTGAGAATAGATTAACGGCGATATTTTTTTTATCGCGCGATAAGAGTCTCGCGTTAACGCAGCACGTTAACGCCGGTAACGGCCCAGCACTAATATTAACACATTAAAGGGTAACACACACTCCAGTTTGATGTAAGAATAAACTCTTACTGTGTAAAATGAACTCTGAGAGTAATGTACAAATTCCACATTTTAGAAAGTGTTATTTTAACTTCAAAATGGAGGGAGACCTATGTACAACCAAGGAGTGTTAAGTTTAACTCAAATTGAGTTGAATCTACACTGATTTTTTTGCTGTGCACTTAAATTTGTAAAAAATGATTGTAAGTTAACTTAATAGATTTGTGTTGGGACAACATGATGAAATTGTGTGGATTCCGCATTTTTTACAGCGCTGGTTAAATAATTTCCGCACCTGAAGTGTATAGTTTCGTGATCCGAAATGAAAATAGTTAATTAGATATGAATAAAACATGCTTTGACTATCAGTAGCACAGAGCAGGGGATCAAGTGCTCGGTTAAAGGATCTTCAGATCAATGTTATTGCGCTGCACTCAGGTTACTGGAACACAACCGACAGGAAATGATGATCATTAATAAGAAAACGACTGTTTTACTCTGTGCAAAACACTGATGTACTGAGCAGGAAGCACATTCAGCACACGATAGGCCTGCTGTAGTCTCGATAACACTTGATGGGTTATTTATTATTCGTTGCATTTTGTTATTTTCAGTTCACATCGTTTTCCCCTGCCGCTGTCAGAACATGAATTCGGCCCACTTTTTTGGTTTGTGGCCCACCAGTTGAGAGTCATTGATTTAGTATGACAGCGCTCACATTTTACATAGAACCGAACACCAGAATCTCTTGTTCGTTTTCCATGGCCGGACCACTTGATCCTAAAACAGCAAAAGAAAAAGTGCAATAAATAGTGAACATATCCTAAAAAAAAAGAAAAAATACATCAGTAAATCATTTTAATGGGATTCACCAACCATACACTTCTTCTTCTTCTTCCCCAGATCTTTGTGTTCAGCTGCGCGCTCTGGGCTTTGGGTGCGCTCTAAATGTGGAAAACGCTGCAAAAAGAAGCACAGGGAATAAAAACTACAGAAATGAGGTCATGTTCCTGGATTAGATGCACACAATGCAAAGGAGGAGAAACTACTAAATGAAACGGCATTCATAAAACATTGAATGTTTTTGCATTTTAGATGAATTGTCCTCTGAGACGCAATTCAAATGTGAATTTTAAGAAATTAGGACAAAGTGCCTCATTATCCTCGACAAGAAGAGTGAGAATTGCTCATCTCCTTAGTGGAAAGACAAATGCGAAACCGGCCCAAAAACGCTATTTAGAAGTACGCTGCTGGAAGAATTTACAATTGTTTATGAATGTATAAATTATTTATGTTTCGACACAAAGTCAAGCACCTGAAATTGATTTTATTTCAGCAACCTAAAAGAGCCAGACTGATTCAGTCAAATGAAATTATATTTCTGACATGAATTAAACCAACTCTCTAAGATATTTCCATATTGGCATTTTTAAGTGTGCAGAGGGAAAATTAAAGTCCAATTCAAACTAATAACCGAAGTTTGGGTATCTTTTATTTTAAGATGTCCGTGGTACAGTGTAACTCTTCATCTAAATCCTGAGTAATAATTATTTACATGTACTTACTATGTTTAGGGTAATTTTAAAAAATGAATTATAACTACTATTAGTACGTGAATCCTTAAAACATAATGTTACCCACAATTTTGACAAACAGGTTTTTGACTTTACAGGCAAAGTTACCCTAAAAATGCTTTAATTAAAATAAAATCTATTTATTTTTCAATTTTCAATTTTTAATTGAACAAACAAAAAACCTTTGAAATAAGTCAATCTAATTTGGCCATTTGCATATAGGTCTCATTTACAAGTAATTTCTAGCATCATTTACTCACGCTTGACTTGTTTCAATTTTTTTTTTTTTGTTCTGTTGAACACAAGTGTAGTTTATTTATAAACTAATTTCAAGAGGATCACGTGCTTATGATTGAACACAGCTGGTATCGCATTACCTCTGCAGATTGCGCCAATCAGATG
Source organism: Danio kyathit (assembly GCA_903798195.1). Lineage (NCBI taxonomy): Eukaryota > Metazoa > Chordata > Actinopteri > Cypriniformes > Danionidae > Danio > Danio kyathit. The sequence continues at coordinate 7,026,673 of LR812531.1, read as the reverse complement.
AACAATGACACATTATAAATTACCAGAGCGCTTTACTCCAGTCATCTTCGTTTGAAGAATCCCCCCTTCCACCCCTACTCCTCCCCTTTAAAGATAGGGCGGCACGGCGGCCAGTGGGTAGCACTGTTGCCTCACAGCAAGAACGCCACTGGTCAGTTCTTCTCCGGGCCAGTTGGCGTTTCTGTGCGGAGTTTGCATGTCCTCCCTGTGTTCGCGTGGGTTTGCCCTGGGTTGTCCGGTTTCCTCCCACCATTCAAAGACAGGCACCATAGGTAAATTGACTAATCAAAATAGCATTCTAAGGCAACTCTTAGTCAGATATATCCCAGCAGTTCACAGTAGGGGAGTTCTCCAGACCCACCTGAGCTCAAACTCTCCTCTCGCCCTCCAAACGGGAGGGAGCCCTGGGCTCAAGGATATTCTGAGCTCAGGGCTCTCTCCCGGGACAGCATGCCAAACAAGCTTTATAATCAATCATCAGCTAAGTGTGAACTCTTGAAAAGAAGATATTTTGAAGAATGTTGGAAACTTGGATCTATTGACTTACATAGTTTTTGCTTTTCCTACTTTAGATTTCCAACATTCCTCAAAACATTGCTAACACTTTAGTTTAAGTTATTCATTCATTCATTCATTTTCTTTTCAGCTTAATCTCTTTATTAATCAGGGGTCGCCACAGCAGAATGAACCGTCAATTTATCCAGCATATGCTGTATGCAGCAGATGCCCTTCCAGCTGTAACCCAGTACTGGAAAACACCCATACACACTCTCTCACACACATACACTACTGACAATTTAGCTTACCAAATTCACCTATACAGCATGTCTTTGAATGTGGGGGGAAACCGGAGCACCCAGAGGAAACCCACGCGATCACAGGGAGAACATGCAAACTCCACACAGAAATGCCAACTGACCCAGCCAAGGCTCGAACCAGCGACCTTCTTGCTGTGAGGCAATCGTGCTACCCACTGCGCGACCGTGACGCCCAAGTTTAAGTTAGTTTAAATTAGCACTATTAACTATTAGCTTATTACCTGCCTACTATTAAGATATTAAACCCATACATAAACCTAACTACTACATTAATAACTATTATTAAGCTGCTAGTTAACAGTTTATTGAGCTTATAGCATTAGTTAGTCGACAATTACATGTTTACAACATTCTTCAAAATAACGGTAATGCTTTAGTTTACATAACAACTCACACTTTTAACTACTAGCTTACTACCTGCCTAATATTACAATATTAACTGTTTATTAGCAATTATAAATATGATCTTATTCTACATCCCAAAACCCATACTTAAACCCAACTACTACCATAATAACTATTAATAAGCAGCTATTTAACAGTTTATTGAGCTAATAGCCTTAGTTAATCGATGTTACATATTATCTACCAGCGTATTACCTGCCTATTATTGAAATATTAACGGTTATTAGTAATTGTAAAAGATGATCTCATTCTACATCCCAAGTCCTACTCAAAACCCATACCTAAACCTAACTTCTACCTTAATAACTAATAAAAAAACAGCTAATCAATAGTTTATTGAGCTTACAGTATAGTCTTAGTTAGTCGATGGTTACAGATTTACAACATTCTTCAAAATATTGGTAGCGTTTTAGTTCATGGAACAATTCACCCTATTATCTACTGGCTTATTAGCTCCCTTTTATTAAGATATTAACAGTTTAGTAATTATAAAGGATCGTCTCAATCCCAACTACTACCTTAATAACTATGAATTAGCAGCTAATTAATTGTTTATTGAGCTTATAGTCTTAGTTAGTCGATGGTTGCATATTTCAAACTCTTTAGCTACATAACACCTCACACTATTATCTCCTGGCGTATTACCTGCCTATTATTACGATATTAACAGTTTAATAGTAATTATAAAGGATGATCTCATTCTACATCCCAAGTCCTACCCAAAACCCATACCTAAACCCAACTACTACCTTAATAACTATTAATAAGCAGCTCATTAACAGTTTGTTGAGCTCATAATCTTAGTTAGTGGATGGTTACATATTTTAAACATTCTTCAAAATAACAGTAACTTTAGTTTACATAACAACTTACACTGTTATCTACCAGCGTATTACCTGCCTATTATTTAGATATCAACGATTATGAATAATTGTAAAGGATGATCTCATTCTACATCCCAACTCCTATCCAAAACCCATACCTAAACCCAACTGCTACCTTAATAACTATTAAAAAGCAGCTAATCAATAGTTTATTGAGCGTACAGTATAGTCTTAGTTAGTCGATGGTTACAGATTTACAACATTCTTCAAAATATTGGTATCGCTTTAGTTCATGTAACAATTCACCCTATTATCTACTGGCTTATTAGCTTCCTTTTTATTAAGATATTAACAGTTTAGTATTTATAAAGGATGGTCTCAAACCCAACTACTACCTTAATAACTATAAATTAGCAGCTAATTAATTGTTTATTGAGCTTATAGTCTTAGTTAGTCGATGGTTGCATATTTCCAACTCTTTAGCTACATAACACCTCACACTATTATCTCCTGGCGTATTACCTGACTATTATTACAATATTAACAGTTTATTAAAGGATGATCTCATTCTACATCCCAAGTCCTACCCAAAACCCATACCTAAACCCAACTACTACCTTAACAACTATTGATAAGCAGCTCATTAACAGTTTGTTGAGCTCATAATCTTAGTTAGTGGATGGTTACAGATTTACAACATTCTTCAAAACAACAGTAACTTTAGTTTACGTAACAACTTACACTAATATTTACTGACTTATTACTTCCCTATTATTAAGAGATTAACAGTTTATTAGTAATTGTAAAGGATGATCTCATTCTACATCCCAAGTCCTACTCAAAACCCATACCTAAACCCAACTACTATCTTAATATCTATTATTAAGCAGCTAATTAATAGTTTGTTGAGCTTACAGTATAGTCTTAGTTAGTTTATGGTTACATATTTACAACATTCTTCAAATTATTGGTAACTATTTAGTTTATGTAACAACTATTATCTACTGGCTTATGACTAGGCCCACAAGGAATCTGCGTGCGAAGAATTCCGCAGATTTTTAGCCCATCGTTGATTTTATTTATTTACTTGTGTAAATGTGTGTAAATTTATATTTATTCAGTTTTTAAATTAGTTTCAGTAATATTGCTGCCTAATATGAAAATATTTATATGATTAATTTACAAAACAGTTTGTAAAATAATATTTTCTGTCTTTTAGTAGCTATATTATATAAAAGTTTTGGCTTTGTTTACCAAATAAAGTGGATCTAATTGGATTTGCATTGTAAACATTAAATAAAATGTTTTTATTTTTTATTTCATATATTAAGTTTTTAGTTATGATTCTCCCAAAAATCATTCCGCATATATCCTCAGATTTTTAACAAAATTCTCTGCAGAAATAGCAAAAAATGCCCGCAGATTCTGTCTGGCCCTACTTCTGACCTGCCTATTATTAAGATATTAATGGTTATTAGTAATTATAAAGCATGATCTCATTCTACATGCCAAGTCCTACCCAAAACCCATACCTAAACCCAACTACTACCTTAATAACTATTGATAAGCAGCTAATAAATAGTTTGATTAGCTTACAGTATAGTCTTAGTTGATGGTTACATATTTACAACATTCTTCAAAATATTGGTAACGCTTTACTTTACATAACAACTTACACTATTATCTAATGGCTTAATATCTCCTTTTTTTAAGAGCCTATTATTTAGATATTAACGGTTATTAGTAATTGTAAAGGATGATCTCATTCTACATCCCAAGTCCTACCCAAAACCCATACCTAAACCCAACTACTACCTTAATAACTATTAATAAGCAGCTAATTAATAGTTTATTGAGCTTACAGTATAGTCTTAGTTAATCGTTACATAATTACAACATTCTTCAAAATGTTGGTAATGCTTTACTTTGCATAACAACTTACACTAATATCTAATGGCTTATTATCTCCTTTTTTTAAGAGCCTATCATTTAGATATTAACGGTTATTAGTAATTGTAAAGGATGATCTCATTCTACATCCATAGTCCTACCCAAAACCCATACCTAAACCCAACTACTACCTTAATAACTATTGATAAGCAGCTCATTATTTATTTATTGAGCTTATAGTCTTATTTAGTTGATGCTTACATATTTACAACATTCTTCAAAATATTGGTAACGCTTTAGTTTACGTAACAACTCAAACTATTATCTACTAGCTTATTACCTGCCTATTATTAAGATATTAACTATTTACTAGTAATTATAAAGGATGATCTTATCCTACATCCCTAATTCTACCCAAAACCCATACCTAAACCCAACTACTACTTAAATAAAATTAACAAGCATCTAATTAATAGTTTATTGAGCTTATAGTTTTAGTTAGTCAATGGTTACATATTTCCATCATTTTTCAAAATAACATTAACTCTTTCGTTTATGTAACAACTTACACTATTAACTCCTAGCTTATTATCTGCCTATTATTAAGATATTCAAAGTTTATTAGAAATTATAAAGGATATCTCATTCTACATCCATAGTCCTACCCAAAACCCATACCTAAACCCAACTTCTTCCTTAATAACTATTAATAAGCAGCTAATTATTAGTTTATTGAGCTTATAGTCTTGTTAAAAGCATCAATTGTACATTAAAATATAGTGTAACTGTAATATCCATTGTTTTCAACAAAACAAAACAAAAATCAAGGGTGAGTAAAACATGACAGTTTTCATTTTAGATGAACTGTCCCTTTAAATACACTTTATATGACATTGGTTAATATACATCACAATCTTAAACGCACACCCTAAGAATATGTATGTTTTTGTTCTGTTGTTTCTCAGGAGTTGAACTTATGCGCGCAACACCACAGCAGAGACTCTTGGGAAGGTACATATGGGAGCGCTTGACAAGGGGGTAACTTGATAAATTGTTTTTCTCTTCTCACGCTGCAGTTGTTTCATCACCTCACGACGCTTTGCTTTGCATATACCACGAAAAACAGCTATTGTAATTAAAAGGTGGCACGGTTCACCTCTCGATGCTGTGCTAGTAAATTGTTAGCAGGGGGGGTTGGAAGGGGTCTTCGTGCCCTCCACCTCCTCAGGTCTTTGCCTCGGAGACATCTGCGTATGACAGCCTGAATCAAGCACCCCTGCCTCTGAGCACGCGTCACCTACCAAAGTGAAAGGTTTTTATCGCCTTGGAAACACATCTGTAAGCATCCAGTCTGGTGTGTTAAACATCCAGAAATGGTGTATGGAATTGTAAGTAAATATGCTGCTTTTTCTGCTTTAATTACGGTACCAGTTGGCTCGCTTAATTGTGTTTAGTTCATTTGCTTGAGAAGAGAGATCTCCAGGGTTTCTGTAGTTAAATTTAAGACTTTTAAAGATATTTTTAAGACCATTCTGCATGAAATTTTAGACTTATACAGGTCTAAACGATAAGGATTTTTTTTAATGGCCCAGTTGGAAAAGGTTTTTACTTATAAAAAGGAATAATTTAGTTATTTCTTTGCAATATATTTTAAATAACTTGCTAAAACAAGCAAAACCTAGTTGTATATACTTTTCTTCTCAACGTAACCTTTCTTAAAAAAAAAATGGATGAATGTTTAAAAACTATAATAAACTGTAAGATTCCATTCGATCAGCCCAACGACGCAATCCAACTAATGGGCAAAGGTTAAATGCATGTAAGCCTTTTCTGGAGCTTCTGAAATAAATTTGGCTATTTATTAAAATTTATGTAAATTTGTTTCCAGCTCCAAGTTCAACCTGACTTCAATTTTGATTATTCTAGTTTGATGTTTTTAGCTGATCACATTATGAGTGGGGGGGGGGGGGGGGGGGTTCACTTACGTTCATTTTGGAAGGGCACTTTATATCCCAGACTCAAAAGGGCATGTGTGCACCTGCCTGATTTAGATTTTGTTATTTTCTTGGGTCCAATATTCCTTATTGTACATTCATTAGGGACAAAACGCCGCTTAGAGTTCTACGGCCTGAGATTGCATTTCTTCTCACAGACACTATCTTGACATTTTGAAGTTGCAGGCTTAACTAATCCCCAATTAGTCCGGTTGCCTCCTGCTCACTCGTACTAAAAAAGGAGTCATTAGTAACTTGCTAATATCAGTGATTAAATGATTAAAATGTCTTCATGCTGCAGTGTCACACTGCTCCGTACAGTCTAATGCGCCTTAAAAATCTCTAAAATTGTGACACTATAGCAGTAGAACAGACTACGCAAAATGATATCAATGTTTTCAAAGTGCACTGCGAAGGGAGTACAATTGTAAACATGAAGATTGCTAAAACTAAACTGTAAAAATACTTTGAAAGCAAATTACACCTAATAGAGATGACCTTGATGCTTTTTTATTGTTTAATAATTCCCACTTTTAATGTTAGAATGTTTTAAATGAATAGGGCATAGGGAGGATAAGTGGGAATAGAACACAGCCAGGAACTATGTTTCTACAGCTCCAGAGGTGTAGTTTCAAGTGCTCAAGTTTGCGACGCAGTTTGCAAAAGTTCATTGGAGGGATGGATTTGGGAATAGGCAAATCAACAAACTATCTTTGTAACGACGGAACTTGTGACCTTAGTTGGATAACGATGGTTTTGGGAAACGCACCCCTGGTAGATTAGAGAAAACAAGGTTCTCAGAAATGTAGCCCATGGCACATATTTCCATTGAGCCTAGGTTGGTTTGCAGAGGTTCCCACTGTACACTGTAAAATAATAATAATATTAATAATAATAATAATAAATGGTCAAATTTACAATAAAATAAATGGCAACTGAGGTTTACTCAGGTTTTAATTTGTACAATATTAGCACACCAATGTTTTGCAGTACTAACATCAACACATTTGTACTTGTGTTACACAAACAAAAACCCAACCAAAAGCCTGAAAGCAGTGTTGGGTAAGTTTCTTCTAAAAATTATTTAATTCTTAATTAGTAATTACATCATTACAATTGAATTTAAATTTCTAATTTACCGAATAAATAATTGAATTACTTGACAAAATATTAAACACTCGCATAAATTTAAATAATGAATAGTTATTTTTTTTTAAGCAAAACAGGTCCTTTTAGTTTTGTTTTCAAAAAATATATAAAAACATGTATCAAAACATGAATCATTATAAATTATTGACACTATATTTCATATATACTATAAACTGACATACATTTCTAAACATTTCCTTCTTTCTAAGGCATGTGCAATTGTCGGAGAAATAAAAAATATATTTAAGAAATTTAAGAAAAATATCAGAATAAACAATTAATATATATTTACAATGACTCCGCTTCTCTGAATGTATCCGTTGCATTGACATGAAGTAGTTTCTAAATTATAATATTTTTTGCAATATATGCAGTTGTTTTAATAATGATAATAAACGATAATAAATGTTCTTTAGTTGAAAAATAGAATCATCCTGCAAAATACTCTATATTAATTTATGTACCACGTTTAAGGCAAGTAAATACCTAAAATTTAAAAGTAATCCCTTCTTTTACTTTTTCAGGGGAAAAGTAAGTTACTTACAGTAACTAGTAACTTTGTAACTAATTGCACAAAAAAAGGCAATACACATTAGGTGTAACATAAAACTGTATTTTACCGATGAGAAATGTAAAATTGTTGCCAAAGATTTCTGGGAAAGTAAATTTACGGTTATTCACTGTATGTATTAAGGGAACTCACTGTTAAAACAGTAACATATTTTACTGTAGCATTTTTACAGTTATTTACTGTTAAAATCATGACTATTTGTTTACAGTGCATCTATGTTGACCTTTGCCAAAGCTGGCATGTCCCCTAGCACACACCCCAGTGGCACAAGACCAAAGAGCCGCACACAAACTCAGTTCTTCAGAGAAGACCGCTAGACCAGTTTGTCCCCTGTATTTTATTATGTTTTGATTAAATCTGACGAAACATAATATTTTAATTGAATGTTTAGAGCCAAACCCCTCTGAGCAATAAATTCCCTGCATCTAGCGATCGCGTTTCTCCAGTAATTGCATTTACATAAATGATGTTTGATGGAATTATCATGCAGGTTATATGAGCGCAGGATAGACACAGGGAATGCTGGAGAGACAGATGAGACAGGCTGAATAAATACACAAATCAGCTCGGCCCGGTAAAACTAAAGGCAAAGCATTAGCTGTGCCAAAGAATGTCTTCATATTCTGTTTTTACACTTTAAAGCCTAGCACAGTTAATTACAGTAAAGTTAATTTATGGAATAGGGATTGTATTAAACAGTATTAATATTATAATAGTAATTTATTTTGCAAGTGCTTTATTTGGCAGCAGCGTTTATCTACAGTATACTTAAAAATAATTTAAATATTAATCATACAATATTAAACCTTTTTTCTTGGGGGGGGGGGGGGGGGGGGGGGGTTCCATTATTTTTATGGCATTTCAGCATAAGAATCTCAAACTATAATGTGTCAATTTTACGCATATTTAATATTTTAATTTTAATATTTTAATTTTTAAATTGCTACAAAAGAAAATCTAAAAGCAAAATATTTTCCACAAGGCAATCTGATTAAACTCAAAAAGGTTAGTTTTGTGTTGGGACAACATAAAAGAACTGAGTTAACTTATTAGTTTTTTTCAACTTTAAGTGGATTGAACATAAAACAATGAAGTTGCCTCAACAGAATTTCAAGAGTTGTGTCGTTTCAGCTCATTTTGAATAAGTAGTTTGAACAAGAAACTATAATTTTCTTGAGTGAACTTAGCTTACGACTGTACAGTTGCAATCAGAATTATTGAACCCCCTTTGAATTTTTTTTCTTTTTTAAATATTTCCCAAATGATGTTTAACAGAACAAGGAAATTTTCACAGTATGTCTGATAATATTTTTTCTTCTGGAGAAAGTCTTATTTGTTTTATTTCGGCTAGAATAAAAGCAGTTTTTAATTTTTTAAAACCCATTTTAAGGTCAAAATTATTAGCCCCTTTAAGCTATATATTTTTTCAATAGTCTACAGAACAAACAATAATTATAGAATAACTTGCCTAATTACCCTAACCTGCCTAGTTAACCTAATTAACCTAGTTAAGCCTTTAATTGTCACTTTAAACTGTATAGAAGTGTCTTGAAAAATATCTAGTAAAATATTATTTACTGTCATCATGGCAAAGATAAAATAAATCAGTTATTAGAGATGAGTTATTAAATCTATTATGATTAGAAATGTGTTGGAAAATTTTTCTCTCCGTTAAACAGAAATTGGGGAAAAAAATAAACATGGGGGGCTAATATATAAGGGGGTTGAATAATTCTGATTGGAACTGTATTTCACAAAAAAAGTGAAAATGAGTTGTTTTTGCATTATTTAGAGCAGATTTGTTCTTCCGTTTTGAAAAGAAATTTTGAAGCTGCGTCACGATCTTGTGATCATTATGTAAAATCCAGCATGGAGATTGGCTGTCTGTACCAGCGGGTACAAAGTGACATCATTGAGTTTTCAGCATTAATTCATGAGAAAGACTTGATTCGAACCAATCAATATGCTCTTTTGTGAATGAGGTGCAACTTTATTAATATGCATGATATAGCTTCAAAGACCTTTTTTTTTTACCTGTTACAGTGTTCAGACAGCAGAGAGACTTCATGTTGTGTTGCCAACCATAATTAAATAAAGTGGAAGAAGAAGAAGTATTGTTCGGAGACATGATTCGTCAGTGTTGCGTTTATAAATGTGGTACAACAAAGGTTTTGTTTCAATTTCCACAGCTTGTGTGTGGACTCACATTTGTGGGTTACAGTGGTCTGCTAACACACAACTAACTAGGGAACATGTTTTACCCAAGAGCTTTTGGCATCTGGAAATAGTGAAATCCGGATTTGCCGCTCGTCTTCTTTTAAAAAAAGCTGTGGTTCCAGTTCGTGTTGATTGTCCTGTCTCTAAGACTGCTGCTGTGTACATACCTTAGTCAAAATTAATTAGTTACTACGTTTACAGTACGTTAATATCACTACAATATTATGGACTGAAAGATCCGCTGTAAATGCTGCTAGGGCTGGACTGGGGCAAAAAAATCGGCCCTGGCAATTTGGGCCAGAGCGGCCCACTACGTACAATCAAAATGCTACCCATCTGTGCATGTCCAATATGCTTATCAACTCCTATTTTATGAAAACACAAAAGCCATACATATGTAATAAATAAATAAATAAATAAATACACACATTAATCTTAATCTAATTTCGGTATACGGTCCATAAAGATTTTTGTTAGGTTCTAAAAAATACATTATTCATTCAATTATTTATTTTCCTTCGGCTTAGTCCCGTATTTATCAGGGGTTGCAACAGCAGAATAAACCGCCAACTATTCTAGCATATGTTTTATGCAGCAGTTGCCCTTCCAGCCACAACCCAGTATTGGAAAACACCCATACTGTCACAATGATAGACGGACGAACAACTGGAGTGCGGATCCAAATGCAGGTTTTTATTAAGGGATGGTCAAGCAAGCAATGATCAGTACAGGAGCAAACAGATGTATGAGGATAATCCAGAGTCGTAGTCAATATTGCAGGCAAAAGGTCACAAGGATGGCAGCAGACAGGCAGAAACAGATAATCAAGGCGAGGGTCCAAACACGGCAAAATCAAGACAAGGAACTGCTTAGAATTGTGACTGTGAACAGAATACAAGACTCGGCAATGGAGTGAGTGTATGTTCTGCTTATGTAGTGTGTGTAATCAGTTCTTGAGTGGCTTCAGCTGTGGGATGCAATCAGTGAAGATGTGGAACCGGTTGTGTGTGATGTCAGAGTAGTGCATGTTTGGAAATGTAGTCCATTAGGTGGCAGATTTGTAGTCCATTAGTGATTGTGCATGTAAACCAGCGATCTAATGGGAGAAGATCGCTGGTGATCGTGACACATACACACTCATACACTACAGCCAATTTAGCTTATTCAATACACTATTCACTCAGCCTATATTAAATAATAAACATAACAAAAACTGCCTGCTGACGCATGGGTAAATCTTCAAAGGGAACGGTGTACTTTATAACCTCATTCACCTCATCCTGCTTGCTGTTTCACTATCTTAACAATGAAAACATAATATAAGGAAATTTATTTCATTTTGATATTATGATTAACAGACACCAAACTGCCTCGTGTAGCTACACATTTATATGACCGTCATCTTCACTCTATGCATATTTATAACAAAACCTGGCCTATAACATCACTGCCTCCTTTCATTTTCATTGAAAAATACGAACTTTACCCCGTCTCTTTTGCTGAATATCAGTTTTAATAATCAATAACAGCCATTCTAAAAGTATAACATACAATAATTTATACAATATAGGAAATAAAGGCAAGCAATGAGTCAAATGTGCAGAATCAGTGTACGTGGTTACATAAGTTAATATATTAACTTATCTTTGCACTCAGCCAAAACAGTTACCTGAGAACAAGTCATTCAAAAGACCGAAGAGTCGTTAGATAGAGACAACAAGATGAATTCAACCTCACGTTTAACAACTATAGTGATATGAGATCTAGCAGTAAATCTTTGATGAACTGTCCGACATGCATTATACTCTCAACTGGGGTTTTTTATGCTCAAACCTATGGGCTGCAGCTCATGACAGAGTGTGTGTGTGGTCACGTGATGTGCGTTTTTAGGCGTGTAGTATTTTTCAGAACCGCTGAATGAAACGCCAATGTGTTTCCCACAATTTCTCTGCACCTCCCTTCTGTTTCTTCTCCATCTCTCTGACTCTCGACTATTTTGACAAATACACACAGACGTTGCACGTTCACACAGAGCCCAAAATGTGAGTTTGCGATTGGGCCAGCCCAATGTCAATAAAGAAAAGAACCAATGGGCTGCAGATTATGTCACATGGGCCGGGCTGTCGGAAAAAAAGCATCTTAGTTTCAGAGCGTCACAGATCACAGCATCGTAAATTAGTTTGGCAGAAAAAAAACGATAGGCTGCTAAGTCTTTTATGGGCCGGTCAGTTCATAAGACGATGATCAGCCCGGTCCAAAAAGTACCAGCGGGAAACTGCCCGGTCTGCCAGATGGCCAGTCCGCCCCTGAATGCTGCTCTCCAAATGTAAACATGTAAATATCTTAATCAAACTACTACCGTTGTGTATAATTTTCGCCGCGCATGATTTTCGCTGCATTTTGTGACAGTAAAGTCTATACACACATGACTGCTTGATGCTGTTCTCTGCACCTACCAAGTCTTTGCATCTACCGAGAAATGCAGAGGTTTTTTTTTCTCCCATACCATGTGCGGTATCAAAAATTCAATTAAAACAAGACTCTTCCAGCAGTTCCTTGCATCCAGGGGGGCATGCTGTGAAAATCAGAGCATGCACGTAATAAAACTCCCATTTTCATGCAAACCCTTCAATCTTTCACCACTAGACACCCCCACCTAAACAAAGCTGGACTCATCCACTTTCCTGGATTTTTTTCAAAATAGAGGTGTGAAAACACCCTGCTGGGGGGTGGGGGGTTCATGGTTCTTTAAGGTCTCTAACTCACTTTTTGTTCTAACAATACTTTAGTTTTGTTCTTCATAAAATTAAATCATATATCCTCCTTTTCTTAAGGAGAAATAATATATTTTAGGGGGGGCTGTGCATTTAACATTCGACTTTGAGCCACTCCATCTCTATGACTGATAGATCTGGGAAACCCTCCATAGGCGCACACTTACCCTGCTCGCTCTAAAAATAGACCTTATTAAGGGCAAAGTGATTAAATCAGCGAGAGGTTCACACTGCTGGATTTTTCTGACCAGGGTCAGCGCCTCAGTTATTTTAAGGACGACGCAATTAGACCTGCGTTCATTTACAAAGGAAATTCTTCTCCTGTTTAAACACCAGAGTCGTCCATCAACATGGAGTGTATAATTACAACGTATAAGCACTCCGTTTCTGCAGTCATCTGAATACAATAAGTGCCATGGAGGGGCAGCTATTAATGTGCCACTCAAACCCTGACGCCGGTGCAGCCTTAATGCGAGTTGCCCCGTCAAACCTGTAAGTAATGGGACGTGGTAAAGCGATCTACTGTAACATGAAGACCACTTGTGGCATATATACACGCACAACTTCAAAGATTTCAAGTGGATGTCAGCTATTGATGGGGGCTGGATCAGAAGACAATATGTGCTTGAAGAAGAATAGAGATGCTGCCGGACCTCAAAGACTGCTCTTTATTTTCAAAGGGAAGCAGGTTCAGCACAGCTTGTCCTACCTTACCATTCAGCATGGAAAGAATGTCTAATGGTTGGGTTTTATGTTTGGTTCTCAGACATTTGTAATGGTTTTAATCTCGACTTGATATTCTTTTTACTGTGGGAGTCAAGGAATCTATAGCGCTTTTACAATGTAGATTGTGTCAAAGCAGCTAGGAGAATAGGGAATAAAAAGCCATAGCAATCTTTCAGGGAAAAAAAATCTAGCATATCAGGTAGACAGGAAGGTTGCTTGTTTAATTCTAATTAAATTAAAACTTATTCAGTTTAATAGAAATATTACTGAGTATGTTTACATACACAGCAATACTTCAATTTTAATATAAGACAATACTCTTGATTAAGAGTCTATCGTGTAAATAGTCAGTTTAAGATCGTCAAAAATGGCTGAAGTCATAATCAAACTAAACAGAAATCAAGTTAAGACGTGAAGTATTCTTATTTTAGTCGCATTATTGAAGTACAGACATGTAAACACTGTAAACTATTGTCGAATGGTAATGCAATGACAATAATCAAACTATGTACAACTATATCACCCTGCAGCCTAAGACCGGTTACTAACTAAAGCTAAGCTAGGTTGCTGTTGGGGGTGGTGTTTGTGAGGCCAGCAGGGGGTGCTCAATCTGTGGTCTTTGTAAGTCCTAATGCCCCAGTAAAGTGAAGGGGACACTATACTGTCAGTGAGTGCCATTTTTCGGATGAGACGTTAAACCGAGGTGCTGACTCTCTGTGGTCATTAATAATCCCATGGCACTTCTCGTAAAGAGTAGGGGTGTAACCTCGGTGTCCTGGCCCATACCCATCAGCCCATACTCATCATGGCCCAATCATCCCTGTGCACAGAATCGGCTCTATCACTGTCTCTTCACTCCACCTATAGCTGGTGTGTGGTGAGCACACTGGCGTAGTTGTCTTGTGGCTGCCGTCGCATCATCCAAGTAGATGCTGCATATTGGTGGTGGAGTTGAGAGAGCCCCCTCATGATTGTGAAGCGCTTTGGGTGTATGGCCATACACAATAAATGCGCTATATAAATACACATTACTTACTTACTTACTATAACGTAAACAAGATCATGAAAGGAACATTCAATTATTTTCTTTCTTTAATTCAGCTCAGATTAATGTTGAAGGATGATTCACCGAAGAGCAGTTCCAACCAAGCAAGCCAGAGGTGACAGTGGACAGTAACCAAAACTCCAGCAATTGAAGAAACCGGGCTCTGTCAGGGTGACCAGATCTCCTCTAGCCAAGCATAAAGGGGCATAGCTTCAGTAGCTTCAGAGTAAGAGGCTTGAAAACGGTGAGCATCCATTGTGAAGGAGGTGCAGGTTCAAGTAGGTAACCAGGTGGGTATTCAGACTAGCCGATGGGATCAATGCAGAGACTCGTCTGTAACTAGGATCTTTGCAGGAGCACAGTATTGTGCTCTTGACTCAATCGGACCAAAGATTTTGTGAATCTCAGTTTGAAACAGAAAGAGCGTAGATGCTATTCAAATTATAGAGTCTTTTTGGGTAGTGTTCACAGCTCTTGATTACACTGATCAATGCTGCCTAACAATCCTTTAGAAGGTTTGGATTTCACAGGCATATATTTGTGTTTGATGTCTGTAAATGCCAAATGGTGGAACACACACACACACAAAAAAAAGTCCATACAATCAGTGTAAGGAGCAAGACAACTTTGGATCCGATTAGCCTTCACTGTATAGGAAATTATTAGTCTGTATTAGTCTGCGCATAATGTCTGCGCTCTAGTGGCTGACACATAAATAAGCCAAAATAGCAATATTGATTATTTCCAAACAGGTTTCTCAAGGAAATCTTTTATTATTTGACTGTTCCTTTTGGAAATCTGTGCTATTAACATGTCCCCTGAAAACAAATCTAAAATTGCTTCCAGGTAATTCTGTATTTGTGTTGCTTAGAAGGAAAAATAGACATTTTACACTGTCAAAACCCAAGGCTGTATTTTATCCCTGAAGATGTTTGGAGACAAGTAGTCTGCTTAAGGCCTCAGCGCTCAGCGATCCTATTAAGAAGTGCCTTGTAAGAGCTTTCCTCCCCTCCTTTCAGGAAATGGCTGCTGTAATGTCTTTCCCTCACTGTTTTGGAATGCCGCTCAGCTCCCATGCTGGGAAAATAAGTGAGAAAGAGAAAAATGATTAAATCATTTTTTCAGGGGGGCCCTCTTAGAACAACATTGGTCACATTGTCAAAGGCCGATTCAGTGCTAGTGTTACAGAGGCTGACTTACTTCCAGCGAGTTTTTGAGCCCCACGCCGCATGTGAAGGCAGCAAAAAAATACGGCAGGGCTTGAGTGCTTCTTACGGAGATTGAGGACTACGAGTGGCAAATGCAGGTTACGCTGAAAGGATAATTTGCAGCACACGACACTCCTGGAGACGGTCAACTTTTTCTCCTAGACTCCCTCGGAGCACGGCATCTCTTCTTCCACCCAGAGAACTGCCCATTCCAGCCTCCGTGGCTGAAAAATGATATCATAATTAGCAATCTGAGGGAAGGCTGATGTGCTATCTAAGTCCCATCTTAGCTTTTGTCGTGATTAAGGGCATAGTACGATGCCTGGGGGCAGTCTCCTCTTGTCTGAATGAGACGGATTGTATTACCGGTCCCGCACCAGACAGACTAGGGCAGGTAGCCCATCAACAAACTGCTTTATGATGGCGAGACAGCGAGCACGCTAGCATTGTCACTGCTGGCAGCTCACGCTCTTGGTTTTGAGTGTCACGTCAAAGGCTTTTTTCTTCCCTCGTCTTTGAAATGCCGAACTGGAGGCTGTAACACAACTGAGCTGCTTTGGCCAAAGAGGGAAAACAAACAAAAAAAAACTTCAGCCTTGATTACCTGCCTCATCTGATCCAATTACCAGAGAGCTTTTACAATAATTTCAGTGTTATTTGAGGGATGGCGGAAGGCTCTTCCATTTAATGCTTTATTCAGATTAACCGGCAAAAAACATCAGGCTGTGAACGTCCTGACATGCACAATGCACCGCAAAGTAATAGTAGGTAGACTATGAAATGGAGATTTGCTAGACACTGGCTTTGTTCCAAAACCAAAGGGAAAAAGACTGAGCGGTTTTCTGTGGATATAGGCAGCTACACTCTCTAAAATACGGGTGCTTTATTGGCACTGGTGGTTCAGTGAAAAACCTTTGAAAACCCTACTACTAATAATAATAGTAACAATAATAATAATAATTATTATATATATATATATATTATAGGTGGGCATAGATTAAAATGGCTCATTTGAATTCTGCCGAAGGTATTCAGAATATGTGTGTTACCCAAATAATAAGTCTTTGACAACAGGTTTCTCAAGCTGGGTGTCGCATTAGACCAGGGTCTCATCTCCAAAATGTTTCCAAAATGCACCACAAACTGCTTGAGAAACTGTTCTACTATGATAATTAGTGATGAAAATAAATGATGTTAAGATGTACTTGTGTTTACTAACTGTTTATTCAGTTAAACATGAATGTTGAACTGTAGGCCTACATAAGCTTCAAACAGCGAATTCTGATGAGCTTAATCTGACTAAAGTCATCACTGAACTAAACAGAAATGAAATTAAGACGTGGAGTATGCAGATATCAGTGGTATTATTGAAGGAAACACCTCGGTCTTTAGGACCTTTCGCCATATTTTCCGACAAGGTCCACACGCGGCTGTCAGAAAGGACTGCATACACACATACACAAACACACACACACATCGTGAAATGCGGAAGTTTTTTTCTTACCATTTGGTATGCGTCATTAAATTCCATAACTCTCTCACCTGTCCTTACTCCGTATTTGCGTCTAATACCCCAGTTTGTCACGAAGGAATAAATGAAAAGTGAAACTGCCAAGCTGCAGTTAGAGTCTCTGCTGATTTGATTCAAAAGAGCAGACGGCTCACCAGTCAGGTATACACCCGCGGTAATATATCAAGGTGAAAGCCATCATAGCTTGCGTAAAATAGACCCAGCTCCCAACCCAATTTTGAGAATAGATTAACGGCGATATTTTTTTTATCGCGCGATAAGAGTCTCGCATTAACGCAGCACGTTAACGCCGTTAACGGCCCAGCACTAATATATATATATATATATATATATATATATATATATATATATATATATATATATATATATATATATATATACACACACACAGTTGAAACCAGAAGTTTACATACCCTGTATAAAAAGGCACATAACCATTTAAAAAAAAAATGTCATATGTTAAATGTGACTAAACTTTTTCTCTTTTAGGTAAGTTAGGATCACCAAAATTGTTTGTATTTGATTAATAGCTGAATAATGAGAGTGCGAGCAAGACAAATCTGACTCCGTTACACCAGTTCTGTCAGAAGGAATGGGCCAAAATTCCAGCAAACTATTGTGAGAATCTTGTGGAAGGATACCCATAATGTTTGACCCAAGTTATACAGTTTAAAGTTTGCATGTTCTCTTTGCGTGGGTTTCCTCCGGGTGCTCCGGTTTTCCCCACAGTCCAAAGACATGCGGTACAGGTGAATTGGGTAGGCTAAATTGTCCGTAGTGAATGAGTGTGCATGGATGTTTCCCAGAGATGGGTTTCGGCTAAAAAGGGCATCTGCTGTGTAAAATAAATGCTGGATAAGTTGATGGTTCATGCCGCTGTGGTGACCCCAGATTAATAAAGGGACTAAGCCGAAAAGAAAATGAATGAATATAAAACAATTCAATTGTCCCCCCAAAAAACCTTAAGAATTGTGTTGTTTCAACTCCTTTTAAATAAGTAGTTTAAACAAGTCAATTTCACTGTATTATGATCCAACTTTGCTGTGACTCCAAAAAATCATGTACTGAACTGAGATTCCTGCTCAACTATAATCCTATGATGTGACTATTGTGGATCTGCACATAGCGATATCGATGCTGAAATGAGATATCATGCAACCATAACGCATATAAAAAGCAGAAGAAAAGTACACAGATGACCTATCCTTCAGCAGAGCTTCAGAATTGCTCATTCGAAGGAAAAACATGATCCCATGAGGCAACAGGAGAGGACTGATGAATGGAGGAAAAGCAATGCCACTGACACTGGTAGGTCATGTGAAAGTAACAATATGGCGTCGGTGCCGATAGCCTTGTGAACAGTGCGCTGACATGACTGAGTTTGAGTTCAGGCTCACAGACTTTTCCTGATCCCGTTCTCTTGTTTTCTCCAACATAATTTTCTGTCTCACAGATCTCTCTATTAAATTCATATTTTCTGTATTACCATAGTATACTTTTGCATATACATTAAATTAATCAGTACCAAAGCCAAAACTACTGTAGAACTGATCTAAAAAAAAAAAAAACAACATCAAAAAAAAAAATCTGAAGATCACAGTGGGGGGGGGGGGGGGGGGCATCCCTATTATGTAAACTATACATTTGTGCACCTTTTTATAGAGTGAAAGTAGAAATATTCATAGGCAACACTGACTTTTTTTTTTTTTTTGTGATTTTCTTAAGCTGCAAAGTTGATCTTCAATACCGCTTGAGGAAGTGAGCCTGGGCATGATTTAAGATGGATGCACATTTTGGCAAGCACAACTTCTGCTGTCAAAGCCTATTAAAAGCAGTTTACATGTGCATGTCCGATTTGATGAATATGTATGTGACCTCCTTCACTGGCGGCTGCCCACTCGGCGGCACAGGGGCCCGGGGGGGCTCCAGGCAGACTCTCATTGAGGCTCAGCGTGCATAAAAGACGACGCTTTAACACCGCCAAGAAGAGACTCCCCTGTGCCTGGCCTGACCTTTAACTCTGTGGATTTAACTGGGGGGATAATGGAAAGAGAAAGGGTTCGCCTTAAGACAGACAAGAGGTGGAGGCACTGATTTAAAATTCAGGTTCTGACACGCCTTAATGAAATAATCCCACCGAGCTTGTCTGTGTTCGTCTGGGGCGTAGCTTTCTTGTAAAGGAACGCGGCAGATAATAATCTTCTTTGATTTCAACAATTAAAAAAGAGAGAGAGAGAGAGATCCGCTCTGGAAAACCCAGAGGAAGTTGTCATTGCTCAAAGGTTGTTCTTTCATTGCTCTGGAGATTTAATTGAGCTCTGTTATTTTTCATTTAAGGCAAGATGCCGCAGGCAAAATTGACATTTTTTTCATGCACTGGTCAGTAGTGAGTTTTTCAGATATGCTGTTTTCTATCACTAGTTTATTTTATTTTATTATTAAAATTTTATTTTATTTGTATATATGAGTTACACATTTCTAAACATAATTGTTTCGCAGACAATGTTGTTCTGTTGGCTTCATCGAACATGGACCTTCTGCATGCACTGGGGCGGTGTGCTGCCGTGTGTGATGCGGCTGGGATGAGAATCAGCACCTCCAAGTACGAGGCCATGGTGCTCCACTGGAAAAAAGTGGTTTGCCATCTCCAGTTTGGAGGAAAGTCCTTACCCCAGGTGGAGGAGTTCAAGTATCTTGGGGTTTTGTTTACAAGTGAGGGAAGGATGGAATGTGAGATTGACAGGTGGATTGGTGCAGCGGCAGCAGTAATGCGGTCGATGTACCGGTCCGTTGTGGTAAAGAAGGAGCTGAGCCGAAAGGTAAAGCTCTCAATTTACAGATCAATCTATGGTCCTACTCTCACCTATGTTCATGAGCTTTGGGGTCATGACCGAAAGGACAAGATCTCGGATACAATCGGACGAAATGAGTTTCCTTCACAGGGTGGCAGGGCGCACCCGTATGGATAGGGTGAGGAGCTCTGTCACCCAGGAGGAGCTCGGAGTAGAGCCACTGCTCCTCCACATCGAGAGAAGTCAGCTGAGGTGGATCCGGCATCTGTTTCGGATGCATCCTGGACGCCTACCTAGGGAGGTGTTCCAGGCATCTCCCACCGGAAGGAGGCCTCGGGGAAGACTAAGGACATGCTGGAGGGACTATGTCTCTTTGCTGGCCTGGGAACGCCTCGGGATCTCCCCGGAGGAGATGGAGGAAGTGTCTGGGGAGAGGGAAGTCTGGAGTTCTCTCCTAAGACTGCTGCCCCCACGACCCGGCCCCGGAAAAGCGGTAGAAAATGAATGAATGAATGAATTGAATTATCTTCGGCTGTTGGTTTGACGTGCCAATAACGTGCATCCCAGTGTGTTTTTTTCAATTTCATGTTGATGGAGATTTAAAAAAAAAAAAAAAAAGCGGGGGAAAATACCGGTGTATGTGTATTTTTGGCCTAACTCATTATTGGCAAAGAGAAACTGATTTTATGAGAGAAACGAAGTACGATTTTAGTTGTGTGTATTAATGAACAGTTTGGCAAGAGATTATACAGACCGTTCGTCTCTGTGCTGCTTAATTGATTTGACATCTTATTTGCCTTATATAACCACTATCCCTGATTAAATACAGCATGTACGATTGTCCCCAGCTCTAAATTGAGAATGTCTTCTATTACAGCTGGATTGTCTTTAGTAACCTCTCGCACGCGGCACACGGGCAGATGTAATTGGAATCCTTAATAATTGTCGCCTCTCGAAAAACTAATTAAACAGCGGCCAAGGTCAAACTGGCTTTGGTAATTAACAAGGGAGCAAGCTGAAGGTAATGATCAGCAGCACTGCAAGGGCACGTATGAAAGAGAGAAAGTGTGTGTGTATGCAGGGAGATTTGGGTGGGTGCGAGGGAGAGGTAATCAGACTCATTTAAACTCTCATTTAAATGGTCAGATCAACATCAGTCCTGACATCTGTATGCCTGAGAGAGATATATAGTGAGTGATGGTACATTTACATAAAAAAAAAAGTTTTAATATGTTGTACAGATGACTCTCACATGGATCAGTGAGCCCTACGCCTGTGTTTCCCAACCCTGTTCCTGGAGGCACACCAACAGTATGTATTTTGGATGTCTCCCTTACATACCTGTCAACATTGGGATGTAAAAATAAGGGATCCCCCCCCCCCCCCCCCCCCCAAAAAAAAAAAAAAAATGTTCATCTGGAGCTGTTTCATTGTAAATAAACTTCTGAAACGATCAGAAATACGTTTTTATTATTGTTTACAAAGGATATAATAATTAGTATACATTAGAAAAAGTTGCAAATAAATTAGCAAACAGTTCAGCTCATTAAAAATAATAGCTATTATAAAGAAATAGAATCAAGTCATCAAATCTCATCTTTTCTTCACTGTATAATTTAAACATTCTGATTAAAGAGCAGCTAATGAATCTCTCATTTAGATTGTTTTTGGTTTGATTACATTAAATAACAGAGCTGTCTTCCCAGAGATGGGTTGCGGCTGGAAGGGCATCCGCTGCGTAAAAATCGTGCTGGATAAGTTGGCGGTTCATTCCGCTGTGGCGACCCCGCAAGGGACAAAGCCGACAAGAAAATGAATGAATGAACAGAGCTGTCACTTTAAAACTGCACAGATCTATATTGAAAGCATTTGATTGTTTTCCTTACTGCTTATGCTCATTTAAGACAAAATGTGTTGTGTTTAAAAGAAAACCCAACAAGATCGACATGTCTAGATGTTGTTGTTATTATTATTATTATTATTCATTCGTTCATTCATTCATTTTCTTTTCGGCTTAGTCCCTTTATTAATCTGGGGTCGCCATAGCGGAATGAACCGCTATTACTATTACTATTATCATTATGATGGTGATGTGTATATGTCTGTTCAAACACGCACCCAAAACCCAGTGTCCACTTGAGCTCAGCATCAAATCACGTACGTACAGAATCCGCTTGGGAAACAGCGTCTATTATCAATATGGAGAGCATCAGCTGACAGTCATGCATCTTTATATGAACTAACTGTTTTGAGGATTGCATAGGGGCAATTGCGCCTGTAATGAAAAGGAAATGAATTGCGCCGTTTTTATGTTTATTTCAAAGTGTTTCCATCAGGTTTCCATGCCTAAATAAAATGAAAGCACAGAACTGGTTCACATTTAAGAGCAAGGGCGACCCCTGGTGGTTCGGCGGTATGGGTTGCATATAGGGAGGATCAGCTCTTCTCAGAAAGATAAAAAATACGGGAGAAATACGGGAAAATACCTTTACGGGATGACAGCGGGATAGAACTGTAAAATACGGGAGAATCCCGGGAAAAACGGGAGGGTTGACAGGTATGCTCCCTTATCCGATCCATTCATTTCAGGTTTTGGAGTCTCTTCTAATGTTCTGATAAGTTGATTCAGGTGTGTTTGATTAAGAAGAGATTGAAAATGTGTACTGTTGGTGTGCCTTCAGAAACACTGCCCTACACTACTACGTTTTGTTTTTGTCCACATACTTCTATGTGCATTTTGGAGTATTGCATCCGATAAGAAGAAATGTGCACTTGAAACACACTTACCGAATAAATAACAGCATGCGCATCAAAAAAGTATTGCGATTTTGTTTTAACTGATCATGTGATGATAAAATGGGTGCAATAGGATGGATTGATTGTTAAAACAGAGGATTGATCACATTGTAAAACATCTAAAACGTTGTTTTAGTCATTTTAAAATCTCTCAGCCAAAATCCATCCTCAAAGTGGTTCAATACTACCTCCAGAACTGTCTTGAGCATCTGTGCTCCCAAAGAGCATCTCACGCCACCAAAAGCTACCGCATACTCAAAGTATTTCCTCTTTTTCTTTTGAGGCACAATTTATTATATTAAAAAATCCCACAGTGGCTTCTCCTACTGCAGCAAATTCCATTTTTCTTTTCGGGAAGAGTTTATTTTGTTCGCACATGATGTATGCGATATTTCAGTTTTGTGCATAAGTTTAATTCACATCTTTGGATGGAAACTTAGCTGTGTGCTCGTGTGGCACTGAATTGTTTTGATTGTCAAGGACTTGTGCATCTCTATAGACTGAACATGTACTGTACTACAAATTGTAATTGATATTACAAATGTTTCTGACGGTATATGATAACCTTGAATAAAAATATCACGGTTTCACAGTATTGTGATAACTGCTCTAAAATATAGTTGTTTTATATGTCTGGGTAAAAAAAAAAAAATAACTGTATGTTAATAAATGATTTATTAACTCAACCTCATTATAAATGTGCTTATAAGTCAAGAATGCAGCATTTTTAACTGCAGTTATAAACTGCTTACTAACGTTTATTAATGTAGAGTTAATGCTTAACAGATAATGAATTCACTATTTGCTAATGCTTAATAAATAATTCATAGTGTGTAGTTATTATAAAGTGTACAGTAAACCACTGCACTGTTCAGGTCTAGAGCATGTTTGGATGTTGGTGTATAATCGATTTGTTTTTCAGATGTTTCCTGAATCATGGGATGAGCAGCTTTTTATGAGGAAGGTCCTTTTCTGCTTCTTCTGAATGAAATAGTTGTAAAAAACACAACCCCTTACAATAAAATGCACATATACAACAGAAACAGTATAACAGAAACCTTTTGCGGTTTTAAAACCTTGACTTTTCCAAACCGCGGTAAACCTTGAAACCGGTTATCATCCCATGTCTATTCCTGACCTCCCTAAAACGTGCAAAACAATGATACGTTCATATAAAAACAACAACAGGGGAAACATTGTGTTTACAGTGAGTAATCCTGACCTCAATGCACATAATTCTAACTTGTTAATAACAGTCACAAACTGGTAACATTTTAAAATAATGGTCCATTAGTTAATGTTAGCTAATATATTTACTAACATAAATAACCAGTGGTTTATTATTATTATAAATATCAACAATACATTTATTTGAGTTTCCTGAAAGCTTAATAAATAACCTTTCCACTGGCGTATGCTTCAATAAAACAATATTTAGCTGGGATACAACAATGTTGTATATCTGGACTTATGTACATTTGTAAAACTTAAAGCTAACAATAAAATGTTTACATTTTTAACTAGATTCAACCATGATTTTAATAAAAATATTGATTAAAAATAATTTTTAGTCACCGAACCTCTTTAGAAATAGAAATATAACACAATTAAATTTATGCAAAATGTTGGGGGGGAAAATTACAAACTACAAAATTTCAGCTAAATTGTATGAATTGTAGTCTCTCATGAATTTTGCTCTTTAAAAAAAAAATAATAGTAAAAAAAAAAAAGTATATATATATACACATTACTACTACTATAAATAATAAAGATTTAAACAAAACCTTATTTATGTCCATGCACAACTCAAAAATAAACAAATATGAAGCGTTACATGTCAATTTGTCATTTGTTACATTACATTAGTTAGCATTATGAGTCAACACACTGACAATGAATAATTCTGCAGCACTTATTAACTATTTAATCAATTGTAATTTTTTCAATATGTATTTATACATTTGCCACAATTTAGATTTAAACATTAACAAAGATTATCCATTAATAAAAAAAAAAATCAATTAATATAAGATGAGATTAGAACAATAAAAATATGAATGCTCTCAAATGTTAACAAACCAACTTATTGTACGGAGATAGCAAAAAAATACACTGATCAATGTACAGCATACTAATTACTGAGTGAAATATTAGTCTGGAATTCAAAAGTGGCTAATCCAAAAACTATTTACGAATTTATAGTTGACCCCCGACCATGAAACCAGTCTTAAAGATCAGTTTCCTGAAAGCTTAATAAATAACCTTTCCACTGGCGTATGCTTCAATAAAACAATATTTAGCTGGGATACAACAATGTTGTATATCTGGACTTAAGTACATTTGTAAAACTTAAAGCTAACAATAAAATGTTTACATTTTTAACTAGATTTTTAGTTTTTAATTTTTAGTCACGAAACATCTTAGAAATAGAAATATAACACAATTAAATGTATGCAAAATATTGGGGGGGAAAATTACAAACTACAAAATTTCAGCTAAATTGTTTGAATTTTAGTTTCTCATGAATTTTGCTCTTTAAAAAAAAAATAATAGTAAAAAAAAAAAAGTATATATATATACACATTACTACTACTATAAATAATAAAGATTTAAACAAAACCTTTATTTATGTCCATGCACAACTCAAAAATAAACAAATATGAAGCGTTACATGTCAATTTGTCATTTGTTGCATTACATTAGTTAGCATTATGAGTCAACACACTGACAATGAATAATTCTGCAGCACTTATTAAATATTTAATCAATTGTAATTTTTTCAATATGTATTTATACATTTGCCACAATTTAGATTTAAACATTAACAAAGATTATCCATTAATAAAAAAAAAAAAATCAATTAATATAAGATGAGATTAGAACAATAAACCAAACAAACCAACTTATTGTACAGAGATAGCAACAAAATACACTGATCAATGTACAGCATACTAATTACTGAGTGAAATATTAGTCTGGAATTCAAAAGTGGCTAATCCAAAAACTATTTACGAATTTATAGTTGACCCCCGACCATGAAACCAGTCTTAAAGATCAGTTTCCTGAAAGCTTAATAAATAACCTTTCCACTGGCGTATGCTTCAATAAAACAACATTTAGCTGGGATACAACAATGTTGTATATCTGGACTTATGTACATTTGTAAAACTTAAAGCTAACAATAAAATGTTTACATTTTTAACTAGATTCAACCATGATTTTGATTACATTGATTATTATTTATAAAAATATTCATTCATATTAGATGAGATTAGAACAATGGAATATATTACAGTGTTAACGTTCTTGAAATTCTTTAATGGTAACAAATTAACATCAGACAGAGATAGCGATAAATATACTGATCAATGTACCTCATACTAATTACTTAGTGAAATATATATTAAAATATATATATACGTTACTACTACTATAAATAATAAAAATTTAAACAAAACCTTTATTTATGTCCATGCACAACTCAAAAATAAACAAATATGAAGGTGAATGATGAAACCATGAATGATGAAAGGACAATTTATTTAAATTCTGGTAAATAAACTCTTCTTTTTTTTCTGAAAAGCAGCCCAATTTAAAATAAACAAACATTTTACTATTATAAAAAATAACACAATTACTTCAAATAATTCAAAATAAAGTAGTCTATGCAGCAACGTTTTAATTGTGGCTAGTTTTAAAGAACAAAAATCCTATTTTACTATTATTTAGAAAATAAAGAGCAAACAACTTATGTTTCTATGGTAATTATGTGCATGCATGGTTAATATATGCAAGTTATTTGCCCTTTATTGGTGTCGCGATTCAAGTTTATCCACAGCACTACACACGTGCAATGGTCGAAACTTCTTTTTATGGTAGTTTTTATTCATTTTGCTGTTATAAAAACAATAAAAAGACAATTGTAATTGTATTTTCAAAAGGAAACTGATTTCTAGTGACGGTTATAATTGTTTTAAACTGTAAAATATTTGTGAAGGGAGACAGCTGGAGAGCCACATATTTTTGGTCAAAGAGCCACATGTGGCTCACGAGTCGTTGGTTCCCGACCACTGATGTAAATAATAGAAATGAATATTTCAATTACATCTCCAATGAAAGTCCCTTACAACATGTTTATTACATTCATTAATTTTTTTTGTTAACATTAGTTAATTGTTCTTGTATTAATTAATGTTAACAAGCACCGCATTGGATTTTAATGATGGATTAGTTGAATTGATTAATAGTTGAACTATGATTAATAAATGCTGTACAAGTATTGTTCATTATTTGTGCATGTTAGTGAATACATTAAGAGTAACGTGTCCCGTATTGTAAAGTTACCATTTATATTAACGTTTATATTATTTTAAGTATATTATTTTCATAAGAAATAAATTTTTATTATAGAGTATTAATTAATTAATTAATTAAATCATACATTTTCCTTTGGCTTAGTCCCTTCATTAATGAGAGGTCGCCACAGTGGAATGAACCGACAACTCATCCAGCATATGGTTGACGCAGCGAATGCTCTTCCAGCCGCAACCCAGTACTTAGAAACACCCATACACTCTCATATACACTAGGGCAGGGGTGCTCAACCCTATTCCTGGAGATCGACCTTCCTGCACTTTTCAGTTGCAGCCCTTATCAAACACACCTGCCTGTAATTATCAAGTGCTCCTCCGGTTCTAAATAATTGGTTCAGGTGTGTTTGATCAGGGTTGGAGCTGAAATCAGCTGGAAGGTCGATCGCCAGGAACAGGGTTGAGCACCCCTGCACTAGGGCCAATTTAGGGAATAAAGTTCATTTTCACAACAATACCGCAGTATAGCCAACAATGTGCTGTGTTTGTTCCTGTCATTTTTCTGATGATTGATACAATAACCTAGGCTGCAGCGCGGGATGCTGTTTGCTATTGAAGGAGCAGCAGAGACTATGGGACTTTGTCAGACTTTGACAGGGACTTTGTCAGTAACTGTTACAGTTCAATTGGACCAGTTTCATCTTCCTCCGAATCATAACAGGTAAGTGTCATTAAATTGTTGCCTCGTTTTGTGTAGTTTGCAAAATATGTGTTTATTTGTGCACGTTGAAAACGTGACGCGTGCTTTCTTCCTTTACCGATTTTAAGTGCCTTTCTGAACTGGCGATCCTCTGCCATTTGTCTTTGCTATGGCCACCATCAGCTGTTCGTACACACACGTGGTGCGGTCAATTTTTTAAATAGTTCAACTTTTGGCACTGTGTGGATTAATACTGAATGTGTGTCGTTGTTATTACACTAACACTTAAAACTTACGCTTATGCTGCATTAATTTATTGCATTCCTGCATTGGGCTCTCGTATACTCTCTGGCTGCTATTTCATAGCCATGATGGGCTTTTCTCTCTGTCTCATGCTGAACGCAGTCGACCAATCGCAACAGACTGGGTCATCGGACCAATCAGCGCAGATTAGCTTCGCGCTAAGGAGGGGTTTGGGAACAAGTGAATCGCTCAACGATTCATATGGGAGTCGCTGGGATAATTAGGTAAAATAAATGCATATTATAAGACAGTGAAAGTGTTTTTTGACCTTGCACGCATATCAGCATGTTGTTGGAGACTTCTGAAACCAAAATATGACCTTTTTTAATACAAAATAGGGGCTCTTTGACATAGTTAAGTTGTACCACAAAAAACCTTAAGAATTGTGTTGTTTCAACTCATTTTAAATAAGTGGGTGATTCTCACGAAAACTTAGTTAAAAATTTTTCAAACCAAATTTTTAAAAAATGTTTAAATTAACTTTTTGTTTTTGCAGATATTTGAAACAAAGTCTGGAGCATTTGTCAACATTAATAAAAAAAATATACATATCATTTAGTACCTTTTTGAGCATAATTTCCAAAATAAGTAATGAAAAATCTCATTACCGCAACAGTCTGAAAAATCAACTCTGTTAAAAAAGCGAATTCACATTGACAATTTTAAAAAAGGGATTATTAACAGTCATGTACAGTTACTTGAGATTTTGAAATAACATTTATTTTTAAATTATCAGGTTTTTTTTATTTTTATTGTTTTTCTCATTACCGAAACACCCTACACAACTGACAACCCTTTTTTTTTTTTATATATTTTGATAAAACCTGATGTATTTTCAAAATGATCTGGCTAACCTGAAAGGACATAATTTGTAGATTATGCACATGCATTGAAAAGCAAACAATAAAAAAAAAATAATAATAATAACACTTAATGAACATTGGTTGCGGTAATGATAAATAGGTTGCAGAATATAAGGTAATTTCAACATTGATTTGAAGTATACTATGTATGAGATTTAGAAAAATCAACATTGAATTTCAAATCTGTTTTATTTTTAGTGCTTTAAAAACAAAAAATTAATTTTAAAGAATAATTTCCATTTGCTTGGATAAGCTGAAATTAATCATCATCCCTGCTAGATTGTGTGGTCTCTAGTACAGGTTGGTATTTATTTATTTCGGTAATGAGAATTTCAGTACAAAATGCAGTAAAATGATTAAAAATAAATAAATTATGTTGAAATTACACATTGTGCTTTGTAGAGAACAGCGTTGTCTTTATTATAATGTTTTTTGTATTAACAAATGACTAAGTTTTATATTTAAAATCATAAGTGCCACGTTGTTTTAATGGTTTCGTGAGAATAACCCAAGTAGTTTGAACAAGCAGAAAAAGTCATTTTTTGAGTGAGTGTAAATAACTTTTGTTGGTGTAAAACTGATGTAGTCAATGTTGCACACTTCAAAATAGGCAGCATACTAAAAAGCTTAGAGAAGCAATCACACACTTGTCCACAATAACATGTGGTTTGGCATAATAATGCATACACTGTAAAAAATGCTGGCTTCCACACAGTTCCCTCATGTTGTTCCAACACAAATTGATTGTCAACTTAACATTTTTACAAATTCAAGTGGATTGAACATAAAACTATTAAGTTGTCCCCACAAAAACATAAGAATTATGTTGTTTCAACTCATTTTAAATAAGTCGTTTAAACAAGCAGCAAACGTCATTTTTTGAGTGTACAGTAACTGTAATCTTAGGCAAGCACATCAATTCCAGATCATGACTTCCCATTGTCAGAGTAAATGAAGCCCTGTCCTTTTGAGATAAACCTTCATTCCCAGTCAGTAACATCCTCTGACTTTCCCGAAGGCTCAGCTGGAAGGAAGTGAGAGAGGGGAAATTACACTTGTCGCTATTAATGTCCCAACACAGACGTTTCCCAAGCACTGAGGGACAATGTGCTTTCTGTGCCTGTCCGTGACACTGAAACTGAGCACTTTGTGTGTGGTGGCACCACAAGAGAAAACATAGCCGGCGGACCGGCGGCCCATAATGCGCGGCGGTGAGTCAGCAGTCAAGTATGTCACACTTATCTATATTTTTGTGTACACAAATAAAAGTGGAATAGTTGAGCCATTAGTAATAGAGGGGTACACGCAGGAAGTGCAGGGTTCAAATGGGCAAGGTCGTGCAAGCAGACTCCCGCGACCCATTCGTTAGCTTGTCAAAGCCCAGTTACTTCACACTTATTCCTCTGCAGCGTTATGTCATTTATGATTAGCAGAGCAACCCGCTAAAGGCCACAGTGTCGGACAGCCAAATTCCTCTGGACAAGATTTGTTTTCTTTCCCATTGATCACTGGGGGCTGACGACTGATTCTCAGCAAAGCTGAAATACTGCAGATATTTTCTTTAGAGTTTAGCCATGAGGACAAAGTGAAGGGAAAAGACATGAGGGGGAAAAAAACACTGTGAGGTTCAGTCTCAAAGACAAATCAGACAATTTACGTTAACTTTAAACACAACTTGAATACACTTTTCTTTAAATGAAAATGTTTTTTATTTAGGCGACACGGTGGCTCAGCGGTCCGCCTTACAGCAAAAAAGACGCTGGTTTGAGTCTGGCTGGGCCAGTTGGAAATCCTGTGTGGAGTTTGCATGTTCTCCCTGTGTTGGCGTGGGTTTCCTCCAGGTGCTCCAGTTTCCCCCACAGTCCAAAGACATGCACTATAGGTGAATTGAATAAACTAAATTGTTCGTAGTGTATGTGTGTGAATAAGTGTGTATGAATGTTGCACTGGGTTGCAGCTGGAAAGGCATCCGCTGTGTAAAACATTCATTTTCTTTTCAGCTTAGTCCCTTTATTAATCTGGGGTCGCCACAGCGGAATGAACCGCTAACTTATCCAGCACATGTTTTACACAGCGGATGCCCTTCCAGCTGCAACCCATCTCCGGGAAACATCCACACACACTCATACACAATCCTACAGGCAATTTAGCCTACCCAATTCACCTGTACCGCATGTCTTTGGACTGTGGGGGAAACCGGAGTACCCGGAGGAAACCCACTCGAACGCAAGGAGAACATGCAAACTCCACACAGAACTGACTCAGCCTTGGCTCGAACCAGCAACCTTCTTGCTGTGAGGCGACAGCACTACCTACTGCGCCACTGCTTCGCCCTGTGTAAAACATATGTAGGCTAAGTTGGCGGTTCATTCTACTGTGGCGACCCCTGATGAATATAGGGACTAAGCTGAAGGAAAATGAATGAATGTTTTTTTATTTATTTTACAGGGTCATCATAAAATATGCAGGGTCCTACACAATTACTTCATGTTGTCTCAGCACAATTCAATTAAGTTAACTTAATGGTTTTTTCACATTCAAGTTGATTGAACATAAAACAATTAAGTTATGAAGTTAAACACTTCAAGAATTGTGTTGATTCAGCTTATTACAAATAAGTAGTATGAACAAGCAGAGCAACAATATTTGTTTGAGTGCTCACTAATATACAAATATTGAGCAATTTTATTTAATAAATTGCACATGTTTGGTTGAGTTGCATGTACAGTCGTTTTTACAGTAGTAAAAGTAATTTACTGCACACTTAAAATGTCAATCAATATAATGTTAGATAGGCAATAATATCTAAATTGAACTCATTCTTGCTCAGGCTTAGCTAACAGGGGTCGAAGACTGTGTATACGCGTTTTAAAATGTTTTCACATGAAAACGCCGAAAAAAAAAAATTATTACACGTTCAGTTTTGATCGTACAGATATGAGCAATACATCAATCAAATCTGTTAGGTGTCTAGTTTTTTTGTGTACCCTCACAATAACAACAAAAGTGTGTGCTTTTGCAAAATAGGGAAAATAAACAGTAAAGGCACTTACCTTTTCTCTCTCCGTGAACTTTTTTTACAAACGCGTCAGTAAAATCTACTGAAACTCCGCGACAGCTAAACACACAGACATGAGACACATATCTATAGAAAGCTTGAAGTGTTTACTTTTAAATGCAGCGGTGCATGTTGAAAACAAATATTGTGCAGAGCTGCAGTCTAGGCTGAGAACGATGGACGTCCATCATGGAGAACTGCAGGTATGAGTTGCCTTAAGTAGAGTAAGTGTTACTAATTTGGCTACTAACAATGAGAGAGAAATTGATTGACCACGAAAACAAAAACATCTAGTTACTAATTAATAATTTAATAAAACTTAAATAAATAAAACTTTTTACAGTGTGTTTATTGTGAACGAATGAATTAATCAAATAAAAAATAAATAAATAAATAAAATAGCATTATTTAAATAAAATAAAATAAATAAAAATAAATAAATAAATAAATAAATAAAATAACATGAAATTTAATTTAATTAAATAAAATAAAAAATAAAATAAAAAATAAATAAATATAAAAAATATAATATAATATAATACAAATAATAAAATAAAATATGAAATAAAATAACATTAAATGAATTAATCAATAAATAAAATAAAATAAAATAAAATACAAATAAAAAAATAAAATAAATAAAATATAATATACGAAAAATATAAAGTAATTAAAATAAAATAACATGAAATCTAGTTACTAATTAATAATTATTTGAAACTGCTTAAAACTTTTTACAGTGTGTAATTTGAACGAATGAATTAATCAAATAAAAAATAAATAAATAAAATTGCATTAAGTTAAATTTATTAAAATTTAAATAAAATAAAATAACATGAAATTAAATGTTATTAAATTAAATAAAAAAATTAATTAAATAAATAAATTCATTAAATAAAATTAAATAAAAAATTAATAAAAAATGTAATAAAATATAATAAAAATAATAAATAAAATAAAATATAAAATAAAATAACATTAAATTAAATTAACTTAAGTTAAATTATATTTTTTAAAAAAATTATTAATCAATAAATAAAAGAAAATATAATATAATAAAAGAAATTAAAATAAAATAAAAATTCTAGAAATAGCTGCCACTCTTAGTCAAGATTTTATTTTAATTATTTTTTATATCATCATAAAACCATCACAGAATTCTCACTTTAGACACAAGACAAGGTGCATCCTAAGAGCGGAAGAGAAGATAATAGGAACTCTGCAGCCACTTTAAGGCCACTGACCGCTGTGACCATGGTGACCTCAGCGGGCGCTCTGATTGGTCAGCAGCTATCCAAGCTGCTAGATATTGGAGCCATCCTTCCTCCTTTAATAAAGAAGCAGCGGTGGTAATTGCCGTCTGTGAGGAGTCCATTATTCATGCAGATATCCAATAAAGACCGTGGGAGGGGATGGAGATGCGGGTGGAACCAGTACATGTTGATCCATATGATTGATCCCCCCACCCCCTTCTTCCAAACTCAATTTTTCATATTCAATGAGCGACTTGTAGATTGCATCAGTCAATACAGATACGTCTCAATTAAGACTCTACCAAGAGCTCTCGGGGGTGGGAGCTGCGGATTTAGGGTGGGCTTTCCAGCCGCCTGCAGATTCGCAGAGCCACCCGTAGCGTGAAAGGGGAGATAAAAATGACAAAAAACAGGCGAAGTGTTGAGCCCTGATGTATTAACATTGAGATTAATTATAAACTCATTTCTTGGCACATCTCTTCCCCTTTATTAATTACAGACTCTCTCTCTCGGCTTGCAGAACTAAACTGTGTATTAATTCTCAAGACTGTATATCACTGCTTCAGATCTGCGCCGTTCAGCATTTTTTTTCCCCTCCCCTGGCCCGGAGAGGATCATTTACAAACATGACATGGTGGCCACAGTGTTCGCTTGTGTACTTCATCTTTCCTGCTATTTTCCTCTGGTCCAAGGGCACAAAGAACATGGTTCGTGCAGAGAATAAATTGGAATGGGAAAAAGGAGGAAGTTTGGTTTTGGTGTAACCGTGCACCAAACACACATACACACTTTGGAAAAAAGAGATGGAGAAAGGGAGGAACTTTGCTAAGGAAACTATAACTATAAAGAAACCATAAGCGCTTTAAGATGTCTGTGACATTCAGGAGACGGATACATTCATTTGCGGTAATGCTATGAAGTCACTGAGGGTCTGCAGCTGGCCATGCTTTTACAAACACGCACATAGATTCTTATTGTTATTGTTATTTTAAAATACTTTCTTCTGTACTGGTGTAATGTGCTAGGGAGGGTAGAACTACGCTATCCATGGAGTGACTTCCACAAAGACTGTAAACACTGTGGCTTTGTGGCGCTTTCTGTTTGTTTGAGTGGCCTGACATTTCCTCAACCCAATGACGTGATACTGAGGTGGGAACTTTTTAGGAAAACGGTCACATTTGATATACAGCCCTATCATACACCTGGCGCAATAAAGTGCAAGACATGATTGACGCGATTTGTTGCTATTTTCAGACCAACGCAAATCTAATTTTCCCATTTTGCACCACGTTGTTTAAATAGTAAATCCATTTGCGCCGCTTTGTGGACTCATGGGTGTGCTGGTCTTGAAAAGAGGTGTGTTAAGGCGCATTGTTGGCCCGTTGCTATTTTGAGGAACTAAAATACACTGCGCAATTTGACCAGCTGAAAGCAGGTCTAATGTCCAGCGAAGAACGCATTAAATACACACAGGATGCACAGCAATACGCAAATATCTTTACATATGAAAAAAATTTAAGGATTAAAATATTACAAAAATACACTTGAGTTTGGTTATAACCAGGGCCAGACGGAATCAGCGGACGTTTTTTGCTATTTCTGCAGAGAATTTTGGTAAAAATCTGCAGATTTCTGCAGAATCATTTTGGCAGTATCATAACTAAAACCTTAATATGTGAATAAAAAATAATATCTTTTTAACTTGTATTTAATGTTTAAAATGCAAATCCAATTAGATTAACTGTAAATAGTTAACTTTAAGTAAATAAACAGAATTAATGATGGGCTAAAAATCTGCGGAAAATCTGCAGAAAATCTGCGGAATTCTGCGCGCGCAGATTCCGTGTGGGCCTAGTTATAACTCAGTTTTTTTTAACCACACTTCATTATTATTGTTCATTTATTTGTTTGCTGGAAATTTGAACTGAATTTAGAAATAGTTTGGAAACAAATCTTTGTGCTTAACAAACTAAATTAAATATGTAGGCTGATCATACCTGTCAACCCTCCCGTTTTCCCGGGATTCTCCCGTATTTTTCAGTTCTATCTCGCTATCATCTCATAAAGGAATTGTCCTGTATTTCTCCCATATGTTCATTCTTTCTATGAAGGGTGGCAATAATATACGCAACCCATACCGCCGAACCACCAGGGGACTCCCCTTGCTCTTAAATGTGAATCTGTTCTGTGCTTTTATTTTATTTAGGCATGCAAACACTTCGAAATAAATATAAAAACGGTGTGATTCCCTTCCTTTTCATTACAGGTGCCATCGCCCCTCCTATGCAATCCTCAAAACAGTCATATAGCGGTGCGTGACTGTCAGACATGCTCTATAGTGATAAATAGACGCTGTTTCCCAAATGGATTCTGCACATGCAATTTGAAGCAGAGCGAAAGTCTGGGTTTTGAACAGACATATACACAAAAATAATAATAATAATA
Source organism: Danio kyathit (assembly GCA_903798195.1). Taxonomy (NCBI): domain Eukaryota; kingdom Metazoa; phylum Chordata; class Actinopteri; order Cypriniformes; family Danionidae; genus Danio; species Danio kyathit. Next base: position 6,991,001 of record LR812531.1, on the reverse strand, counting down.
ATAATAATAATAATAACAACATCTAAAGATGTCAATCTTGGTGGGGGGTTTTCAAACACACCTAAATGACTTTTATCCTAAATGAGCATAAAAAGTTAGGAAATCAATCAAATGCTTTCATTAGTGTGTGCATTTTAAAGTGACACCTTTGTTATGATTAAAGTTAAACCACTGAAGTCACATGGAATGCTTTCAGAGTGTTTTTGGCTCCTTTTCTGGACTCTTTGAATGCCTTGGGTCACCGTTTGGCTATTAACATTCATTTCAGAAATGAATCAATTTGTTATTCATTCATTCATTCATTCATTCATTCATTTTCCTTCGGCTTAGTCCCTTATTTATCTGGGGTCACCACAGCGGAATGAACCATCAACTATTCCAGCAAATGTTTTACGCAGCGGATGCCCTTCCAGCCGCAACCCAGCACTAGGAAATCAAGACGTTACATACTGAAAAAGAAACTGTGCTCAATATTCCCAGTGATGGGTTGCAGCTGGAAGGGCATCCGCTGCGAAAAGCATATGATGGATAAGTTGGCGGATCATTCCACTTTGGCGACCCCAGATTAATAAAAGGGACTGAGCCGAAAATAAAATAAACTAATGATCTGTACTTAATAAGACCCAATATGCGCATTGCAAAGTGAATAGGGTCAGCGTTCTATAAAATGTCTGCTGACGTATAACATCCACGTGTAGTAACTCATTTTAACTCATCTCTGTTAAAAACTGCAGATTTACCCCCATTTTTTGCACAGCAAACATATAAAAGAAAAAAAAATGCTTAACAGATTCGGTTGTGACCTGTCTTAAAGTATACAGATACCAGGAATGAGAAAGCAGACAAAAAACAGGAAAATGATTAGCAGAGAAAGACAGAAAAAGGTTCACATGTTCCCTGCAGGTAATCTATAAAACAACCAATGATTAAATAGAAAAAAGCAATGTAACATATTTTTACGAGAGAACAATAGAAAGGAAAAGTTATTTTCCTTTGGCTTAGTCTCTGATTTATCGGGGGTTGCCACAGCAGAATGAACCGCCAACTATTCAGCATATTTTTAACGCAGCGGATGCCCTTTCAGCCGCAGGCCATTACCCTCTAAACACTCATATCATCTCACACACATACACTACGGACAATTTTGTTTACCCAATTCACCTGTACTGCATATCTTTGGACTGTGGGGGAAACCGGAGCACCAGAAGGAAACCCACGCCAACACGGGGAGAACATGCAAACTCCAGATAGAAGTGCCAACTGGCCCAGCCGGGACTCGAATCAGCATCCTTCTTGCTGTGAGGCGACAGTGCTAACTACTGAGCCACCATACCGCCACTTCAAAAAAATGATGATGGCTCTTGATATGAGCCATTTAATTCAAGAAGAGAGAGAAAAACAAGAACCCTGAGATCTAGAGAATGGATTCTTCCATCGCACTGTTGTCTCCTGAAGGTGGGCACTTCATCAACTTTTTACCAGGTGGTGCTCCGGCAATGTCCAAAATGCAGAGCTTGTTATCTTTCTCACAGCCAGCCTGCTCATATTTCCTTTGACATTAAGCCCCCGAAGACCCCCGGTCCTATATGTTGTTCCTCTTTCTCTGTTCGCTCTTTTTCTTTTTACGGGCGAGAGGAACGCAGGGTCTCCTTAGTGATTTATAAACATACACATAATAAATGGCCGTCTGTAGTTTAAGCAGTGATGAAGCATTCTGTGCCTGGCCGCCAAGCTCCGACGTGATTTAAAGAGCTGACATTTACAGCAACCAGGCCTATTATTCAGAGTGACTGTCTATGTACAGACTATATTTCACAGCAGGCTGTGTGGAGGTGAGCGTGGACCGGTCCGGCTCGGTGTCATAGTCAGTTCATAGCCTCTCTCTTTCTCTCCCAGAAAGCCCCTGCACGGCGGGAGTCGCGGCCAAACAAGCCTTTGCTAGCTTGTTATCGCGAAGATCTACATAGTGCAATGAGAGATTATGACACTCCGTGCGAAAGAATTACAAGGCGAAAAGCTGAGTAGATACATTTTTGAACAGATAAGGGAATAGTCCAGCTGAATGTACAGCTGTGTAGGAAACAATCTCTCGCTGGTTCTTTTGCAATGCTAAATTGTGTATATGGTCAGTATCAAATCTACTTGTCGCGATTAATTGCTGAATATAGTACAATCACTGGCCACTTTATTAGGTACACCTTACTAGTACCGTGTTGGAGCCCGTTTTGTCTGCCGTAATCCTTCATGGCATAGATTCCTCAAGGTACTGGAAATATTCCTCAGAGATTTTGCTCCATATTGACATGATAGCGTCACGCAGTTGCTGCAGATTTGTCGGCTGCACATCCATGCTGCAAATCTTCAGTTCCACCACATCCCAAAGGTGCTCTATTGGATTGAGATCTAGTGACTGTGGAGGACATTTGAGTACAATCATTGTCATGTTAAAAAAACCAGTCTGAGATGATTCACGCTTTATGACGTAACACATTATACTGCTGGAAGCCGGACACCATTACACCACCACCACCAGCCTGAACTGTTATTACAAGGCAGGATGGATCCATGCTTTCATGTTGTTGACTCCAAATTCTGACCCTACCTCCGAATGTCACAGCAGAAATCGTTTTTCCAATTTTGGTGAGCCTGTGAGAATTGTAGTCTCAGTTTCCTGCTGTAGCTCAGCCACCTCAAGGACATGTTGTGCGTTCAGAGATGCTCTTCTGCATACTTCGGTTGTAACAAATGGTTATTTGAGTTACTGCTGCCTTTCTATCAGCTGGGACCAGTCTGGACATTTTCCTCTGACCTCTGGCATCAACAAGGCATTTATGCCCACAGAACTGCCACTCACTGGATATTTTCTCTTTTTCCAACCATTCTCTGTTAACCCTAGAGATGGTTGTGCGTGAAAATCCCAGTAGATCAGCAGTTTCTGAAATACTCAGACCAGCCCGTCTGGCAGCAACAATCATGTCACGTTTAAAGTCACTTAAATCACCTTTCTTCCCCATTCTGATGCTTGGTTTGAACTGCAGCAGATGGTCTTGTACATGCCTAAATGCATTGAGCTGCTGCCATGTGATTGGCTGATTAGAAATTTGCGTTAACGAGCAGTGGGACAGGTGCACCTAATAAAGTGGCCGGTGAGTGTATAAGGTATTATCGTAATAAAGATTATTTTACAGGTATAACTGAAAATACTTAGTGTATCGCTTTATTGTATATACATGTTCAGAATAATTAAATATTTTATGCAAATTAAATTGCAAAAGGATGATAAAGTACAAGAGGTAATGTCACACTTCACAATAAAAATGTTGTAAAAAAAACAAGCATTTATTTTAATTTAATGCTAGTTTACTGGTTTACTAACCCCCTGTAAACAAAACCAGGATGACAATCCCAAACTAAGTGTGCCTCACACAGGTGAGTGGGTTGGACAGACCACCTGTACACTGTAAAAAAATCTGTTATTTTACGTTTTTTTTCGGCAGCTGGGGTGCCAGAAAAAAAAACGTAAAATAACGGCTGTTAAATTACAGACATTTACCGTAAAATAACATACTTTAAATTACAGAAATTTCCTTAAATTTAAATTTCCGGTAAATTTCTGTAATTTACCGTCTGTTATTTTACCCCAGCTGCTGGAAAAAAAAAGGATTTCTTTAATTTCTCTGATGGTGCGTTCACAATAGAAGCCAATGAAGTGTCAAGCTCGAGTGATTTACATGTTAAGTCAATGCAAAGACGCGACTAGACATCCTGTGGTGCTATTCGTGTGAATTAGGTGAGCGTTTTGCATGTGAGAATTGTGCGAGTTGGAAACTTCAGAACTTTAGGAGACATTCGCTTTGCATTTTCCATTCAGAAGCTTGCTCTAGTATGGGCATGATTGTGATGTAGCGCCTAATGTTGGTGTCCCGAAGGGAAATTCTCCTGCCGACACAGAAGAACAGCTCATCAAACTGGGCTTGGCTCATTCGGAAGCACCACTGAAAGCTTCCATCATCCAGATAGAGTTTCTGGAGGAGTTGATGAACTCACAGAGCTGAGTGCCCCTCTGAAAGGATATAGTGGCCTCAGAAATGACGCCGAATGACTCTACACTGTTTTTTTGTTTTCCTAAATCACATATAGCACAACTAATCTCCTCAATGTTGGCTCATTCAGAAAATGTAGCCCTATATACAATTCTGGAGATCACAAAAATTATGCAGCCAGAAATACGTATGGCTGCATTTTGTTCTTAAAACGAACGATACGATGTGGTATGAAACCGTTCCTTTTCGCGATAGCACCTGACCACTTACCTTTGTGTGGACGGCTTTCCCGCTGTTACCAGTTTGTCCAATAGCTTGCTATGTACGTCAGCAGACTTAAGACGCAGAGAGGAGTTGACCCTGAAAACGGGGTTTGATTCTGGTGAAGAATGATTCCATAAAGCAGGTAAGACAAAAACAAAAGCCAAAAAATAAATAAGTCAAGTAAATAACAGGATGCGAATGTGTTAAAATCTGAAAATGTGGTAAAAATCAGCTTTTCTTTTCTGGATTCCTTATTAAAACACTGTCGGTTGGGTTTAGAGAAGTGGGTGCGTGCTGGTCAATCGGTGCTTTTTAAAACACTATCGGTTGGGTTTAGGAAAGGGGGTGGTTGAGGGGATCAGTCGGTTGGTCAGTCAGTCAATCAGTCAGTCAACAGCGGCCTCTGGTGGATTATGCGAGAACAGCAGGCACGAATTTTCCCAAGAAAAATTTGAGATCTCAAATGCATACACAGCGGCCTCATCGGTGAACTGAAAAACTGAAAAAAATGTAGCTCCTGGGACATATTTTGCGATCTCCAGAAATGTATGTAGGGCTACATTTTCAGAATGAGCCTGGGTTGAATCTCTCAATAAAAACCATGTTAGTCATTTGGCAAAAAAAAAACATTTAGCCCAGCCCATGATGCAAATCTGTGTCTATTGTGAAGTGATTTTGAACCACGAATGAAACAAAATGAGTAAACTCCAAATGTTCAATCATCTATTTACGCGGCCGTGTCTGGGGTGAACACCACGATGTATGCAACATGGGGATAACACAAATGTACAGTATATGAATTAATCACTAAACTGACAAAACGTAAAATAGTTACGTTTCCTTTTGAGATCAGGCTGGAATATCGTCTAATGTCTAGTGCACGGTAATGCAAGCCTGTTTATGAACAATCTGCCATGATGTGGCCCACATTCCCCTTGTTTGTCTTCACAAACAGCAGACTTTAGCCTTTCGTAATCAAGCAGAGGCAGCCGTGGTGAACTTCATGAAAGAGTGACAGTGTCCTTGCGAGGGCTCTGCGTCCTTCCATGAAATTTGTCGACTCAGTTTTCAAACATTTCAGTCAAACGTCTGCCAGACGGCCTGCTCGTACCTCCTCTCAAGTTTCCATTCGATTGGTGTGGAACACAAAACCACAGGACAGACCTCATTTTAGCGGCGCCATGTACCGTACATGAAAATCAATACAGCTTAAAGCGAAAACACTCATTTAGCTTATACAGTCAAAATTAGTATTATTTTTATTTTCTTTTTCAAATATTTCCCAAATAATGTTTAACAGAGCAAGGAAGTTTTCATAGTATTTCCTATAATATTTTTTTCTTCTGGAGAAAGTCTTATTTGTTTTATTTCGGCTAGAATAAAAGCAGTTTTTAATTTTTTAAAAAACATTTTAAGGTCAATATTATTAGCCCCCTTAGGCAATTTCTTTTTTCGATTGTCTACAGAACAAATCATCGTTATACAATGACTTGCCTAATTACTCTAACTTGCCTAATTAACCTAGTTAAGCCTTACAAAGAATTACAAAACGAAAAGCCGTGTAGATGCATTTTTGAACAGATAAGGGAATAGTCCAGTTGAATGTACAGCTGTGTAGGAAACAATCTCTCGCTGATTCTTTTGCAATGCTAAATTGTGTGTATGGTCGGTATCAAATCTACTTGTTGCGATTAATTGCTGAATATACACTTACCGGCCACTTAGGTACACCTTACTAGTACTGGGTTGGACCCCCTTTTGTCTTCAGAACTGCATTAATCCTTCATGGCATAGATTTAACAAGGTACTGGAAATATTACGCAGAGATTTTGGTCTATATTGACATGATAGCTTCACGCAGTTGTATAGATTTGTCGCCTGCACATCCATGATGCGAATCTCCCATTCCACCACATCCCAAAGGTGTGTTATTAAATTAAGCTCTAGGTGACTGTAGAGGCCATTTGAGTACTGTATAGTGAACTCATTGTCATGTTCACGAAACAAGTCTGAGATGATTTGCGCTTTATGGCATGGCGCGTTATCCTGCTGGAAGGACACTGTCACTCTTTCATGAAGAGTACCACGGCTGCCTCTGCTTGATTACGAAAGGCTAAAGTCTGCTGTTTGTGAAGACAAACAAGGGGAATGTGGGCCATATCATGGCAGATTGTTCATAAACAGACTTGCATTACCGTGCACTAGACATGAGACGATATTCCAGCCTGATCTCACAAGGAAACGCAACTATTTTATGTTTTGTCAGTTTAGTGGTTAATTCATATACATTCGTACAGTTCAGTTGTAATGTATGATTTTTTAAAAGGAGGTGTGGCACCAAACTCCACCCCTAAACCCAGTCATCATTGTGGGATGAGTAAATTATACTAAAATGCACGTTATACAATGACTTGCCTAATTACTCTAACTTGCCTAATTAACCTAGTTAAGCCTTTAAATTGCACTTTAAGCTGAATATTAGTATCTTGAAAAATATCTAGTAAAATATTATGTACTGTCGTCATGACAAAAATATAAAAGAAATCAGTTATTAGAAATGAGTTATTAAAACTATTATGATTAGAAATGTGTTGAAAAAATCTTCCCTCAGTTAAACAGAAATTGGGGAAAAAATATACAAGGGGTCTAATAATTCAAAGGGGCTAATACTTCTAACTTCAACTATATATATATACAGTAAAAACACAGTGTTGCACTTCGTCCTGTAAAATCCGTTCGTTTTTCACGTCACCTCTTGAACTCTATTTCTTAGAGCAGGTACTACACCAACTTTCAGACTGTGGCATGGTAATCGGCTGTGTTTTCTGGACAGGAACAGTCTCTGGAACTGCATTACAGGCTCTTGTAACTTAATTCCAGCAGCTGAGTAAGGAAATAATTGAATCGTGCGCTGAAGATGGATCCAGAGAACAGGGCGCAGAAATCGGCTTTGCCCTGCTATCTGGCTTAACTCACAGGAGATTAGAAGCTAACGATGAGGCTCTGTTGGCATGGAGGCTGATAGTTCCTGTGTCTCAGAAAACTAAAAGAGCAGCCCGGGGCCACCATCCGACCTTTCTGCAGATTAGAGCAGCCACGTTTTATTTCTCGATAACACCTCGAATTACTCTACCTTGTTACCCATATACTGCATCGCAGCCTCCAGTGTCTGCTGTCTTCAGCTTTCTCATGTGTATTCAGAAGTTAATGGAGCTGTGTGTGGATATCCAATGCTATCTCTCAGCAATTATTTGATTCAGTGGCTAAATTCGTATGAATTCGTACGATCTCATTCGTACATTTTAGTATGATTTGCTCATCCCTCAGTGACGATTGGGTTTAGGGATGGGGATAAGTGCCATGCCTCCTATTTAAAATTGTACATTTTCATATGACTGAACTACGAATTACCCACCCGCGAATTTCACAGTTTTTGAGTGCACAAAAGTGTTCTTGGAGCTTCGTATGATTATAGTTGAACCACTGAAGTGACGTGGAATGCTTTCAGAAAGTTTTTGGTTCCTTTTCTGGACTTTTGGAATGTCTTGGGTCGCCGTTTGGCTTTAAACATGCGCCAACAATTCCTAAAACCTAGCTGAAATTAGCTAAACAAGTAAGTGTCTCACCTCACAGCAAGAAGGTCACTGGTTCGAGTTCCGGCTGGGCCAGTTGATGTTTGTTCTCGGTGTTGGTGTGGGTTTCCTCCGTTTTCCACCACAGTCCAAAGGCATGCGCTATAGATGAATTGAACATACTAAATTGGCCGTTATGTATGTGTGTGCGTGAATAAGTGTGTATGGGTGTTTCCCATACACCCAAGCTCTGAGCTCGAAAAGTCACCCTAACTCGTGTTATTCCCCCATCAGGATAGAGAGAGAAATAGGGGTCCGAGGAAGTGTAGCTGTGCTCCAGAACGCTCAGATTTATGTACTGTAGGTATTGTGTTTAATAGTGTGGAGTTGGGGTGGTGGAAGGATGCTGAAGTCGAGAAACAGAGGTATGCCGTGTTTGACTATTTATAGGGGTTTGGTCTTAAGCTGATTGGATTGTCGATAATGAATTAGCTTCATCAAAACTGATCATGCTTCTCCCAATATATTTTTATAAAACATCATAGTTGGGATTAGTGGTGGCATTTGGGGGTATTTTTAAACCTCCTTTTAAAATTTAATGCTTTTGTACAAATAAATAATTTGAATGTGTACATATTAGCCACCATTCTGACAATACATTGCACAAATGCTTTTCTTAACTGCTTTGTGTATAATGCAATGCTTAATTTAGTAATGAAAAATTCTTTACTGTATAAACAAAGTATGAAAATTCAATCATTAAGCACATTATTCGTGATTATAAGTAGACCCACACAGAATCTGCATGTGCAGATTTCCACAGATTTTTAGCCCATCATTGAGTCTATTTATTTACTCATGTAAATGTGTGTAAATTTATATTTTTTCAGTTTTTAAATACATTTTTAGTAATGTTATTGACTAATATGAAAAAGTTCATATGATTTTTTTTACAATACAGTTTGTAAAGCATGATTTTCTCTCTTTTAGAAGTTATATTATATGAGAGACTTGCTTTGAGTGGATCTAATTAATAAGTGGATCTAATTGGATTTGCATTGTAAACATTAAATAAAAAAGTTAAAAAGGTCATTTGTTTTTCATATATTAAGTTTTTAGTTATGATACTGCCCCCCAAAAATATGCATAAATCCACAGATTTTTTTTTTTTACAAAATTCCCCTCAGAAATAGCCAAAAATGTCCCTAGATTCTGTCTGGCCCTACTTATAAGTTAAGAGCACAGCATGTTTAGCTGTACTGTAGTTATGAAATGCTTACTAACGTCTATTAATGTAATGTCTATTTGTTAATGCTTAATAAATCATTCATAGTGTGCATAAAGTGTTAGCGAAAATACTTCTTTATTTAAGAATTTTTGGATATTTGGACTAGAAAGAAGACAAAAACAAAACAAAAAAAACTGTTTTTGCAGTGTAGAATATTTTTTTTTAATCCAAAAAATTTACAGTTTCCATATTTTGTGATTCATCTTTTCTTTTGGCTTCAACTTCAACTTTTGATGTTAAAAAAAAGTTGCAAAAAGTGTATTTTAATCACACTTTTAAAAGTTTAAAGGGATACATTATCTGATTTGTTATTGTAAATTTCAGTACACAAACCTGGTAATAAACTACCAATACCTTTCCACCTATTTTACAGAATTAATTGTCTACATTATTTCTTATATTGTTTCAAAGTACTAAAATGTCAATAAAGGTCACTTTGTTAAACTGCAAAGTTGAATTTTCAAAATCTCAATTCGACAGAGCAGAGATCAACATCACATAAAGCAACTCATAGGCATAAATACACAGTAAGCAACATGTAAATCACATAATACGGAACAGATATTGGTTACATTGTAAATAAAATAGCTATGTTTCCCCATGAGATTAGGCTTTTATTTCTGATATAATAATATGAACCTTGTTAGATGGCTTCACGTTAAAAAAAGGTGTTTAGCAACACTATGCTTAGGCTTCAGAAAGCAATGTTGAGCTGCTGACACTGAGGTGAGCTTTAATGAGGTAAAACAGCTGTCACGTTTTATTATGTTGTAAGGGTTTTGTGTTTTGCCTGTGGGTAAATTCAGCTCTCTGCCACCCATGGAGCCGGGAAGGAGGTGCCATTTGTGTGTGTGTGTGTGTTTATGGAATGGTAGTCAGGTAAATGAGGCAGTTCTGTGAACAAGGTCCGAGTCGGGGTCATGACTTTGCCGGGAGTAGAACGAGACTAAAGTTACCCCACAGGGAGGGTTGGAATGCCCCCCAAATCAGTGAAGTGCAAGCAAACGTCACCCCACACTGACTTTAGGCTACAGTGACCCTGTCTGAACCCTATCCGATCTTTATAATTATTAAATAAAATTAAAAAAATACAATTATTATTAGTTATAGATAACAGTGGGCCAATTTATGCAACCTAGGCTCATTTTGAAAATGTACCGCTATATACATTACTGGAGAGTGCCAAATATGTCCCAGAAGGTACGTTTTTTTTAGCAGTTTTTGTTTTCGCGAATCCACCAGAGGCTGCTGTGTAGGCTTTTTGAGATCTCAAATTTCGCTTGCGAGTGCCATTCCCCACCAGAGGCCGCTGTTGACTGACTGACTGACAGATCGACTGACCCACCCTCCTTCTTCTCTAAACCAAACCAAAAGTGTATTTAAAAGCATCTATTGCCCACCCACTTCCCCAAACCCACCCGACAGTTTTAAAAAGCAATCCAGAAAAAGAAAAGCCCTCGTCTAATTTTTACCACATTTTCAGATTTTACCACATTCTCACCATGTTATTTACTAGTTTATTTTATTTCTTGGCTTTTGTTTTTGTCTTACCTGCTTTCTGGAATTGTTCTTTGCTGGACTTGAACCCCGTCATCGTGGTCAGCTCCTCTCTGCGTCCACTGACCTACATGGCAAGCTAACTGGACAAACTGGTAACAGGAGGTAAGCGGTCCACACGGAGGTAAGCGGTCACAAAAACAACGGCGTCATACCACCCCGTATCGTTTGTTTTAAATACGAAATGCAGCCGAACATACTTCTTGCTACCTAATTTGCAATCTTTAGAAATGTACTGTATGTAGGGCTACGTTTTCAGAATGAGCCTGTGTTGAATTTATGCTAATGAAGACAACATTTTTATACAGTTTAAAATGATGTCATTAATTGAATTTCAATTGTAAATTTAAGTAAATCAATTTTGTACAATCTTATTGCATTTTAGTAAGATTTGATCATACACCAATGACCTCCTTTTGAAAATCAAATGTTTTTGTACAAATTAAATTGTATGAGTTTTTACGAATGACACTTTTCTGACAATACATTGAAAAAAAAACAACTTAATTAGTGTTTTTGTCTTGTTTCTAGTCTAGATATCTAAAAATTATTAAATCAAGAAGCACTTTCTAGACGAGCAAAACATATTGTCTTATTTTCAAAAACAAAATGTCAAAATGAAGTGAGTTTTTCCTCAAAAGAAGCAAAATAATCTGCCAATGTGGTAAGAAAAATAATCTTGTCGAAAACGATTAACAATTATTTCGCTTACTTTTTAAGCAATTTTTTATTATTATGGAAAAAGCACTTAATCTTGGCATATTATTTCTGTAAAAGACAATATTTTTTACTTGTTTATTTAATTTTTGAAAATTTGGACTAGAAACAAGACAAAAACTTCAAGTAAACAAGATCCTTACAATTATACAATTATATATATATATATGTTCACATGCTTAAAAAAATATTTTTTACAATTTTTAAAAAATATATATATTATTATCTTTTTTTTTTATTAGTTATAGTTACCAATGGGTCGATGCTAACAAAGACAGCATTTTTATACAATTTAAAATAATGTTATTAATAGAATTTCAATTGTACATTTAATTTGAATACTTAAAAAAATGTAAAATGTAATAAAATGATTTAAAAATCAATTATTTAGGATATATTGAAATTCAATTGTTTCCCAGAGAAGGGTTGCGGCTGGAAGGGCATCCGCTGCATAAAAACTGGATAAGTTGGCGGTTCATTCCGCTGTAGCGACCCCGGATTAATAAAAGAGACTAAGCCAAAAAGAAAATGAATGAATGAAATTCAATTGATTCTTGTGATAGCAAATCTGAATATTTACTGTGATTCAAATAAATGTTGCCCTGTAGGCATTATATATATATATATATATATATATATATATATATATATATATATATATATATATATATATATTTTTTTTTTTTTTTTTGGTCTAAACACAACACGTAATCACAAATATAAATATAAAAGTGAGAGATAAAGAGAGAGCAAATGAGCAAATATTTTGAAGGAATATTGAAGGAATAGCCGATTTTTTTTTTTACTAAAATCAAATAAAAATAAATAAAATAAATAAATAAATAAAAAATACAAAATAAAAATAAATTAATTAATTAATTAAATAAATTAAAATCAGTCACAATTTACAGCCTTTTTTTTATCCAAACCCGTTTGACTTTATTTCTTTTGTTAAACAGGAAAGAAGATATTTAAAATAAATAGTAAAAAATTGTTGTTAACCATTGATTTTTTAGAGAATAGAATTTAATTTTCCAATAATTTTGGATGAGCTATAATACTTGTTATTGAACAAAAGTATGCATGTTAGATATTACTATATACTATAAAGCCTTTTTAAATCAGTTTGTGTGTATTACTTCTATTAAACCAGTTCCCTTGGTGTTGATTGTGCTTTGCTTATAATTAAACAGAAATATTAAATTATACAGGTAAATTTTTCAAATTTTGTCCTGTTTACAGCATTCAACATACATTTAAACAAACAAAATAAGGTTATCCTCCCCACACAATCAATCTTCATACTGTAAATTCCAGTGTGAAATAATGAATGCAAGTATAAATATAATTTTCAGTGAATCTGCAGTAAATCCTTAAAAATTGTAATATTTTGGGTTCCCCAAAGAAACATTTATTTTATTTTATTTTTTAATGCATGTGAACATTTTAATAAAGCACCCTTTTTCTTTTAAATGTTTTCAGACCTTAAAGAAGAGTGAAGGGTTAAAATCTCTTCCTAGCGACTAACAGGAGCTTCTCCCTCCAGAAGTGTGTGGTAGCTTGCAATATTCTTGCCCAGAAATAAATGATACCGAAACAAGAAGTGGCACATAAATTAAAGTGACAGTGTGATTGATGAGTTAGCAGCCAAGGGAAAGGATGTTTGCAGCATTTTAGGGGGGAGGAGGTGGGGGAGACGCAGACTCGTGCGGCTTGCAGGGAGTGGAGAGCCATCAATCCCAAGCTCCCCTGTGCGCTGAAGTACGCCCCTGAGAGGAGTGGCTCTGGGCTTCTGCCCATCCACTAAATGAACTGCATGCAATATTAAAAGATGCAAAACGAGCCCAGGGTGGACCTCTCCCAGAAAAGCCCACTGGCAACTGACCCATCAGCTACCAGGGGAAATAAACAGCTTCCGAACTCGTTTTCTCCTGTCTGACATTATTCTTTTCTTTTGTTTTGCTCATAATGACTCACGTTTTATGTTTGTGCTTTTCCTTTTAAAAGGACCAAACCAATTATTGCTTCTTTAATAATCCAAAACCTCAGTCCCGCTGGAAAAACACAGCCTAAACACCATGACAGTATTTAGAAGAGTGAAACTTGCTACTGACAACACTTGAAGTGTGTTTCTGTATTAAATGATGCAATATGCTGCTTAACCATTTCTTAATATTGTTGTAAGATGATCACGCCTTGCTCAGTTGAATAGCATTGGTTCACAATTTAGGACTAATGTTAATGGCCACATCCAAGTGAATGAGTAATAACAATATTCTGCTAAATTCACATCACATGTCAGAATATTGTAGTCAATTTTCAAAAATATCAGAAAATTATACTTTTTTTTAGAAACAACATTAACATGCTGCACTGTTTATGTAACTGTTGAATGCTTTTCTCATTTAATTCAGTCAACCAGCAGTTATACGTATATACATACAGTTAAAGTCAGAATTTTTAGCCCCCTTGAAAAAGTCCTATTTGTTTTATTTTGGCTAGAATAAAAGCAGTTTTACATTTTTTAAAAACCATTTAAAGGTCAAAATTATTACCCTCTTTAAGCATTTTTTTTTTCTCGATAGTCTACAGAACAAACCACCGTTATACAATAACTTGCCTAATTAACCTATCCTGCCTAGTTAACCTAATTAACCTAGTTAAGCCTTTAAATGTCACTTTAAGCTGTATAGAAGTGTCTTGAAAAATATTCAAATATTATTTACTGTCATCATGGCAAAGATAAAATAAATCAGTTATTAGAAATGAGTTATTAAAACTATTATGTTTAGAAACGTGGTGAAAAAATCATTCAACTATATATATATATATATATATATATATATATAATTTATTACTGCTGAATGAGAGTATAGTTCCAAGCCATATATTTATGCTAAGCTAAGCTAAGCTAAGCTAAAAGTTCTATCAAGGATTCAAAAATGGTAAAACTCAACTGTTAACTCTAGGTCTATATTAGCCTATTATCAAAACAAAAAAATGAGTGTTCCTTTTATTTGTACATTGAAGGAAAATAATCATCTGAAACACCCACTCTTGTTGGGTTAAGGCAGTATATATAATAATAATAATAATAATTCCTTACATTTATATAGCGCTTTTCTAGACACTCAAAGCGCTTTACACATAGGGGGGGAATCTCCTCATCCACCACTAGTGTGCAGCATCCACCTGGATGACGCGACGGCAGCCATTTTGCGCCAGACCGCACACCACACACCAGCTGATTGGTGGAGAGGAGACAGAGTGATGAAGCCAATTATGATATGGGGAGGGTTCGAAGGCCATGATGGACAGAGGCCAGTGGGCAGATTTGGCCAGGATGCCAGGGTTAAACCCCTACTCTTTTTCGAAGGACATCCTGGGATTTTTAATGACCACAGAGAGTCAGGACCTCGGTTTAACGTCTCATCCGAAAGACGGCGCTCACTGAGCAGTATAGAGTCCCCGTCACTATACTGGGGCATTAGGACCCACACAGACCGCAGGTTGGGCGCCCCCTGCTGGCCTCACTAACACCACTTCCGGCAGCAACCTAGCTTTCCCATGTGGTCTCCCATCCAGGTACTGACCGGGCGCAGCCCTGCTTAGCTTCAGTGGGCGACCATGTGAGAGTTGCAGAGAGCTAGCTGCCGGCCATATGAGCTACATGGCAGAATAGATTTTGACCAAATTTGTAGTTACTGTATGTTTTTTCTTTTGTAAAGCTGATTGTTAACAACAGAACATATGACCATGTTTGGCTAACAATGGTTGAAGAAATGAACCCCACAAAAAATGTAGAAGAAAAAAACTGTACATTTTTTTACTGCAAAAATACAAGAAAGTGTCTAACAGTGAAATTATGTTGTGTGGATGTTAATACTTCGAAACATTGGTGTATGACACAAAACAAGAAATGTAATTTACCATAACACTTGGAAATTTCATTTACACAACGTAATTACATTTTATAGTAAATTACCATATTATTTTTTTTTTGTCATACACCAATGTTTCGAAGTACTAACTTAGTACTAACTTTGTAGCACAGACAAAAACACAATCATAAGCAGATGTTGATGAGAAAGTCAGATGATAAATCAATGCTCATAGAGCATAGTTCTGCCATTTTTATACGCCGTAAATTTTACAAGGCAAGTTTATTTATATAGCAAATTTAATACACATAGGTAATTCAAAGTGCTTTACATACTGTACAGTAAACAGGAATAAAAGAAACAAGAATAAGAAAATAAAAATGATTAAAAACAGATTCAAATGTGTTAAAACAGATTTTAAAGGAATGAAAAAGAAAAGAAATAATAGTGCGATCTCTGGGACGTAGCACTCATTCGGTAAAGGCACATCTAAACAGATGTGTTTTCAGACTTGATCCTAATGATCTTAGGGATCTGTTAGGTTTGTATTCATGGAGCATATCTCTAATATATTGAGCTCCTAGGCCATTTACTGATTTATAGGCAAGTCATTAATCCTTTAAAATCTTTTCTGAATGTAACTGGGAGCCAGTGTAAAGACCTGAGGACAAGTGTGACGTGCTTGGATTTTCTGGTTCAGAATTCTTTTTGACTGTCTATTTGTGAAGGCCATTGAGGAGTCCATTACAGTAATCCAACCTGCTGATCATAAAAGCATGAACAAGTTTCTCTAAGTCTTCACTGGAAAACAAGCATCTAATTGTTGCAATGTTTTTGAGATGGTAGTATGCTGATTTAATTACTGCTTTGGTATGCAGCAGGTCAGGTAGTCTTAGAAATATTTTTTAGCCTCTCTGGTTGTGCAGTAACATACTATTGGCAACCACATTTTACAGATTTTGATAATGGAGCTAAACCACCATTTAAAAAGCCAAAATAAACCAAGTACTTGTAACCAGCAATAAACCAGTCAACTTCTGAATGACTGAAACGCGATAGTGAATTCCTGTGCTGCTGCTGTCTGTGAGTCACGGACGGGTTAGAGATGATGATAATGACGGCTCATGCAGATGAGGGATGTAGAGCTGGAGGTGGGGGATCTCGCTCAAGCACTTAACACTGCAGGTGTTTTGTTTGGGGCAGCCTTAATGAAACAAAGAGCCTGGATGAGATCAGCGATCACCTCTGCTTTCATGGCGTCTGAGACAGAGATGAGAGCTGTGATGGCAGGGCAGTCACTGTGCCGTTTGCTTTTTTACTGCCCATTCTAACAGATGAACAGCATCAATCTTTAGCTCGCCAACACAATACGGCTGCTTGAGGAAGGTGTGTGTGTGTGTGAGGAGCACAATAGGAGGAAGGGAAATAAATAAATAAATAACTGCAGGTTAGATTTTAGGCTAGGAAATAAAAAAAATCGGTCACACTTCACAATAAGGTTTCATTAGTTAATGTATTTACTAACATGAACAAACAATGAGCAATACATGTATTACAGTATCTGTTCCTGTTAGTTAATAAAAATACAGTTGTTTATTGTTAGTTCATGTTATGGTGTATTAACTAATGTTAACTGAATTTGGATGTTAATAATGCATTAGTAAATGCTGAACTATGATTAATAAATGCTGTACAAGTGTTGTTCATAATTAGTTCATGCTAGTAAATACATCCGGAAAGTATTCATAGCGCTTCACTTTTTCCACATTTTTTTATGTTACAGCCTTATTCCAAAATGGATTAAATTAATTTATTTCCTCAACATTCTCCACACAATACTTCATAATGACAATGTGAAAAAAGAGTTTTTGAAATTGTTGCACATTTATTAAAAATTAAAAACCTGAAAAATCACATGTACATCAGTATTCACAGCCTTTGCTCAATACTTTGTTGATGCACCTATGGCAGCAATTACAGCCTTAAGTCTTTTTGAATATGATGCCACAAGCTTGGCACACCTGTCTTTGGGAATTTTTGCCCATTCCTCTTTGCAGTACCTCTCAAGCTCTATCAGGTTGGATGGGAAGCAACGGTGTACAGCCATTTTCAGATCTCTCCAGAAATGTTCACTAGGATTTAGATCTGGGTTATGGCTGGGCCACTCAAGGAAATTCACCAAGATGTTGTGAAGCCACTCCATTGATATTTTGGCGGTGTGCTTTGGGTCATTGTCCTGCTGGAAGATGAACCGTCACCCCAATCTGAGGTCAAAAGCACTCTGAAGCAGGTTTTCATCCAGGATGTCACCTGATGTCTCCAAACGTAACACCTCGCATTCACTCCAAAGAGTTCAATTTTAGTCTCATCAGACCAGATAATTTAGTTTTTTCATGGTCTGAGAGTCCTTCAGATGCCTTTTGGCAAAGTCCAGGCAGGGAGTGGCTTCCGTCTGGCCACTCTACCATATCTCAGGTCAGATATCCCATATCTTAGATCACTCAGCTTAGATGGCCGGCCAGCTCTAGGAAGTCCTGGTGGTTTCAAACATCTTCCACTTACGGATGATGGAGGCCACTGTGCCCATTGGAACTTTCAGAGCAGCAGAAATGTTTCTGTAACTTTCCCCAGCCTTGAGCCTCGAGACAATCCTGTCTCGGAGGTCTACAGACAATTCCTTTGTCTTCATGCTTGGTTTGTGCTTTGACATGCACTGTCAACGCTGGGACCTTATATAGACAGGTGTATGCCTTTTCAAATCATGTCCAATCAACTGAATTTACCACAGGTGAACTCCAATTAAGCTGTTGAAACATTTCAAGAATGATCAGTGGAAACAGAATGTACCTGAGCTCAGTTTAGAGCTTCACAGCAAAGGCTGTAAATACTGATGTACATGTGACTTTTCAGGTTTTTTATTTTTAATAAATTTACAACAATATCAAAAAAATCTTTTTTCACATTGTCATTATGGGGTATTGTGTGGAGAATTTTGAAAAAATAAATTAATTTAATTCATTCTGGAATAAGGCTGTTACATAAAAAAATGTGGAAAAATTGAAGCGCTATAAACACTTTCCAGAAGCACTGTTTGTATCTTTTACTGTTGCACATTCAATATGCCTGTAAAGAGCCTTGAGATGCTACTTTTAAAGGTGCTAAATAAAAATAAAGTTATTATTATCATTATTATTATCATCATTGTTAATTGTAAGTGCATACACTTTTAAATCTGCCACTGACTGGCAGTGACTGTATAGTTGAATTCAACTACACATGAAATCAAAACTAGCCATGTTGATTTTGTTAGCTCACATTGCTAGTTTTGTGGTCAACAATTCATCTGTGCATGTCATTAAGAAAAAAATAAATATTTGCACTTCTAATCTTTAATTGAAATGTGAAAATGCACTTCCTGGGGTGCGTTTCCCAAACAACGACGTAACTCACGGCTGAACTATCATAGTATGATGCATCATTTGGGAAAAGAACAATGTAGTGACGAGTGTTTCCCAAAACCCGTAGTTTCTCTGTCGCAGATCCATCGCTTGAACCACGTTAGTTAGCGTAAAACGCCCAAAATGATGCTTTAAATGGGGTGGAGTAACTACTTCTTTAGAGAAGAACCCTATAATTTCTTTGTGCAAATTATATTGTTTTACACGCATTTAAAATAAAATCCAATATTAGTTTTGGTAAAAACATGCACTCGTTTCCATATTAATTAAAATATATGTAAATGGCACATATAGGGCCTGTGTTTGCTTTACAATTATTATTGAGAACATTACATATTCTATTCTAAACCATAAAATCACTTACATAAGCTAACACTATTGTATATCATATATAAATCATATAAATAAATAAATAATGAGGCTATTTATTATAAATATATTTACTTTAATAATAATATTAATAATATTAATGATGATGATTATGATTATTATTTAGTTTATTATTTATTATTTATATTGTTTATTTAAGTGACATTTTTTTGAAAAGTCTACTTTAACAATTTGACATGTAAACCACAGCAGAAAGTTCTAACCAACAGGCCCATGTCATATACAGAACAGATACTTAATAAATAACCCACTATAAATTAAAAAAATTAACTTATGCTATGTTTTTTATTTTTTTACAAGCTTTGGAGACGTAACATAAATTTCGCTTTTAAATAATAGGTCACCTATAGCTTTCGCCATGAGGCTGTGTTCAAAATGATATCAATGTTTTCAAAGTGCACTGTGAAGGGAGCACAATTGTAAACATGAAGTTCGCTAAAACTGAACTGTAAAAATACTTTGAAAGCATATTACACCTAAGAGAGATGACCTTAATGCTTTTTTATTTTTAATAATTCCAACTTTGAATGTTAGAATGTTCTAAATGAATAGGGCATAGGGGGGATACGTGGGAATAGAACACAGCAGGAACTAGGTCTATGTTTCTAACTACAGCTCCAGAGGTGTCGTTTCAAGTGCTCAAGTTTGCGACGCAGTTTGCGAATGTTCGTTGGAGCGATGGATTTGGGAAATGGCAAATCAACAAACTATGTTTGTAACAACGGAACTTGCGATCTTAGTCGGCTAACGATGGTTTTGGGAAACGCACCCCTGTTTGTTTTCAGTTAATTTCTTAGATGATGTGATTTTGGGGTAATGGGCGTAGCTAACGCTGCTCCAACTGTCAGTGTTGACAAACAGAAATGGTGAACAGGAGAGATCTGTTAGGCTATAATAACTCTTCTAAAACCCCTTTCCCGATCTTTCTGAATGAAATGCCTACTTTACTACATTCATTCATTTCTCATTTGAAATTCCGATTTCTAGGAACTGCATCACATTAAGGAAAGAATAACGATTGCAGCTTCCGGTTCACAGGGACTTTAAATACCATTGTTTTTGAGAACTGGCACAACTGCAATTAGTAGCTTTGCCTTTCTATATGCGAGCCCTACACTTTAAAAACAAATACATAGACATTTTGTAAATAAAACACATTTTAAATGATATTTTCCATGCATCAGTGACAAATTGAGATGGGGATTTGTCATAAATCAGAAGCAGTGTTCGCTTGCCTGGTGAGCAGACGTGATTTAAGAGCATGTTCAGGCTACAGCTTCACTTCTTCATCCCCTGGGAAACAACAAAACTGCTTCACACTTGCGCTCACACAGTCTGTTGTGTAGAGAACAATGCACAGATGACAACCAGTTATTTATGCGTTTCTTTGTCAACATGTTGTTATTTATTTATATATTTGCTTAAAGATCCCATGAAGGGCTTTAACATATGCATTGAATGTTTGATGTAATTTCAACGGAAACATAGAGAAGCTCCTCCTCCTTTTCAAAAACAGCCAATAGAATTCTTGTGCCAGTCAGATCTGTTGAGTTCAAGCACATCAGACTCAAAAACAATGAGTTTGTCTCGCCATTTCTCCTTTTAAATAAAGTTTTCAGCACATTTCAAATGTGTCCGATACGTTTTGTCCAACCCATACTCATTATTAATATGTACTCCTATATACATTTCTGGAGATCGTGAAATACGTGCCAGGAGGTTCGTTTTTTTTTTTTTTTTTTTGCCGTTTTTGTTTTCACAAGGCCACTGTGTACCCTTTTTCAGATCTCAAATTTCTCTCGCGAGTGCCATTCGCGCCTGCTGTTCTCACGTAAATCCACCAGAGGTCGCTGTCGACTGACTGACTGAACTACCGACCGAACGATCCCACCACCCAACCCCTTCCCTAAACCCAACTGACAATGTTTTCAAAAGCAATCCAAAAAAAATCCATCGTGGCCCCCTGATTTTTACCATGTTTTCAGATCTTACCACAGGCCCGGATTGGCTAATCAGGAGGACTGGGAGAATTCCCGGTGGGCTGATCCATTTTTTGGCTGTGAGGGCTGGTGTCCCTAGCTGCTTGCACTCTCAGCAGTCACACTTTTTTCATTCATTTATGTATTTGACCATAGCCTCACTTTTTTTATTCATTATTTTGCTGCAGCTCCGTTCTTTTTATTTATTTTCTCGCAGCCCCGTGAGCAAAATGCAGCCTGCAGGTTAATGATGACGTAACTATCATTCGACCCTAAACAAGGGCAACTTAGTAAATATAAGAATTTGAATAATTAATATGAATGAATATTACACCTGCTCAATGAAAATCAGATGATTCACTATATTGATAAATTTGACATAACTTGATCAGAAATCTAATAAGGGGAGAAAATGATTAAGCCATCAATAGAAAGTAATACTGTGGTTAAAAGAGTCTTGCAGATAACAGTGCAATACTTATTTTTTATTCCAAACACACCAGCATAATAGGGCAATTGTGGTCCAGTGGTCAGCACGTTGCGTTACAACACTGCCGACCTGAGTTTGAACCTCACCTGAGTAATTTTTTTTTATTTTTAGTGTTAATTATAATAATGTTAGGGTTACTTATGTAGGTGTACATATTTTATTTTTATTTTTTTGCGTGATCACTGTTACAAAGGACTGGATATCTATAAAGAATTTTGCACAGAATATATATTCAGATATTGCAGGAAAGGACATTATGATGTTTTAAAGAATAGTGTTGGAGATTTAGCTCCCCTTTAATGTTCTCATATTTACGAAAAACATTTGAAGTTCTAAAGCAGCTATTTCCTTGAAAAAGACGTGATAGTGTCATTAGAAACTCAATTGGACGTTATTTTAATATAGTCAGTCGTGAACTGAGGTGGGCCGGTCTAAGGCTTGAAACTCCAGGGCTGAAAAGGAGTCCCACTCCGGCCCTGTCCTACCACCTTTTCACTCTTTTATTTACTTGTTTATTTATTTTTTTGACTTTTGATTTACCTGCTTTCTGGAACCGTACTTCATCAAACTCAAACCCCGATGTCGCGGTCAACTCCTCTCTGAGTCTCAAGTCCACAGACATACATGGCGAGCCACTGGGTAAACTGGTAACATCGAAAACGCTGTCCACACCGAGATAAGCGGTCAGCTGGTAGGGCAAAAACGGTGTCATACCACCCCGTAGCATTCATTTTAAAGACAAAATGATGTAGCTCTGGCTACATAATTTGTGCTCTTCAGAAATGTATACAGGGGTACATTTTCACATTTTCATGCGCATTTTGTCAGTAAAACCTAGCTTCTAGTAATTTAAATGCCAATTTTGTTTTAGAGCATACTAGATTATTTATTACTTTAAGACTGATATATTGATTCTAACACCTAAAAAAAACTTGCATCACTTTATTTTGATGGTCCCTTTAATGAATTTTGTTGAGTATAAGTTACATTGCATCTACATGCCAACTAATTCTCAAAAGATTATAAGTAGACTGTTAGGTTGTGGGGCAACGCAGTGGCGCAGTAGGTAGGGCTGTTGCCTCACAGCAAGAACGTCGCTGGGTCGCAGGTTCGAACCTCGGCTGGGCTGGGTCAGTTGGCGTTTCTGTGTGGAGTTTGCATGTTCTCCCTGCGTTTGCGTGGGTTTCCTCCGGGTGCTCCGGTTTCCCCCACAGTCCAAAGACATGCAGTACAGGTGAATTGGGTAAGCTAAATTGTCCATAGTGTATGAGTGTGAATGTGTGTGTGGAAGTTTCCAGAGATGGGTTGCGGCTGGAAGGGCATCCGCTGCGTAAAATCGTGCTGGATAAGTTGGCGGTTCATTCCGCTGTGGCGACCCCGCAAGGGACAAAGCCGACAAGAAAATGAATGAATGAATGAATGTTAGGTTGTGGTTAGGGTTAGTTAGTGTAAGTTGACATGTACTTGAAAAGTTTCTTATAGTCAGTTAAATGTCTGTTGAAGGAGCAGTATCAACAGATATTAAGCAGACAGTCTACTAATACTCAAATGAGAAGTAATTGGCATGTAGTTGCAATGCAAATTTTAGTCAACAAAATGTGTAATAGGGACCATCAAAATAAAGTGTTACCCATTTTTGATTTCATGGGAACTTTGAATATCAGGTTATACTAAAAAGTATTGCTAACCAGTAACGGTGCACTAATGGCATAACACTCTGGTAGTGAATCATTACCGTGCAAGAAAACTATGAAGTCATTGCTTGGGATTCGCTCATTAAGGTAAACGCATTTCAGACTTACAAAGATGGCTTTTATTTAGTGGTTTCATAGAAAATCCAATTTTTTCCTTAGCAAATTAGTATCTGTCTGCACAGAAATCCCTTGGCAGCATTTTATAGCTTTAAATATCTACACTACCTGACAAAAGTCTTGTCATTGATTCCAGTTGTAAGAGCAACAAATAATGACTTGACTTCTAGTTGATCATTTGGAAAAGTGGCAGAAGGTAAATTTTTCAGATGAATCGTCTGTTGAACTGCATCCCAATCATTACAAACACTGCAGAAGACCTATTGGAACCCACGTGCACACAAGATTCTCACAGAAATCAGTCAAGTTTGGTAAAGGAAAAATCATGGTTTGGGGTTACATTCAGTATGGGGGCGTGCGCAAGATCTGCAGAGTGGATGTCAACATCAACAGCCTGAGGTATCAAGATCATTTGCGCTGCCCATTACATTACAAACCACAGGAGAGGGCAAACGCATCAAGGTTCCTGAAAGCAAAGAAGGTCAAGGTGCTCCAGGATTGGCCAACCCAGTCATCAGACATGAACATTATTGAGCATGTCTGGGGTAAGATGAAGGAGGAGGCATTGAAGATGAATCCAAAGAATCTTGATGAACTCTGGGAGTCCTGCAAGAATGCTTTCTTTGCCATTCCAGATGACTTAAGATGAATAAGTTATCTGAGTCATTGCAGTGATGTATGGATGCAGTCCTCCAAGCTCATGGGAGTCATATACAATATTCATTATTTTTCCACTGCGGCATGACTTTATATTCTATACTGTACATTATTTCTGTTAAGTGACAAGACTTTTGTCTAAGCAAAGTCAGACCTTACTGTCCTAATTAATTCATTAAAAATCAAGATATGATCATATTTTATTTAGGTAAAATAATCATAATCTAGAGGCCTTTGCCTTTCATATAAGCCACTTCTGATACCAAATGATCAACTATAACTCAGGTTATTATTTGTTGTTCCTAAAACCTGGATAGGCGACAAGACTTTTGTCAGATAGTGTATTATACGCGAGTAATTTAAATACATAAGTATTAAATTTAGGTCTGCATCTTTCTAGTATTAATACCTAACTGAGAGATTTTCACTGCTACTCAGTTTGTTGGTTCACAAACAAACTAATAAATAAAAGTAATTTAATTTGAAATAAAATATTTGCTTTCAATAAATAATGAATTACCTAATTACCAGGAATTATAAGTATAGTAAGGATTTGTTTGGTTACACATTATTTGAGTGTCCTTGTTACAATGTAACTATTCATTTAACTACTGAGTATAATTAATTAGTTACATGTACTTGCTGTATATTTGGGGTTAGAATGTGGGTTAGGTTTATGGATAGTTGCATGTACTCTAATTATGCATGATTCATTGTAATAACTATAGTAAGTGCATGGAACAAGTGTAACTACATATATAACTAGGGTTGTTACCAACTTTTACTCATAATTAAACAGAAAACAATGGTGGGGATCTCATGACATCAGCATCTTACCACTTATATAAATTTGGTCAAATGTTATTTTAATGTACAAATTACACAATTAACAAACCATTAACTAAGATTTTTATCTCAATACACTACTAAGTTAGTTAGTAAGGAAATAGTTGGGTAATATTAGGAATGTAAAATAAAATCATACATTATAAGTGCTAATAAACAGTTAATATCTTAATAATAGGCAGGTAATAAGCCAGTAGTAAATAGTGCAAATTGTTACAGTTAAGTGTTATAACCCTACATTATTTTACATTGCATTAATAAACCAACACAAAAGGCATTAGTCAATCTTTTAAGAAACCTAACAACTCAAACACAGAGACAGATGTGAGTTTGTGGGAATAGTGGTAAAGGCTATACTTTGCATTTGTTTTAACCTTGACCGTGGCTGTTTCGGTTGAGAATAGATGATGGTGTGACCATAGCCCCGATCTTGACCTGCGGGACACCTGTTTGCGTGCTGGACATTCCCAGGACAGCCTAATCTGAGGGCGTCCTGCCATAAATCAAACCCTGGCTCGAGCTTCTGTATTTAATCAGTGATTAAGAAGAGTGTGAAGTCAAGGCTGACGAAAGCCTAATGAGACGGGACACCATCAAGAGCTGTTAATGATTTACTCGCTGCTAAACTGACCAACATGTAGGAATCCTCACACACACACACATCACCTACACAAGCACTCACTCTCTCAAACTATTGAAGAGTTCAAGAAACTCATTAAGGCCATGCCAATAGGTATCACAACAAATGTTGATGAATGTGTGCATGTAGGCGGTGATTAGGTTGGATATGTCAAGTTTGTAATTGAGGACTTGGCTATTTCAGTGTTCTGGGATTAATAAGATAGCTGTGCGCTAATAATATGCACATCTCTAATAGCACACGCATTACAACTGATTCCAGATAATACAAATTATTTGACATCTTGGTGAATGTTGAATGAATAGTCCACATCTTTGATGCTTTTACATATCTTCACCAAGCAAACTTTATAGTTGTATATTCACGAACAGTATGAAACTTCACTGGTGCACATAATGTGCAAAGAGTTTAAAATAAGGTTCTGTTAGTTAATATTACTGTGAACTGAGTGCTCTAGGATGCTGAAAACAGTTACATTTATTCATTTAGCAGATGCTTTTATCCAAAGTGACTTGCACAACCCAGGCTCATTCTGAAACTGTACCTCTATATACATGTATGGCGAGCGCCAAATACGTCCCAAAAGCTACGTTTTTTGCAGATTTTGTTTTCAAGAATCCACCAGAGGTGGCTGTGTACGCTTTTTGAGATCTCAAATTTCTCTCACAAGTGCCATTCATGCCTGCTCTTCTCACGTAAGTCCACAGGAGGGCGCTGTCATCTGACTGACTCACTGACCGATCGACTGACCCACTCTGCTCCTTCCCTAAACTCTCTCTCTCTCTCTATATATATATATTAGTGGTGGGCCGTTATCGTCTTTAACGTGCTGCATTAACACAAGACTCTTATAAAATATCGCCGTTAATCTATTCTCAAAGTTGGGTTGGGAGCTGGGTCTATTCTACGCAAGCTATGATGACTTTCACCTTGATATTTTAGCGCGGATGTATACCTGACCGGTGAGCCGTCTGACAAAAAAAGTGCCCTTCTGAGTCAAATCAGCGGGATGCCTGACTTTAACTGCAGTTCGGCAGTTTCACTTTAACTCATGAACATTTCATTCATGCGCCGTGACAAACTGGGGTATTAGATGCAAATAATGAGTAAGGACTGGTGAGAGTGTTATAGAATTTAATATTGCACGCAAAATGGAAAGAAAAAAAAACTTCTGCATTTCGCGATGTGTGTGTGTGTGCGTCTGTGTGCAGTCCTTTACTGACAGCCGCCTGTGTGGATCTTGTCGGAAAATAAGGCGAAAGGTCCTAAATGACGGTAATAGTTTGTCAGAATTTCCACTAATATCTGCATACTCCACATCTTAATTCCATATCTGTTTAGTTCAGTTATGACTTTAGTCGCATTAAGGTAATGAAAAATCACTGTTTACATGGTAGACTCTTAATCAGAGTATTGTTTTAATCATATTAAAATCGTATTAAAGTATTATTGCCCATGTAAACATACTCAATGTTTGACACCGTCAGGGCTCTGTGAACTTGCCTTTGTGAAGCAGCATTTTCTATATGTACGTACATCAAAAGCAAGTATAAAATCACTGTTTGGAGCTTATGTAGGCCTACAGTTCAAAATTCATGTTTAACTAGATAAACATTTAGTAAACACAAGCACATCTTACTGAACATCATTTATTTTCATCACCAATTATCATAGTAGAAGAGTTTCTCAAGCAGTTTGTGATGCATTTTGGAAACAGGAGATGAGCCCCTGGTCTAATGCGTCACCTGGCTTGAGAAACCCGTTCTCAAAGACTTATTATTTGGGTAGCACACATATTCTGAATGCCTTCGGCAGAATGCAAATGAGCCATTTTAATCTAGATTAATCTAAATTAAAATAATTATTCTATGCCCACCTATAATATATATATATATAGTTTAAGTCAGAATTATTAGCCCCCCTGTTTATTTTTTCCCCAATTTCTGTTTAACAGAGAGAAGATTTTTCCAACACATTTCTAAACATAATAGTTTTAATAACTTATCTCTAATGACTGATTTATTTTATGTTTGTCATGATGAACATTATATTATGTCATAATGAACATGATGTACATAATATTTGACTAGATATTTTTCAAGACACTTCTATATAGCCTAAGGTGACATTTAAAGGCTTAACTAGGTTAATTAGGTTAACTAGGCAGGTTAGGATAATTAGGCAAGTTATTGTATAATGATGGTTTGTTCTGTAGACTATCGGAAAAAAAAAATTAGCTTAAAGGGGCTAATAATTTTGTCCTTAAAATGGCTTTTAAAAAATTCAAAACTGCTTCTACTCTAGTCAAAATAAAACAAATAAGACTTTCCCCAGAAGAAAAAACATTATCAGACATACTGTGAAAATTTAACATAGTAAATAGTTAAACATAATTTGGGAAATATTTAAAAAAGAAAAATAATAATAATAATTCTGACTTCAACTGTATATATATATATATAGATATATATATATATATATATATATATATATATATATATATATATATATATATATATATATATATATATATATATATATATATATATATAAAAAAAATACTACATTTATTTATAGAAAATACTATAGTGTTTTTTAAATCATACCATAGAAAAGATATTTGATCTACTACTTTTTGGCAAGTAATGATACTTTTACTTGAGTAAGGTTTCAGTACTCTTTAAACCACTTTATTTACTGTAGTTTGCACTACAGTAAACACAGCAACTTTAGAATTATCATAAAGAGATTTTTACTGTAACCAGGGATAGGATGCAGACAACAGGATGCGGATCCACATGCAGGTTTATTTTAAAGAGATGGTCAGGCAAGCAATGATCAATACAGGAGCAAACAGTCTTATGTGGGAAATCCAGAATCGTCGTCGATGAAGCAGGCAATGATCACAAAGAGGGCAGCAGACAAGGAGAAACAGATAAACAAGGCGATGGTCCAAACACGGCAAAAACAAGACAATGAAACGCTCTGAATTGAAACTGTGAACAGGTAACAAGACTCGGCAACTGGAGAGTGTGTGTTTGCTGTTTATATGCTGTGTGTATTCAGTCCTTGAGCGGTTTCAGCTGTGGATGTAATCAGTGAAGATGTGGAACCGGTTGTGTGTGATGTCAGAGTATGCATGTATGGGGAATGTAGTCCATATGATGGTGGATTTGTAGTCCATGGGTGTGTGTGCATGTAAACCAGCGATCTAAGGGGAGAAGATCGCTGGTGATTGTGACAGAGCCCCCCCTTTAAGGAGTGGCTTCCAGACACTCCTATCATAGTTCAGGCGGGAGGTGGAGCGGAGGCGGAACAGGGGGAGGGATGGAGGGCCAGGACCATGCAGCTGAGGAGTGTCTGAAGCATGAAGCAGCAGTAGGCCCAGAGAGTGGAGCTGCGGAGGGCCTGGAGCGTGGAGCTGCGGAAGGCCCGGAGAGTGGAACTGCGGAGGGCCTGGAGCGTGGAGCTGTGGAAGGCCCGGAGAATGGAGCTGCGGAGGGCCTGGAGCGTGGGGCTGCGGAAGGCCCGGAGAATGGAGCTGCGGAAGGCCTGGAGCGTGGAGCTGCGGAAGGCCCGGAGAATGGAGCTGCGGAGGGCCTGGAGAGTGGAACTGCGGAGGGCCTGGAGCGTGGAGCTGCGGAGGGCCCGGAGAGTGGAACTGCGGAGGGCCTGGAGCGTGGAGCTGTGGAAGGCCCGGAGAATGGAGCTGCGGAGGGCCTGGAGAGTGGAACTGCGGAGGGCCTGGAGCATGGAGCTGCGGAAGGCTCGGAGAGTGAAGCTGCGGAGGGCCTGGAGCATGGAGCTGTACAAGGCCTGGAGTATGGGGCTGCAGAGGACCTGGAGCGTAGAGTTGCAGAGGGACTAGAGCTTGGAGTTGCGGAAGGCCCGGAGCGTGGAGCTGCAGAAGGCCTGGAGGGTGGAGCTGTACAAGGCCTGGAGTATGGAGCTGCAGAGGGCCTGGAGCGTGGAGTTGGAGCTGCAGAGGGCCTGGAGCATGGAGTTGGAGCTGCGTAAGGCCTGAAGAGTGAAGCTGCTGAGGACCTGGAGCGTGGGGCTGCGGAGGGCCTGGAGCGTGGAGCTGGAGCTGCGTGAGGCTTGAAGAGTGAAGCTGCTGAGGGCCTGAAGCATGGAGCTGCGGAGGGTCTGGAGCATGGAAGGCCCGGAGAATGGAGCTGGAGCTGCGTAAGGCCTGAAGAGTGAAGCTGCTGAAGGCCTGGAGTGTGGAGTTGCAAAAGGCCTGGAGCATGGAGCTGAAGTTGGTCTGGGGCTTAGGTTCAGCAGGCACAGGCAGTTCATATAACCCCCATGGATCAGGAGGCTTTGGTTCAAGGGGCACTGGCAGTTCATTAAACTCCAGTGGGTCAGGAGGCTTGGGTTCAGGAGATACAGGCATTTCATTTAACCCGAGTGGGTCTGGAGGTTTGGGTTCAGGAGACACTGGCAGTTCGTTTAACCCCAGTGGGTCTGGAGGCTTGGGTTCAGGAGATACTGGCAGTTCATTTAACTCCAGTGGGTCAGGAGGCTTGGGTTCAAGGAGCACTGGCAGTTCGTATAACCCCAGTGGGTCAGGAGGCTTAGGTTCAAGGAGCACTGGCAGTTCATATAACCCCAGTGGGTCAGGAGGCTTGGGTTCAAGGAGCACTGGCAGTTCGTATAACCCCAGTGGGTCAGGAGGCTTAGGTTCAAGGAGCACTGGCAGTTCGTATAACCCCAGTGGGTCAGGAGGCTTGGGTTCAAGGAGCACTGGCAGTTCATATAACCCCAGTGGGTCAGGAGGCTTAGGTTTTGGCAAGTCACACGGCTCTGGTGACTCTTGGAAATTATACGGCTTTGGCAGCTCTTCGTGGGACTGAGGTGGCGGCTCTGGCCAGTCATGGAACTCAGGTGGCGGCTCTGGCCATTCGTGGGACTCAGGTGACAGCTCTGGCCTTTTGTGGGACTCAGGTGACTGCTCTGGCCTTTCGTGGGACTCAGGTGACTGCTCTGGCCTTTCGTGGGACTCAGGTGACTGCTCTGGCCTTTCGTGGGACTCAGGTGACTGCTCTGGCCTTTCGTGGGACTCAGGTGACTGCTCGGGCCTTTCAAGGAATTCAGGAGAATCTGGCGCCCGCCCTTCGGGGAATTCAGGAGAATCTGATGCTCGCCATTCAAGAGATTCAGAGGTTTCTGGCGCCCGCCATTCGAGGGATTCAGAGGTTTCTGGCGCCCGCCATTCGAGGGATTCAGAGGTTTCTGGCGCCCGCCATTCGAGGGATTCAGAGATATCTGGCGCCCACCATTCGGGGAATACAAAGGGTTCTGGCGGCGGCGACTCTGGCAGCTCTGGCGGCGGCGACTCTGGCAGCTCTGGCGGCGGCGACTCTGGCAGCTCTGGCGGCGGCTGAGGATCTGGCAGCTCTGGCGGCGGCTGAGGATCTGGCAGCTCTGGCGGCGACTGAGGATCTGGCAGCTCTGGCGGCGACTGAGGATCTGGCAGCTCTGGCGGCGACTGAGGATCTGGCAGCTCTGGCGGCGACTGAGGATCTGGCAGCTCTGGCGGCGACTGAGGATCTGGCAGCTCTGGCGGCGACTGAGGATCTGGCAGCTCTGGCGGCGACTGAGGATCTGGCAGCTCTGGCGGCGACTGAGGATCTGGCAGCTCTGGCGGCGACTGAGGATCTGGCAGCTCTGGCGGCGACTGAGGATCTGGCAGCTCTGGCGGCGACTGAGGATCTGGCAGCTCTGGCGGCGACTGAGGATCTGGCAGCTCTGGCGGCGACTGAGGATCTGGCAGCTCTGGCGGCGACTGAGGATCTGGCAGCTTCTGGCGGCGACTGAGGATCTGGCAGCTCTGGAGGTGGCGGTGGCAGCTCTGGCAGTAACAGCTCTGGTGGTGGCAGCAGCTCTGGCAACTCAGGTGGTGGTGGCCATTCTGGTGGCTCAGGTGATGGCATTTCAAGAACAGGAACAGGAACTATGGCAGGAACAGACTCGGAACAGGAAACCATCTTTTGAGCTATTTGCAGATTGGCGCTTACCTCTGCGTGAGCTGGAGGGCTGGTTGTGGCCACTTTGTGAGCTGGAGGACTGGAGGCAGCCATTTTGTGAACTAGAAGACTGGAGGCGACCATCTTGTGAGCTGGAAGACTGGAAGCGGCCATTTTGTCAACTGAAGGACTGGAGACAGCCATCTTGTGAGCTGAGGAACTGGAGGTGGCCATCTTGTGAACATGAGGACTGGAAGAGGCCATTTTGTTGGCTAGAGAACTGGAGGCGGCCATTTTGTCAACTGAAGGACTGGAGATGACCATCTTGTTAGCTGGAGGACTGGAAGTGGCCATTTTGTGAGCTGGAGAACTGGGGGTGGCCATTTTGTTACATGGAGGACTGGCGGCAGCCATCTTGTTATCTGGCTGTGGTCTAGGCTGGTGAACAGGGGACAGGAGTATAGGAGATGCCAGCATAATGGTTTTACTGGAGGGAACAGCCAGCCCCGTTGCCGGCGGGTCTCGCTGTCTATTGCCCCCCCCCAAAAAACATTTAGGGGTTTCCTCCACCTCGCCTACGGTGAAGGGGGACCCACTGAGTTTGAGTATAAGGTCAATATAAAACTCTAGTGTCCAATGGGGTTCAGGAAATGGCATGCAAGAATAAAGGGGCTCAGATAGTCCTCCACGGAAGAAAATCATTAAGCATGAATTGTTCAGAGATGTTAAATGGGCTACCTGAATAAAGTCCTCCACATACTCCTCGATTGATTTGGCTTCCTGACGGAGACGCATGATCTTGACTCCTGCTGGATCCATGTTGTGGCCGAGTCTTCTGTAACCAGGGATAGGATGCAGACAACAGGATGCGGATCCACATGCAGGTTTATTTTAAAGAGATGGTCAGGCAAGCAATGATCAATACAGGAGGAAAACAGTCTTATGTGGGAAATCCAGAATCGTCGTCGATGAAGCAGGCAATGATCACAAAGAGGGCAGCAGACAAGGAGAAACAGATAAACAAGGCGATGGTCCAAACACGGCAAAAACAAGACAATGAAACGCTCTGAATTGAAACTGTGAACAGGTAACAAGACTCGGCAACTGGAGAGTGTGTGTTTGCTGTTTATATGCTGTGTGTATTCAGTCCTTGAGCGGTTTCAGCTGTGGATGTAATCAGTGAAGATGTGGAACCGGTTGTGTGTGATGTCAGAGTATGCATGTATGGGGAATGTAGTCCATATGATGGTGGATTTGTAGTCCATGGGTGTGTGTGCATGTAAACCAGCGATCTAAGGGGAGAAGATCGCTGGTGATTGTGACATTTACTGTGATATGGATCAAAAACACTAGTAATTACTACAGATTAATGTAGTATTTTTAAATGTGGTTTGAGTTTTTTAGTGTAGTTTTTTGGCAAGTAATGATACTTTTACTTGAGGTTGTTTTTTTTCAGTACACCTTTTTTCATTACTATAGGTTGTAATACAGTAAACACAGCATTTATAGAATTACCTCAAGAATCTTTATTATGGTACGGTTCACAAACACAATAGTATTTACTATAAATTCATCTAGTATTTTTAATGTGATTTGAGTTTTTTTTTTTGTAGAACAGATACTTTTACTCTTACTTTTACTTGAATATGGTTTTTCAGTACTCTTTAAACCACTAGCGTTACTGGCGTTTGTACTACAGTAAACACAGCAACTTTAGAATTACCATAAGAGATCTTTACTATGACATTGTTGAATATAATAAGTGAATATAACATGTATTAATGTGGCTTCTTTTTACTGATAAAACTGTATCTGCACCACACTCCCAACCTCCACTCTCTCTTTTGGTCATCAGAAAGCAAAAAAAAAAAAACACACAACAAAGGGCCCGTTTCTACAATGACCTTGGCTGTGACATCATGTGCCGGTAGAAAGAAATGAAGCCATTAGACTGAGGCAGCAGTAGGCTATAAATCAAGCTATTTCCAATAAGCTGCCTTAATGGTCATCCATCATGGAGGTGCGTGAGGCAGGGCGAAGCGAGGTCCAACTCGGCAGTGCGGGGTATCCGAGCGGCCCTTGCAGGCCAGAGACATAAACAATAATAATCCCCATCTGATGGCCCTGCAGGAAATTTAGGAACACGCTCCTGCCTTTTGTTTGTCAACGGTCATATTTGGAGGGAGGGAGCGATGAAAATGGATTCTCATTATCAGCAAACACAACAAACACAGACGCATAGAGGCGCACTGTAAAACTGAAGACAGATTATAGCAGAGGACAATGAAGGACACCGTGGAAGGAACGTATTTGATTTACTGCTGGTCTGGGAGGGGACGGACATGGTGAAAATGGACAGAAATTGAGAATGACTGTTTGCTGGCGTATCAAACACGCAGCAGGTGCCTCATGTAAGTTCGTGACACGTGATGGTTTATATTTTCCAGATCGAGAGCTGCCCGGAGGAAATTGTATCACTCAGATGATCTTCCGTATAGTTCAGGTTTTTTTTTCTTCCTTGTATGAGAAATAAAAACAGGTACACATACGGTTGAAGTCAAAATTATTAACCTGTACTTCCCAAACGATGATTAACAGAGCAAGGAGTTTTTCATAGTATTTTTTATATAATATTTTTTTCTTCTGGAGAAAGTCTTAGACTTCATCTGTATCTGTTAAAGTTTACAGGTGCAAAATGTGCCTTGATGTAGGCTACTTGAATGTTAGAAATGTGTTATCCTACTACAATACTAAGGTACTAATCAAATAAATTAACATGGGAGATTATTTAGAGTTTAAGTTATTTAATTAGCTTGTTTATGAAGACTGCAGAGTGATGCATGAAAAAAAAAATGACTTCGAATTATTAAGTAGTTTGTGATGTATGTTAAAGCGTACCCCCTAAAAGTACAGCCCCTGCCCGTGCTCCCTTTTAAATAATAGGTCACCTATAGCTTTCGCCATGTGTTCAAATGTGTTCAAAATTTTGACGTGTTCAAAATGACATCAATGTTTTCAAAGTGCACTGTGAAGGGAGCACAATTGTAAGCATGAAGATCGCAAAAACTGAACTGTAAAAATCACTTTGAAAGCAAATTAGACCTAAGAGAGATTAACTTAATGCTTTATTTTTAATAGTTCCAACTTTGAATGTTAGAATGTTCTAAATGAATAGGGCATAGGGGGGATAAGTGGGAATAGAACACAGCCAGAAACTATGTTTCTAACTACAGCTCCAGAGGTGTCGTTTCAAGTGTACAAGTTTGTGACGCAGTTTGCGAATGTTTGTTGGAGCGATGGATTTGGGAAACGGCAAATCAACAAACTATGTTCGTAACGACGGAACTTGCAACCTTAGTTGGCTAACGATGGTTTTGGGAAATCCACCCCTGGTCTAGGACCGCCACTGTATTTGCTAATGCTTAATAAATGGTTCATAGTGTGTAATTATAAAGTGTTACCGTCAAAGCATATTTGGAAATCACTACTTTCTTAGTAGTAGTGTAGAAACTGTTTGTGTGAGTTAAGGCATGATTACAAACTTGCCCATATAAAAGTAATAGTCACAGCCTATCTATAACATACTATATCCGCCATTTTGTCATGATCACGTGACCCAAGTCAGTTGCGCCGCTTCCCTCCAATTCGTGAATTCTCTTGCAGTGCATCATGGAATAGTGTAGCGTGCATCAGATGTGCACTTCAGATTTTTTGCCAGAAGTAGTAAGTCTTTCAGGTATTTCTCCCATACTGTTTTGCGAATTTTATGAATTTGAACATACTACTCAGATCACCTACTGATTTTAGCGTACTATATAGTATGGAAGTATGCGATTTTGGACGCAGCCATTGCTACTGTATATGCGATTCAGCTTAACCACTCTTACTGGCAGAGAGCTGTGATAAAAACAAAATGCTATTGGCGGTGTTTATTGATATTTATTCATTGGGATAAACCCCTTGAGCTGTACCATCTCATTTTCAAGGGGGTCCCACAATTAATCACAATCACATAATAATGACACCAGAAGACAAAACAAAACATAACTTACACAACATCCAAAAAACATAACATAATAAAAAAAAGGGGGGGGGGGAGTATATATACTTACAGTACGTATATATATATATATATATATATATATATATGTATATATATATATATATATATATATATATATATATATATATATATATATATATATAGTACAAAAACTATATACAGATCAGTGAATCAAATCACCACATAAATATCCTCATGAAAAACAAGTACAATCCAATCTCACATACTGATTTTAGCGTACTATATAGTATGGAAGTATGCGATTTTGGGCGCAGCCATTGCTACTGTATATGTGATTAAGCTCAACCACTCTCATTGGCAGAGAGCTGTGATAAAAAC
Organism: Danio kyathit; assembly: GCA_903798195.1. Lineage (NCBI taxonomy): Eukaryota > Metazoa > Chordata > Actinopteri > Cypriniformes > Danionidae > Danio > Danio kyathit. The sequence goes on along the minus strand of LR812531.1, from coordinate 6,955,037 downwards.
AAAATACTATTGGCTGTGTTTATTAAAGGGGAGGAGCTACTCTATGTCCTGCCTTGTCGTCATGTTCCAGTTGAAATTACATCATATATTGAGCAGAACTGCATGTTTTAAAGCACATTTCATGGGACCTTTAAGGAGAACTGTACTGCTTTGTTTTCAGCTCTGTGCAAGCTCACTTTGGAGCTCCAGGGAAAGATGTCTCCAGGGTTGCCAAAACCCCAGGCCTCAAAGCCAAACAGCACAGTTGGGAACGTCCCCGGCAGACATGTCAACAGGAGTGAAGAAGGCCCACCACACTGACCTTCTGATGACAGCATTACTGCAATTCATTACGTTTACAAGCTGCAATTACGGTCGGAGCGTTTCACTCACCCTTTTTGTTCTCCTTTCTGTTTCCTACTGTCTGTTGGATCCTGAAAAGTGGGTGAAGTCTGACCAATGTGGCAGACCAGTGTCAGCTAGAATTCACTCACACTCTTCGTTTTTTTCTTTAAATGAAACCTGAAATATTCTCGAGTCTGGATATTGTGTTGCTCTTCATAACTCAACCGAAGGATACTCACTTCTGATTTTTCCAATGCTTTTTCAAAGTATTTGCACATGCAGCTTTTCTTAAAGGGCCACGAAACCCCCTGTCTCAGCAGGGTGTTTTCACACTTCTGTTTTGAAAAAAGTCAGGAAAGTTGGGCGTGTCCAGCTCTGGGAGTGTGGGAGTGTCGGGGGAGGTAAAGAGGATAAGATTTTGCATAGAAGGGAGTTAACATTTGGGCACGCGCTAAGTTTGACAGGAAAAACAAACACACAGAGGCTGATTTGATACGGCGAATAAGAGAAAAAAAATCCTCCGCATTTCTCTGTAACTTATGTACTCAGTAGGTAGCGTCAGAAAGCCGTGTGTGTATAGACTATCCTGTCACAAATTGCAGCGAAAATCCTGCACGACGGGAATAGTTTGTGTTTACATGTTCACACTCGGAGAGCAGCATTTAAACAAAGGGCAGTCCACTGCAAACACTTACCAAATCTGTAGACAGACAATCAAACTGGAGCTGTGTCTTTTTATTAAAAGTAGACGAGCGACAAATCCGGATTTCACCATTTCCAGATGAGAAAAAGCTCTCGGGTAAAAATGTTCCTTACAAACGCGTTTCTGTCGCGTGTCTCGTGCACTGTAATCCACACGTGAGTCCAGCTGCTCTCTCATAAAGGGAAAATGAAAACAAAACCTTCGTTGCAACACACTAATAACACCTACAAATTTTGTCTTGAAATTCTTGTACTTTCACTTGTTTTGGCAACACAACGTGGCGTCTCTCTGCCGTCTGAACAGTGTAAACTGGTAAACAGTCTCCGGAGCTATCATGCATATTAATGAAGTTTCACGTCATACACAATAGAGCGCGCTGATTAGTTTGAAGCACGTCTTTCTCGAATTAATACTGCACACTCAGATACGTCAGAACGTCCTCGAAAAGACAGACAGCCACTCTCCAGCTGAATTTACACCTAAGTATCTCATGGTCGTGACGCAGCTTCAAAAATTTGAACGAATTTGCTCAAAATAACGCAAAAACAACCAATTTTCACTTTTTAGTGCAATATATGCGTCCTAATAGTGTTTATAGCAGCGTGGGACACATATATGACTGTCAACAGCTCAAAAAATGTGTTTTGGTGTTTCGTGACCCTTTAAGGTGGATCTGCAACCCAGACTCATTCTGAATATGTACCCCTATATACTTTTCTGGAAAACGTGAAATATGCCCCAGGAGCTAAAAGGCCGCTGCTTTTTCAGATCTTAAATTTCTCTTGCAAGTGCCATTCATGCATGCTGTTCTCCTGTAAATCCACCAGAGGCCGCTGTCGACTGGCTGACTGACTGTGCAGCCGACCAATCGCCTCACCCACCCCTTCCCTAAACCCAATCAATTGTTTTCAAAAGCACTGATTAAGCCACCCACCACTTCTAAACCCAACCGTTAGTGTTTAATCCAGAAAAACAAAAGCCCTCACGGCAGCCTGATTTTTACCATGTTCTCACCCTGTTATTTACTTGTTTATTTATTTATTTATTTTTGCCTTTTGTTTTTGTCCTACCTGCTTTCTGGAACCGTTCTTCGCCGAACTTGAATCCCGTCATCACAGTCAACTCCTCTCTGCGTCTCAAGTCTGCCGACATACGTGACGAGCCACTGGGCAAACTGGTAACAGCATCAAAGCCGTCCAAATGGAGGTAAGGGGTCAGCTGTTAGCACAAAAAGAAACAGAAGTCGTCGGTGGTGTCATACCACCCCGTAGTGTTCGTTTTAAAGATGAAATGCAGCCAGATGTAGCTCTGGCTACATAATTTGCACTCTCCAGAAATGTATATGGGGGTACGTTTTCACAATGAGCCTGTAATGCACAGATCTGTGTCTCAGAGTACAGTTAATTTCTGTGCACTGTAAAAAAATCCTGGGTTCCACAAAATCAATTTGTTATAAGACAAAATAAAGGAATTAAGTTAACTTATTATTTTTAAAAAAATGGATTTTGGATTGAACATAAAACAATTGTCACAGAAAAACCTAAGAATTTTAAACAAGTAGTTTGAACAAACTTTGAGTGTTTGAGTGTGTGTAGAGACCGGTGTACAGTTAATTGCTGTGTAAATGCATTTATAACACCTCTGAGTGGTATCAAACAATTAAATGCCACTTCAGAAGTGCTTCATGTCACCTTTGAGGTGTAAATAAGGCATGATTTTTTTTTAAATAGAGCAGGAAATAAAAGTTCACTTTATCTACACTCAATGAATGATGTTTACTGTTTGTTCAAACTACTTATTAAAACAAGTTGACATAACACAATTTTTGGGTTTTTTTATTGTTAATTTAGTTTTTTTTTTTATTGTTCTGAATTGCTTTATGTTCAATCCATTTAAATTTGTAAAAAAAAAAAAAGTGAATGCCTTCATGTTGTTCCAACACTAATCAGGGGTGCGTTTCCCAAACAACGACGTAACTTGCGGCTGAACTATCATAGTGCGATGCATCGTTTGGCAAAAAAACGATGTAGTGACGAGTGTTTCCCAAAACCCGTAGTTTCTCTGTCGCAGATCCATCGCTTGAACCACGTTAGTTATAACGTAAAACGCCCATAATGATGCTCTAAACGGGGTGGAGTAACTTCTTTAGAGACCAATCCCATCATTTCTTTAAGCAAATTATATTGTTTTCCACGCACACGCATTTAAAATAAAATCCAATATTAGTTTTGGTAAAAACATGCACTCGCTTTCCATATTATTTAAAATATAAGTAAATGGCACATATAGGGCCAATGTTTGCTTTACTAATATTATTGAGAAGTTGAACATTACATATTCTATTCTAAAACATAAAATCACTTACAAAAGCGAACACTATTCTAATATCATATATAAATCATATAAATAAATAAATAATGAGGCGATTTATTATAAATATATTAACTTTAATAATAATATTAATGATGATGATGATGATTATTATTATTATTATTATTATTATTATTATTATTATTATTATTATCATTATTATTATTTAGGATATTGTTTATTTATTTTAAAAATTACAATTTGACACATGCAAACCACAGCAGAAAGTTCTAACCAACAGACCCATGTCATATACAGTAGAGATACTTAATAAATAACTCACTATAAAATAAAAGCATTAATGTATGCTATGTTTTTTTATTTTCACAAGCTTTGGAGACGTAACATAATTTCCGTTTTTAAATATACCTATAGCTTTCGCCATGTGGCTGTGTTCAAAATGATATCAATGTTTTCAAAGTGCACTGCAAAGGGAGCACAATTGTAAGCATGAAGATCTCAAAAACTGAACTGTAAAAATACTTTGAAAGCAAATTACACCTAAGAGAGATGACCTTAATGCTTTTTTATTTTTAATAATTCCAACTTTGAATGTTAGAATGTTCTAAATGAATAGGGCATAGGGGGGATAAGTGGGAATAGAACACAGCCAGGAACTATGCTTTTAACTACAGCTCCAGAGGTGTCGTTTCAAATGCTCAAGTTTGCGACGCAGTTTGCGAATGTTCGTTGGAGCGATGGATTTGGGAAACAGCAAATTAACGAACTATGTTTGTAACGACAGAACTTGCGACCTTAGTTGGCTAATGATGGTTTTGGGAAACGCACCCCAGGTTGTGTGGAACCCAGCATTTTTTAACAGTGTAGTTTTTAAATGCCTGTTGTTAGTCTCACTCTCAGAAATAAAGGCGAGCTGTCACTGGGGTGGTACCTTTTCAAAAGGTACAAATTTGTACCTAAAAGGTCCATATTAATACCTCAAGGGTACATATAGTACTTAAAAAGTACAAAAGTGTTCCTCTTAAAATTTTTTAGGTACTAATATATACTTTTGACGTAGCAATATGGACCCTTTAAGTACAAATGTGTACCTTTCGAAAAGGTACCACCCCAGTGACAGCTCACGTACCTTTAATTCTGAGAGTGTAGAGTAACTTCATCCATGCATTAAAATGTCATTGATCTTTCAGTAAAATTAAATTTTTTCAGTAACGTTTTCCAGATTATTGTATTCAGTCCACTTAAACCCAAAATCTTTCTTTAAGCTTACATTCAGATCTGCCTTCATCCAATCAGCAACTGATCCACAGTACCAATAACCACTATTTACTTTTTGATCGATTTTACTTTGACCTACATTGTAATAGTGTGGAAAATTATGTCTGTCAGTTATAAGTGTATAGAAAGCCTGTATATTATATAAAATGTATATAAAAAACATTTTTAAGATCAGAATAATTAGATTATATTGTCCAATGACTTGCCTAATAACCATAACTTGCCTAGTTAAACTAATTAAGCTTGTTAAGCCTTTAAATGTCACTTTAAGTTGAATACTAGTATCTTGCAAAATAGCTAGTAAAGTACCATGTACTGTCATCATTCATTCATTCATTTTCCATCGGCTTAGTCTTTATTTTAGAGGTTGCCACAGCAGAATGAACCACCAACTATTCCAGCATATGCTTTATGCAGCTGATGTCCTTTCAGCCACAGTTGAGTGCTGGGAAACACCCGCACACACTCAAGTACTCTCACTGGCAGAGTTGTGATAAACAAAACACTATTAGATGTCCCACCACCCTCTCTTCAAGTGTATTTGTCTGTGGACTGCAATACAGGGGCATAACATGAAGGGGCATAACTTGTAGTAAGTTAGAGGCGTAACTTGCAATTATCGAGATCTCATTGAACCATGCGAGACGTCACAATGAGATGTTGCTGGCAAGATGGCGGAAATACTAACCAGAGAACATTTACACCAAATGTTTTCATGATTTTTCTGCAAATTTATCCACAAGTCATTTGATATATTATTATATTCGTTCATTAAGCAACTCCTTCATGCAATTCCGCTCAATGACTTCTTCATCTGTTTTGTCATGACAGTTATACTCGGTGTCGCCCTCTGTGGTTGCAAATAACAGTACAATGGCGAGCGGGTCAAGTATGAAAGCATTCGCAACTCACGACTTTACGTTAATAACTGTAACAATTGCGTTTAGGGTCAGAGTAGGTGTAGTCGTTAATAACTATGATGGTTGGGTTTAGATTTGGGGAAGGTGTAGACGTTAATAACTGTGACAGTTGGGTTTAGGTTTGGGGAAGGTGTAGACTTTAATAACTGTGATGGTTGGGTTTAGAGTTGGGGTAGGTGTAGACGTTACTAACTGTGATGGTTGGGTTTAGGGTTGGGGAAGGTGTAGACGTTAATAACTGTGACAGTTGGGTTTAGGTGTGGATATAGACATTATTAACTGTGATGGTTGGGTTTAGAGTTGGGGTAGGTGTAGACGTTACTAACTATGATGGTTGGGTTTAGGGTTGGGGAAGGTGTAGACGTTACTAACTATGATGGTTGGGTTTAGGGTTGGGGAAGGTGTAGACGTTACTAACTATGATGGTTGGGTTTAGGGTTGGGGAAGGTGTAGACGTTACTAACTATGATGGTTGGGTTTAGGGTTGGGGAAGGTGTAGACGTTACTAACTATGATGGTTGGGTTTAGGGTTGGGGAAGGTGTAGACGTTACTAACTATGATGGTTGGGTTTAGGGTTGGGGTAGGTGTAGACGTTACTAACTATGATGGTTGGGTTTAGGGTTGGGGGAAGTGTAGACATTAATAACTGATGTACAGTGCCATTTTGCCGACAAAATAGTCATGTGGGTCTCCGTGACTCCTCTAACGCACTACAAGTTACACCCCTTCATGTGACAGACAATACCTCATGTTTCAATTGAGATTATGTCAAACACTGAATAAAAATTGGGATCTCAGTAAGAGTTAAAAAGTTTTTATAAATTTGTTTTTCATGTGTTACGTTTTTCTTGCAAAATCATTCCACATACAGTGCATCCGGGAAAGAGTTCATAGCGCTTCACTTTTTCCACATTTTGTTATGTTACAGCCTTATTCCAAAATTGATTAAATTCCTTTATTTCCTCAAAATTCTACACACAATACCCCATAATGGCAATGTGAAAAAAGAGTGAATAAATTAATTTAATCCATTTTGAAATAAGGCTGTAACAAAAAATGTGGAAAAAGTGAAGCGCCATGAACTCTTTCCAGATGCACTGTAAAATTCTGTGCATAAATAGCAAAAAATAAAATAAATCTTTGTTCGAAACTCTGTTCTGGCCTGCTCATCAGCAAATGTGACTGCGTTTACATTTGCTCATCCGAATCAGCACAGATCTGCGACCTCTTCGAGCTCAGAAGCCAGCGGAGGCTCTTTATGGACTCTTTGTGCTCATAATGGGGTTATGCCTCTCAAACCAGCCACTTAAACCAACAACATCTGCTGCAAGGCCAGCCCTCGCACTCCACCAAACGTGCACAAGAGCTACTTCTATACGTCCTGCGTGCGTTTTTTTCCTCGACGTGTGTCGCGAGGAGAACACTAGCACAGCAGCCTCTGTTGTATTCACAGTGGCTAATCCCTGCTCCGCTGCGCTCTAATCCCCCGCTATTGAGCTCTCTCGCCCGGCTTCCTCTGGCCCTGACTGCCAAAGGCACCGGTCACTTGTCTCCTGTTATTCACTTTCCCCCTGGGGAGGCTCCACTCCCTCTCGGAGCTGTTATACGGCCCATATGTTGTTGTTGTTGTTGTTTAATCCTAGGGCAATTTGACGTGCGTATCCATGACAGTGTCTCGGCCGGCGTCCAGGACTTGTGGCAGAGGTGTGGGTGATTTCCTTTAGCCAAGGGGGAGCTGGGACCAGAAGCCAGCCCTGACAGCCCTTCACACAGCCTGCACAGAGCGGGCAGCCACCCAGACACACACATGCAGATACACACACACCAACAGACCATCTGAACACAGGCAGCCAGGCATATTAGATTGGGTTACACTTGACATACGCAACTGGGAGCCGGGGAGTTTGCAAATATGGCATGCCGAAGGAAGTGTTGCAAGATGCCTGTGTCAGTGCTTACACAAACAAACAATGCCTGCAGAGAGAGAGAGAGAGAGAGAGAGAGAGAGGGAGAGAGAGAGATGCGAACAGCTTGCATGCTCTTTCCCTGTCTTTATTAATAAATAAAGGCACTCTTCAGTGTCATTTAAAAACGGTTAAAGACTCACAGCTAGCGTCGAGACTGTAGGTCTTGGTTTTCAAAGAACAAAACTTGACAGTTTTATTTACACATTTGTGTAAAAAAACAACACTTTTAGCCAATATTAAAAAAATTGCTGTGATTTGTTACAGATAAATATTTAAGTTTGTTATGATTTAACTTTAGTTCAAACTATAAAAAAAATTTAATCTTAATCAAAAATATTTATTGTAATCAAGAAAAAAAATACACAAATGAAAAAACACAATTTCCCAAAAAAAATTTAATATAGAGACACTAAGGCCCAGTTTCACAAACAGGGCTTAGCTTAAGCCAGGACTAGACCTTAGTTAAATTAGGCTATTTAAGCCACATTTATAAAAACAGCCTTAGAAAAATACATCACTGGTGTGCACCTGTAGACAAACAATGACACTGACATATTTTAAGACATCTCACTGCAAGTTATTTTTAGTTGAGACAGCTCAAACTTGCAATTTAATCCATGACTAGCCTTAAACCTTGTTTGTGAAACCGGGGGTAAATGTATTTTACTATATAATATAATTAATTAATTAATTAATTAATTATTTTTTTATAAAAAAAAAAATTGTATTTTGGACTAAACTATAATAAGTAGTTGTATTTGAAAATGACGCTTTGAACCAATTTTGAAAAATTGCTGTAATTTGTATCTTGTATCTTTTTTCTCAAAGTATAATTTAACCTTAGTTCAAACTATAAAAATTGTATTTAATATTAATCAAAAATATTTATTGTGATCAAGACAACATTATATATACAGTTGAAGTCAGAATTATTAGCCCCCACTGAATTATTTGCCCCCTGTTTATTTTTTCCCCAATTTCTGTTTAATGGAGAGAAGATTTTTTTCAACACATTTCTAAACATAATAGTTTTAATAACTCATTTCTAATAACTGATTTATTTTATCTTTGCCATGATGACAGTAAATAATATTTGACTAGATATTTTTCAAAACACTTCTATACAACTTAAAGTGACATTTAAAGGCTTAACTGTGTTAATTAGGTTAACTGGGCAGGTTAGGGTAATTAGGAAAGTTATTGTATAGCGATGGTTTGTTCTGTATACTATCACAACAAAAAATAGCTTAAAGGGGCTAATAATTTAGTTCTTAAAATGGTGTTTAAAATCTTAAAAACTGCTTTTATTGTAAGCGAAATAAAACAAATAAGACTTTCTCAAGAAGAAAAAATATTATCAGACATACTGTGAAAATTTCCTTGCTCTGTTAAACATCATTTGGCAAATATTTAAAAAAGAGATAAAAATTTAAAAAGGGCCTAATAATTCTGACTTCAACTATATATATATATATATATATATATATATATATATATATATATATATATATATATATATATATATATATATATATATATATATATATATATTAAACCTTAGATCAAATTGTAATCTTGCTTTGGACCAACTGAAAAGAAATACTATAATTTGTTTCAGCTAAATTTATAAATTACCCTCTAAATATAGTTTTGAAAAAAAAAAATATATATATATATATATATATTAACATTAACAAAAAAAATCTGCCCAAGAAAAATTAGTTTTTAAAGACCATAAATTATTCAAATTACTTTGGTTCAACTTAAAATCAAAATCTATTTAAATTTGTATTTTGGACTAAACTATAATAAATATAGTGTATTTGTGGTACATTTATGGTAACGTTCACAGAAATGATACGTTAAACCAATTTTGAAAAATTGCTGTAATTTGTTACAGATAAATATTTTAGTTTTTTCTTAAAGTATAATTTTACTTTAGTTCAAACTATACATTTTTTATTTAATATTAATCAAAAATCTTTATTGTGATCAAGAAAGAAAATGACAAAATATTATATATATATATACATATAGTTAAAGTCAGAATTATTAGCTCCCCTTTTTTATTTCCCAAATGATCTTTAACAGAGCAAGGACATTTTCACTGTATGTCTGATAATATTTTTTCTTCTGGAGAAAGTCTTATTTGTTTTATTTTGGCTACAATAAAAGCAGTTTTTAATTTTTAAGGGCAAAATTATTAGCCCCTTTAAGCTATATTTTTTTTGATAGTGTACAAAACAAACCATCGTTATACAATAAATTGCCTAATTACCCTAACCTGCCTAGTTAACCTAATTAACCTAGTTAAGCCTTTAAATGTCACTTTAAGCTGTATAGAAGTGTCTTTAAAATATCTAGTCAAATAATATTTACTGTCATCATGGCAAAGATAAAATAAATCAGTTATTAGAAATGAGTTATTAAAACTATTATGTTTAGAAATGTGTGAAAAAAATCTCTCCATTAAACAGAAATTGGGGGGGGGGGGGAATAAACAGGAGGGCAAATAATTCAGGGGGCTAATAATTCTGACTTCAACTGTATATATTATAAGAAATGATGTGAAAATGTCCTCACTCTGTTAAACATCACTTTCACAGGAGAGTGAATAATTTTGACGTCAACTGTATGTGTTCCCTCAGAATCAACCCATGACCCTTAGCATTGCTAGCGCCATGCTACATACAGTAGCAATTGTTACAGTAAATACTTCACTGAAACATAATTGCTCCAGTCATCTCCATTCAATCTTCAGAAGAGACACAAATCCACTCTTCATCTGGACGCAAAAAAAAAAAAGGCGCTGGATGTTTTAGTCAGGCCGGAGTGATGCTCATTTCCATCATTTAATGTGTTAGATTACATAATTACACATCCAACAAAGAAGTGCAGCTGTGGTAATTCCGGCTTAATTACATTAGCTAACACATTTTCTTACATTTAAATAATTTTCCCAAATAACATATCTTATCTCTAGAGATACAGATGGCAATGATTCAATTACAGAGGATAGAGGGGGGAAAGAAAAATCATGGAAGAAACACTTTAGCAATGTGGAGCACTGCTTCCCCCTTCAGAGCTTTTCAGAATAAACCCCTTTGCCCCAGATTTCACTTTTATTTTTTCTTCCTCCCCACCATTTCCATCATCAAACATTAACATTTCGTCTCTCGGGATGCTACAGAGACTGCCGTTTTATCGCTCGAAAAAACTTCCAACCTTCTGTCTCGAAAACTGCCACCCACAACCATCCTTTACAAGAGCGTATACTGTAGTGAGAACGTCCTACAAATGTGCTTTTTACTGTTCAGAGCAAATTCACATAAAAAAACACGAAATGTTGTTTGCTAAATCAAAAAAACGAGTCTATTTGAGCTACTCGGCCTGTGTGCGACTCCAAGATGGCCGCCGTAAATCAATAAACTAGATGTAATCTGCGCTGTCCAGAAAGCTGAGGGAGAATCTGGAGTATAATGCTGCTGGTCCTCTATTGTCATTCAGACACAGAAAGAGGGGCTTGTGTGCACCTGATAAGGCCGAGCCCAGAGTGAGTCATAAATCAAGTCCAGCAGCCGCTTTTCCACTGATTTCACACGCCGGTCCCTGCTAGTCAACAGCGCACAGCAGCAGAGAGAGAGAGAGAGAAATGATAGATCTGCAATTTGCTTTCTTATCTCATCGGGCAAGAAGTTTTCCCTCTACAAAAGCCTGACCTTCAGTGAATAAACAGCCCCATACAGAAAACACACACACACAAGGGGCGGCATGCAAATTTAGGTAGCCTTTAACGTAAATTCTGCTTCGACTGTTGTTTACTAGGTCAAAGCAGGATGAAAAGGATCATACACGTACAGTTGAAGTCAGAATTATTAGCCCCTGTATGTTTTTTCCCACAATTTCTGTTTAGTGGAAAGAAGATTTCTAAACATTCATTCATTCATTTTATTTTCGGCTTAGTCCCTTTATTAATCTGGGGTCGGCACAGCGGAATGAACCACCAACTTATCCAGCATATGTTTTACGCAGCGGATGCCCTTCCAGCTGCAACCCATCTCTGGGAAACATCCATACACACTCATTCACACTCATACACTACGGACAATTTTAGCCTACCCAATACACCTGTTCCGCATGTCTTTGGACAGAGGGGGAAACCGGAGCACCCGGAGGAAACCCACGCGAACACAGGGAGAACATGCAAACTCGAGGCTCGAATCAGCAACCTTCTTGCTGTGAGGCGACAGCACTACCTACTGCCCCACTGCGTCGCCCCGATTTTTAAACATAATAACTCATTTCTAGGGCCCTATCATACACCAATGCGGAGCAAGGCGCGACGCAATTGTTGTTTGCTAGTTTTAGCTCAACGCAAGTGTAATTTTTAAGTTTTGCACCACGCTGTTTAAATAGCAAATGCATTTGCTCTCATATGTGCGCCCATAGGCATTCTGGTCTAAAAAAAGGAGGTGTGTTGAGGCGCATTGCTGGTGCGTTGCTATTTTGAGAAACTAGAATAGACTGTTTAATAGACCAGCTAACGCCCCATTCACACGGGGCTTCAGCGTCAACGCTTGACAGAGGGCGTGTCTGAAGTTAGGGCTGACGCGATCGTCAAAGCAGCGTCAGCCAATGAAATTAGTCAGCAATAGGCCACTGTCTGAGCTGGTGTATTTGCATACAGCGATCTGATTGGCTGACGTTTCCGTCGGCGCTTGAAAAGTTGAGCATGTCCCAACTTCTGCAGCGAGCAACGCCTCTGAAGCGGCGCCGACGGATCCACAATGCAGTTCGGCAACGCCTGATGTCACCCATTCAAAGTGAATGGGAAGCGTTGAAGCTGACGCCCCGTGTGAATGGGGCGTAAGAGGAGGTCTAAAGTCCAGCGCAGAGCACGTTAGTTGTGCGCCTCGCTTAAACATTGCTTAATACACACAGGATGTACAGCAACAGGCAAATATCTTTACATATATAAAAAAAAAAAAAACAATTAAAGGATTAAAATATTACAAAAATTATTACTTTCTAGCCTACATAAATATAAAAGCTACTGCCTTCATGCTTTCTTCATCTTGGGGGGCTTTTTCATATATTCAAAAATATGCATATTTATATTTGTTTTTTTAAAAACAAGCTTAGATTTGCTCACCTGTCAGCTTTTAGATCATATGGGGCATTTGGATATAATTTTTTTGTTTTTATAAGTTATAAAAAGGTTTTTTGAAAAGATATAAGTTTTTTGGCCTCACTTCGTTATTATTGTTCATTTATTCGTTTGCTTGAAATTAAAACTGAATTTAGAAATAGTTCTGAAACAAATTTTTGCGCATAACAAACTAAATTAATTATGTATAGGCTAATGGATGTCTGTGTGTACAACATGTTTCCTTATCCACGAGAGTGAAAGTGAAAGTAAAGAATGAGGAGGCTCATGCTCTTATTCTTGCGCTGTAGATGCTCTGTTTAACTGTTTTCTCGCTAGTGAAGCATTCAGGTTTTCCACTTACAATGTCTGCGATGTAAATAGCAAATGTGCTATGGCGCGACGCAACTGACTCTTAAAGGGAATGGAAGATGAGACTCTGATTGGTTTATTCTCAAAACACACCCATAACTCATTAAGAGAATAAGTACATCCCTGTTAGACCATGCGCCGTGGCGCAGAGCGTATTTTTCCATCCTTAAAATAGCAAAAGTGGATTCTGACACGCCCTTAATGCTTTTGCGCCCTGCGCTTTGGACTTTGCGCCTAGATCGTTAAAACAGGGCCCCTAATAACTGATTTCTTTGTCATGATGACAGTATGTAATATTTTGCTAGATATTTTTCAAGATACTAGTATTCAGCTTAACGTGACATTTAAAGGCTTAATTATGTTAATTAGGCAAGGTAGGGTAATTAGGCAAATCATTGTATAATGGTAGTTTGTTCTGTAGCCAATCATGAAAGCAATATTGCTTAAACGTCCCATGAAGTGCTTTGAAATGTGTATTTTTTATTTGATATTTGACGTAATCTCAACTGAAAAATGTAGAGAGGGCGGGGGATAGAGTAGCTCCTCCTTTAAAACAGCCAATAGCTTTTAGATTTTATCACAGACCTGCTAGTCGCAACCTTCGCACAACTGCATAGCCCTCACCGTAGCTGACACCCATGCTGATGTGTACCTCTCAAAAAATGTAACTACACGTCGCAATGACGTGTAGCGCAAGCTCTGTGATTGGGCGCTTTGGTAGAGGTGACAAGTGTGGGCGGGGCTGAGAGGAGCAAGCCAGATGGAGCAAGTGTTTATAATTGTCGAGTCCCATGAAGGAGCTCCAGATGGAAACTTTTGTTTTGTGTTTACCAGTTCCCATCTCAACACCTGCACACCAAACACCGGCAAAGAAACTTGACACAGAGGAACATAAAAACCCGCTGCCAGCTAGCATTTCGGAAGAGTTATTGCAAAGCACCACAAACAGCATGCAGAAGTATAAATGCACAATTACGTGCAAGGCATGTGCCGTAGGTCACGCCGATCAATCGATGCAGAAGTATAAATTAGCCTTTAGGCGGAAGTGAGAAATTGCAAGCTTTACATGTTTATATTTGTTTTATATATTTTAAACGCAAAGTTTTGGAGCACACTAGCTCATTTATATCCTTAAATCTAACAGACTGAATCTAACATCTAAAAAATTCTAATAATTTTCAAGGGACCTTTAAGGGGCCAATAATATTGACCTTAAAATGTTATATATATATAAATTGATTTTATTCTAGCCAAAATAAAACAAATTAGACTTTTCCAAAAGAAAAAATATTATAAGAAATATTGTGAAAAATTCCTTTGTTAAACACCATTTGGGAAATATTTTAAAAAGAAAAAGAAAATGACAGGAGGGATGTTCGGTGACTAAAATGTTATTTTAATAAATATATCTGTTTAATAAATCTATTTCCTTTAAATGCATCAAATGATATGACTCGTATTCATTGAGAAATTATTAAGATTAAACATGTATTTATTTTCAAAATGGGGTGTAGTCATTTATGCTGAGCACTGTATATATTATGTATTGATTAATTGTGTTTTATTTTTAGGGTGATTTTTTTTTTACCATCCATCCAATTGTACATTGTACATTTTTCATTTATTTTATTAATGTATATTGTCCCTGTCAAATAAACCTAAAATATTAATAACAATACATGGAAACTTATATTCAGTGTATAATACAATCAAGCATATGTTCAAGCAGAAGCTTTGTAATTAAAGCTGCTACATGTAATTTTTAGTACCAAATATAAACTGACTCTATATCTGACAGATATCCAGATGTCTTGATATACTGACTTGTGTCTGTAAATTGTTATGGGAAGCTACGATTTAAGGGTAGACGCACAAAAATAATAAAATAAAGTAATATAGTAACTTATAGTGCTTTTGAACCATACTTGTGGTATTTTATAGTTGCGGTGATAATAGTAATATAAATAATCCAATACTGAACTTTTCTACAACTATAGGCTATATTAAACTACCTTCAACCCTAGTTTACTGTAGTAAAAACTAAAGTATATTGCAGTTTTTAATATATATATATATATATATATATATATATATATATATATATATATATATATATATATATATATATATATATATATATATATATATATATATATAGTTGTAAGAGCAACAAATAATAACTTGACTTCTAGTTGATCATTTGGAAAAGTGGCAGAAGGTAGACTGCATCCCAATCATCATAAATACTGCAGAAGAGCTACTGAAACCCGCATGGACCCCAGATTCTTACAGAAATCAGTCAAGTTTGGTAAAGGAAAAATCATGGTTTGGGGTTAAATTCAGTATGGGGGCATGCGAGACATCTGCAGAGTGGATGGCAACATCAACAGCCTGAGGTATCAAGACATGTATGCTGCCCATTACATTGCAAACCACAGAAGAGGGCAAATTCTTCAGCAGGATAGCGCTCCTTCTCATACTTCATCCTCCACATCAAAGTTCCTGAAAACAAAGAAGGTCAAGATGCTCCAGGATTGGCCAGCCCAGTCACCATCCTTTACTATTCGCTGACATCATGGTTGCTAACTTTGTTAAAAATTGGAGTTTTGAAGAGGGGCGTGAGGTTCAAAATCAGCTCAATGGAGGACATTAGCAAAACCTCTGTAATTGCTTACAGCTACAAAAGAGCATAACCCATTGAAAGATTAAAGAAAAGACGCTGTACTTCTTCTAGCGTGATTGAAATGACCTCACCACCCGCTTCCTCATGTCCTTGTTCATATGCTAAAAAAATCTGCCAAAAACAGCCAGTAATGAGCCTTAACATGTGTAATCCTCTCTGTTTCTGAATGTGTGTGTACGCTCTTGTCTGTGACTCTGGACGCCTACACTCCCAGAGGATTAGCTCCGTGGGTTAGAGCGCAGAGATGCTAATTTCTACCATCCGAAATGTTTTTGTGTCATACCGTATTAAACTGCATTTAATAAGCATTTAAATAAGACACATCATGGACATGCTTCCAGCTTCTATCACAAATGGCTTGAATCAAGCAATATACAAAAGAAGAACCATAGGAGACGCACATTTTTTTATGTATCATATAGCTAATGCTAAGTTTTAGACAAGTGGAGTCAAGTAAATACTGAATCAAGTGGAGTGCCATGTAAATACTGTGACACATTAGAATAGGGATGTAGAACAGGGGTGCCCAAACTCGGACCTGGAGGGCTGGTGTCCTGCAGATTTTAGCTCCAACTTGCCTCAACACACCTGCACGAATGTTTTTAGTAAAGAGCTTGATTAGCTAGCCCAGGTGTGTCTGATTGGGGTTGGAACTAAACTTAGCAAGACACTGGCCCTCCAGGACCGAGTTTGGGCATCTCTGATGTACAATAAATCATACACTCAAAAAACTAACTGTTTATTTAAAATAAGCTGAAACAACACAATATTTGTGTTTTTTGGGACAACTTAATTGTTTTATGTTCAATCCACTTTGCATGTATTAGCTTGAATTGTGACTTAAAACAAAATGTTACCAAAAATCCAGGTTGTGTTGTAAGGAAAGAAACTAAATGCAATTTATTATATTTAATGTATTTATTTTTACATACTTCAACATATATACAAGGAGTGTCCTGCACATGACCAACTGACTCATAAAGCACATTCTCTCATGGCCAAAGCAAACGCTGTCTTTAATGACGCAACTGCCTGGGCCCAGAGCTTGAACCAATCTAAAGGACGTTAGCTTAAGGACAGTTGGAGAGCTTTTAAAGGCAGCGTTACCCCAGACCGAGGCTGGAGATGTGAGGGTTCGACTCTTCCCATGAGGCACAGTACAAGATTGGAACCTTCTGGCATGCTGATGATCACACATATTACTTACAACACAAAAGCAGTCCAGACATCTGACATAGATTACAATCTAACAGTCAGTGGCAATAAATGCTTTCCAACATCCCCCTCTTGAAGAGCATCGTTGGGCAACCAGGAAAATCGTGATGCATAGAATACAAACTTTAGAAGTTATTATTATGCCAACATAGGCTCATACTGAAAACATAGCCTTATTTACATTTCTGGCGATTGCGAATTATGTAGCCAGAGGTACCTATGGCTGCATTTTGTCTTTAAAACGATCGCTACGGGGCGGTATGACGCCGTTCCTATTCTCGCTGACCAGCTGACCACTTACTTCCGTATCGACGGCTTTTCCTCTGTTACCAGTTTATCCAGTGGCTCGCCGCATACATCGGCAGACTTGTGACTTGAAGCAGAGTTGACCACGACGACGAGGTTCGAGTCAGAAAGTAGGTTCCAGAAAGCAGGTAAGACAAAAACAAAATCCAAAAAATAAAACAAACAAGTAAATAACAGGGTGAGGATGTGGTAAAATCTGAAAACGTGGTAAAAATCAGACGGCTGCGAGGGCTTTTCTTTTTCTGGATTGCTTTTGAAAACATTGTTTGTTAGGTTTAGGGAAGTGGGTTGGGCTGGTCAATTTGTGCTTTTGAAAACACTATTGGTTGGGTTTAGGAAAGGAGGAGGGTGGGTTAGTCCAAGGGTTTTCAAACTTTTAAGCCCCTCGCCTGAGTCAAAATTACAATGCATGTGCAAACGTCATTCACATATTATTTTCTGCATTTAAAGTGCGTAGCATTATTTACATAAATAAACATAAATATATAGCTTACCTGATTCTGTGTGATGGCTGAGCCTGTTTCTGTGGGAACAACATGCTAATCTGTGGTTGGATTCCTGACACGACTAACCGTAATTCATCTTCCACTGTCAATAAGCGTGAGCCATAGCCTACTTGCTTTTGATGTACATACATACAGAAAATGCTGCTTCAAGTTGCTGAAATGCTGAAAGTCAAGTTCGTAGAACCCTGCTGGTGTGTTTGAGTCGAACATTAAGACAACCCTGCTGCAAATTCCAGCTTAAACCAGCCTAAGCTGGTTGGCTGGTTTTAGCTGGTCAACCAGCCTGGTTTTAGAGGGGTTTTGGCCATTTCCAGGCTGGTTTCCAGCCATTTCCA
The DNA here is from genome assembly GCA_903798195.1 of Danio kyathit. Lineage (NCBI taxonomy): Eukaryota > Metazoa > Chordata > Actinopteri > Cypriniformes > Danionidae > Danio > Danio kyathit. Next base: position 6,936,950 of record LR812531.1, on the reverse strand, counting down.
GCCTGGTCTTAGCTGGTCAGGCTGGAAAATTACCAGCTAAAACCAGCTAAAACCAACTTGACCAGCCTGGTTTAAGCTGGACATAGCTGGTTTTGGCTGGGCTCCCAGCTTGGCTAGGCTGGTCAAGCTGGTTTTAGCTGGTCATTTTCCAGCCTGACCAGCTAAGACCAGGCTGGAAATGGCTGGAAACCAGCCTGGAAATGGCCAAAACCCCTCTAAAACCAGGCTGGTCGACCAGCTAAAACCAGCCAACCAGCTTAGGCTGGTTTAAGCTGGATTTTTCAGCAGGGAATACTCTGATTAAGAGTCACCATGTAAACAGCTATTTTTGATGACCTTAATCCGACTAAAGTCATAACTGAACTAAACAGAAATGGAATTAAGACGTGGAGTATGCAGATATTAGTGGCATTACTGAAGTAAACACCGCAATCAAACTATTACCGTCATGTAGGACTTTTCGCTGCATTTTGCGACAAGATCAACACACGGCTGTCAGTAAAGGACCGCACACACACACATCATGAAATGCGAACGTTTTTTTTTTCTTTCCATTAGGCGTGCGGTATCAAATTCCATTAAAACAACACTCTTCCACCAGTCCTTACTCCATATTTGCGTCTAATACCCCAGTTTGTCATGGGGCATGAATTAAATCTTCATGAGTGAAAAGGAAACTGTCGAACTGCAATTAAAGTCAAAAAACTAAAGATGAAACACCCAAAAATACATGAGACTCTGCAGGAATAGGATAGCCTGGTGACACAACATTCAAAAAGCACTTCACGTAATACCTTAATTATATTGTCTTAATCAGATTAAGGCACATAACTGATATACATAATAATAGCTGACATGGTTGCCCACTGAAGCTAAGCAGGGCTGCTTCGGAGACCACATGGGAAAGCTAGGTTGCTGCCGGAAGTGGTGTTAGTGAGACCAGCAGGGGGCGCCCAACCTGTGGTTTGTGTGGGTCCTAATGCTCCAGTATAGTGCCGGGGACTCTATACTGCTCAGTAAGCGCCATCTTTCGGATGAAACGTTAAACCGAGGCTCCGACTCTCTGTGGTCGTTAAAAATCCCAGGATGTCCTTCGAAAAAGAGTAGGGGTTTAACCCCGGCATCCTGGCCAAATCTGCCCTCTGTCCATCATGGCCTCCTAACCATCCCCACATCATAATTGGCTTCATCACTCTGTCTCCTCTCCACCAATCAGCTGGTGTGTGGTGTGCGGTCTGGCGCAATATGGCTGCCGTCGCGTCATCTAGGTGGATGTTGTACACTGGTGGTGGATGAGGAGATTCCCCCGCATTGTGTAAAGCGCTTTGAGTGTCTAGAAAAGCGCTATATAAATGTAAGGAATTTTTATTATTATTATTATTATTATTATTACTGATGTTCATGTAAACGTAGTCAGTATGTCTTCAAAGTTAGTGAAAGATCCAGAAGGGCATCTTGCTGATTTGATTCAGAAGGGCACTATTTTTGTCAGATGGCTCACCAGTTTTACTTTCATTCACCGTCATTCATTTTAAAAATCACCCGGTCCATTTTATTTGCATATATTTTACTAGAATGCATGTACTCTACAGGTGCCTGATAGTTAGCTGTTAACTAACATTAATTAGATTCACTCGAGTGAACGCATCAAAATCGTCATCATAATTTACTCTAGTGCACGCCTCAAACTCTCGCACTCCACAGTTTGAAAACCCCTAGGTTAGTCGATCGGTCAGTCAGGCAAAAGCAGCCTCTGGTGTATTTACATGAGAACAGCTGGCGTGAATGGCACTCGTGAGAGAAATTTGAGATCTCAATAAGCATACACAGCGGCCTCTGGTGGATTCGCGAAAACTGCAAAAATTGTACCTCCTGGGACGTATTTGTCTGTCTCCCGAAATGTATATAGGGGTACGTTTTCAGAATAAGCCTGGGTTGTATTATACCGTTATGTGTCCAAACTGGCATTTGCATAGCTTATGTGCCACTGATGAAATATTAATAAGAGTCAATTACACACATTAAAGGAGACACCATGAAATCTAGCGGGGTCGTTGGCAACACAATATTCTAAAGCCGGTGTGCTGTTACATTGCATGAGCATGGGGAGTTCAACAAATGTGTTAATTGCTGGGCTTCTTTCAAGCAACGCCAAGTGTTTTGCAGCCTTATACCATCTATTATATAAAAACCGCTCTTCTAATATGCTCATTACATCATGTCTGCAGCAATTGTCATCAAAGGTTTGGCCCTCTTTGTGACAGACTTGCTCCTACGGCTCATTGGGTTTCATGCTCAGCCGTTCACTAAGCAGAGATGAACAAAGGAAACCAAAGATAGTCCATCTTTAAAGTTTTGTGACATTCTAGTGGCTTCATTTCAAAGCATGGCTCGCTTGAGTTGGAAATATTCACATCCTTGATCGCTTTGCGCTTTTACACGTCTTAATCAGCACCCAGCCTTGGTTGACTGTAAAATATCTAAGCCTTCCTGAATCAAATAGTAGCTCCGTTTATGTTCACTTTCAGGTCTTCGTAAAAAGGGAGCCACGCTAATTTTTATACACTCAAATGCCACAGATTAGTAAGTATGAATCATGTTTAAAAAAAATAAATAAAGGAAAAATGGTTATTTTAATGATTGATGAAAGTTCTGAAAAAAAAAATTCTTCCAACAGCATCTATAGACTTAGTCGACATACCTGGGAATGCCGCCATAACCATTTACGCCATGATGGAAAACAAATCATTAGAATGAATGTACGGTGCTTTGTCTTTTTGAAAAAAATCATTGTGGATATGTACCTCTGTCTACATTCCTGGAGGGCATTAAATATGTACTTTGAGGCAGGGCCGTAACTGACATTTTAAAAAGGGGGAGGGGGGGTGGGGGGGTGGGTTGTAAGGCTGAATGAGATCTAAAATTTTACGTTCATTTTATTATTAATCACCTGTTTCTAAATGGTCTGTCTCTAAAAGTGAGGGGAACGTATCCCCCCCGTCCCCCCCATGTGCTACGCCCCTGCTTTGAGGTACATCTGTACATCTTTTTTTCTGCAAAGCTGAGTGCTATGGGGCGGTATGATGTCGCCAATGGTTTCTGTTCTTTTTTGCGCTACCAGGCTGACCACTTACTTCCATATGGACGGCTTTTCCAGCGTTATCAATTTTCCCAGTAGCTCGCTGCATATTCCAGCGGACTTGGGATGCGGAGTGGACGGCGATGTCAAAGTTCAGCAAAGAACGATTCCAGAAAACTGATAAAACAAAAGCAAAAAAAATAATGACGAGCCGAAAAGGTGGTAAAAACCAAAAACGTGTTTGATGATAATGATATAACATTAAAATGTTGGATATGTCGGCAGATTTGGGATGCTGAGTGAACCGCGACAACAAAGTTCGAGTCTAGCAAATAAAAGATGTTAAAATACGAAAACGTGTTAAAGTCATGTGAGAGCGACAGATTTTCTTTTTCTAGATCGCTTTTGAAAACACTATCGCTTGGGTTTAGGAAAGGGGGTGGGCTGGTCAGTCGGTCAGTCAGTCCACAGAAAGCTAGTCAGCTGAAGTGTGTTGTTGTGTCCACTGGTGGATTTACACAAGAAGAGGATAAGTGAATGGCACAGGCAAGAGAAATTTGACATCATCAAAAAGTGTACACAGAGACCTCTGATGAATTCGCAAAAACTGCAAGCAGACGTAGCTCCTAGTATGCATTTCACTCTCTCCAAAAATGTAGATGGGGGTACATATCCAGAGTGAGCCTGGGTTGAAAATATTACAATTTATTTTTGCTTGATTAATTTAAAAAAGTTACTGTGTAACACTTTTGATAAAGTTTAAAAATCCAGATCTCTACACAGAGACTTTCAGCTACTCTGAACACTCACCCAGTGATCTGCTTGGACCTGAACCTTCACCATGATGGATGCCCATTGTTCACAAGCCATCTGACATTTTTAGATAGCAGTTCTGCATCTTTTCTGTGGCCAAATGAGAACTGGTCCCCAGACTGAGCCTGGTTTCTTCCAAACTTTTTATCTACTTCTGTCAGTTGGTGCAGTTTTGGTTTCTTTTCCACTGCTGCCTCTGGCTTGCTTGGTTGGGGCTGGTGGAGCTTTTCTTAAGTAGACAGTTTTTCAATAGTGACATTAAAATTAAGCTGTACTGAATCAGTTTTAGGGGTGGCTCGATGGTGTCGCCTCACAGCAAGAAAGTCGCTGGTTCGAGTCTCGACTGGACCAGTTAGCATTTCTGTGTGGAGTTTGCATGTTCTCTTCATGTTGGCGTGGGTTTTCTCTGACAGTAAAATATCTAAACCTTCCCTCAATCAAATTGAAGCTCCATTTCGCGTTACTTTCAGGTCTTCAGAAATGTTTTATCCAATCAAATGACTTCTATCGCTTGCCACAGATTAGCACAACATAAGCTCATTCTGAAAACATCCCCCTATATCCATTTCTGGAGATCGCAAATTATGTAGCCAGAGGTACGTATGGCAGCAATTCGTCTTTAAAATGAATGCAACGGGGTGGTATGAAGCTGTTCCTTTTTGCGATAGCAGCTGACCGCTTACCTTCATGTGGAAGGCTTTTTCCGATGTTACCAGCTTGGAGGATTTGAGACGCAGAGAGGAGTTGACCGCGACGACGGTGTACGAGTCCGGCAAAGATTGGTTCCAGAAAGCAGGTAAGACAAAAACAAAAGCCAAAAAATAAAATAAAATAAATAAGCAAATAACAGGGTAAGAATGTGGTAAAATCTGAAAACGTGGTAAAAATCAGGGGGCTTTTCTTTTTCTAAAATGCTTTTGAAAACTGTTGGTGGGGTTTAGGGAAGTGGGTGGGCTGGTCAGTCTGTACTTTTGAAAACACTATTGGTTGGGTTTAGGGAAGGTAGAGGGTGGATCACTGATCACTGATCACTCCATCAGTCAGTCATTCAGTTGACAGCGGCCTCTGGTGGATTTAAGCAAGAAGAGCCAGTGCGAATGGCACTCACGAGAGAAATTTGAGATCTCATAAAGCGTACACAGTGGAAACTGAAAAATTGTACCTCCTGGGACATATTTGGCTGTCTCCCGAAATGTACATAGGGGTAAGTTTTCAAAATGAGCCTGGGTTGGATTAGCAAGTAGTGAATGATGGTTAATTTTTAACATAAACAAAGAATAATGGTTATTGTAAAGATTGATGATCACTTAAGTCAAAAACCAACACCATCTTATATTAGTCGGCATAGCTGGGAATACCCACAAAAACATCATACATTTTTAAAATAAACTTTTTTAGGTACTTTGTCTTTTACTTTATGGTTCATTTTTTCTAATGTAAACAAAGAATAATGGTTATTTTATAGATTGATTATCCCTTATGTCATAGACCAACTGTGCCGAAAGAAGAAAAAACAAAACTATTTTCTTGTGAAATGTAACAATTCTTAACATTTACTTTTTCCCCAATTCATAATAATAATAATTCCTTACATTTATATAGCGCTCAAAGTGCTATTACACATTTTGGGGGGAATCTCCTCATCCACCACCAGTGTGCAGCATCCACCTGATTGGTGGAGAGGAGACAGAGTCATGAAGCGAATTATGATATGGGGATGGTAAGGAGGCCATGATGGACAGAGGCCAGTGGGCAATTATGCCCAGGATGCTGGGGTTAAACGCCTACTCTTTTCTTAAAGGACATCCCGGGATTTTTAACAACCACAGAGAGTCAACACCTCGGTTTAATGTCTCATCCAAAAGATGGCACTCACTGAGCAGTTTAGAGTTCCCTTTACTATACTGGAGCGTTAGGACTCACAGAGAGCACAGGTTGAGCACCCCCTACTGGTCTCACTAATGCCACTTCCAGCAGCAACCTTGCTTTTCCATGTGGTCTCCCATCCAGGTACTGACCAGGCACAGCCCTGCTTAGATTCAGTGGGCGAGAGTTGCATAGAGCTAGCTGCCGGAATTAGCTCCATTTGTTACATTTTGCATGTTATTTTGTTACTACATTCACTATTTAGTTAATCCATTTAAATGTTCAGTGAAAGTCAGTCTACTGATGCATTTACGTATATATTCCAAAACGGCACAAGACAGGAAACTTAGGAAGAAGATTATTCTTTGCCAAAAATGAAGCCTAGCTTCTTCTTTTTTTCATTTAACAGTTTCTTCCCCAATATCGATCTTGGAAATAGAGAATTAGTTGAAACACGAAGACAATTACAAGCGGGCCTAGTGTAAAAACCAGAGGCCTCATGTACAAAGACTTGCGTAGAATTAATTCTAAAACTTTGCGTATGGAAAAAGCTGTAAATGTACGCAGTAAAATAATCAGATGTATGAAACACTGCGTACGCAAAATCCCACGCATATTCTCTTTGTACATCCGAATTAACGTGAAACTGAGCGCACGTGCACGAGCGCAAAACCCCTCCCTGCCTCCTCCCCCGTATAAATATGGTAATGACTCCACTTTGGCAAAACCAAACAAAAAAGCAATGGCAAAAGCAAGCAAGGAGAGAAACTTCACAGAATGTGAATTGGAGGTGCTCCTATCGGAGGTAGATTGGAGAAAAACTGTGTTATTTGCAAGTTTGTCCTCCGGAATTAATAACAAAAGAAAAACAATAGAGTGGGAGAGTTTAGCTGACGCGGTTAACGCAGTGGAGTCTGAACATCGCACTGTGAGTGAATTAAAAAAGAAATGGTCCGATGTAAAGGTGCAGGTTAAGAGGAGAACAGCGGCGCACCGTCAAAGTGTGGACCGAACAGGCGGGGGAACAGGGGATGCTGAACTAACACCCTTTGAGGAGAGAGTTGCCTCAATTGTGGGCGACACTTTACTGTCTGGAGTAGTATCCGTGTTTGTGGGAGACAGATGTATTAGAGGAACATTTTGTTAGGGCAGTATAGCAGCACCCCTCCGCTCTTATCAAGGCAGCGCCACCTCCATTTCAGCTGCCCAATCGCCCGCTCTACAAATGACCGAGTGCCTGCCACCTTGTAGCCTCATCCCAACTATGTTGTTTGTGAGGATGAATTAATTATGGGTTGACCAAGGCCACCTTGCTACAATATTTGTTAAGCGCATTTGAGCATCACATATTATTTGCACATTTATTGAATGGAAATGTTTCCGATTCACGTATGCAAATTCATCTTTAGATGGCGCCTTTATAACAATGTGCGTGCAGTCGATTGCTCTGATTACATTGGGAAAACTGGCGATCGCTGCAAATTGCACTTTAATGTTTGGCTGGTCAACTGCATGGTATGGAAACCTTATATATCTGCTAGACATGCGGATGATTCCGTCCCATACAGCTGGCATTGCACGGCTCAAAAATACTTTGTAGTGTGCAATCTAATATAATTGCCTCTAGGAGTCGCCAATGGAAATAAAACAAACACACACTAGAAATGCACGTACGCCAGACATGGCGTGGACCAACACACCGTCTCACGTTAATTTCATCGTTAGTAAATCCAAGCGCGAGCGTGAAATCTGGCGTACGCAAAGTTTGTGCATACGCAGCATTGATACATGAGGCCCCATGGGTACTACAAAAATAAACCAATCGCAGCTCTCAAGAATCAATCTGGCTTACTTTAAAAAAAAAAAAAAACACCCTCTGAACTTTTGCCAGCTCCTTCCATCCAAATAATTTATCCCCAGCGCAGCCTTGTGTTTTCACCTTTAAAACATCGACAATCAAGGAGAGCGGTCTTGTCCCCCTTCGCTTTGTCTTTTGTTCACCGCGGCAAGGTCGACTGAACATTGCACCTTACAAGTAACATTAGAAATATCTAATTGCGCAGAGGAATGCAGGTCAGCCTTTTGAAGTCGCTTGTTTTTTTAGCACTTAAGTCTATGGGAAAGACTGCGTGGGCCAGCTTGTCTTTCAGCTTCTTGATCCGCCTTTTTTTTCACCATCAACCCTTTTACAGCTTTTCTCATTACGGCATTTGAAAAACAGTGTCTGAGGAGCAGTGATGCATGAATGAATTATTTAGACGGAGCGGTGGATCGGCCTGACAGTGTGTGCAGAGTTTTAGTGCGGTGCAAGCGAGTCCTCCGAGGCACATCAGAAGGGCCGAAAGCCATAATGTAAACCCACTTTTATACCACTGAGGGAGGAGCGGGACTACAGCTGTAAGCTTTATTTAGTAAAACAGACAGTATGTAAAGGCGAGCCAAGTCGGCGGGATTTCGGAGTTGACGTGTTGCATTTGGAGTGTTTATCATGGACAACGTGACTGAGATCAGCTCAGGATTGTGCAAAGAAAATAGTTGAGTCGCTGTTGCTTTGTTTAAATGTTTGAAAGTGGTAGCCATGGAGAACGTATGAACGATTAGCAGTCTGTTGTCTGAGACAATATCATTGAATCATTCATCACCGCATATTTAGCTTGACGTTAGCGAGCACACGTCTCCATAGTCAACCCACACATTCTCCCAGGGCTGAACACAACAGTGTCTAGAAGCAAAACTTTGAGGACAACACATACACTTAGTACACAAATACACATAGATGTCACCTTTTTTAGGAAGGACACTATATTCTATATAACTACAGATTAACTATGTTTATATATACGCAACTCCTTAACTGTTTTGATTTTGATTGTAATGCAATAATGTGCACCTATTGTGAAGCTGCTTTGAAACAATAATTATTGTGAAAAGTGCTATACAAATAAACTTTAATTGAACTTAACTGAAATGGCAAGAGCTAATCACGTAATTGTAAAGTGGTATTGTTTTTCTTATAGACAGAGTTTAAGTTAAAATATTTATAATAAAATAAAAAAGACTACAATAAAACATATTATAGAGTACCGTAAAAGTTGACTAGATAAAGTGTCTTCTGAACACCTACAGCTATGAAAAAAAATTAAGAGACCACATGAAAATGTATTATTATTTTTTCTGGATTTTTTAAGTACAGATTTGGGAAGAAGAAAAAAAGTTTGTTTGTCTTTAATAAACGTTTGATAGCATTTCATCCAAATTGAAAATAAAATAAACAATAAATAAATTATTTTCAATAATTTTTATTTATTTATTTTGTATATTGGCTTTAATTGAGGAACAAGAAAAGTAAAAAGTAAAGTAAGTTTTTTTTGTGCCATAAAGTGTCTTTTAAACCTACAGCTATGAAAAGAAATGAAGAGACCACATGACAATGTTTTATTTTTATTCTGGATTTTTTAGATATGGATTTTAAAAAAAAAAAGTTTGTTAGATTGTTTAAAAAATGATCGATAGCATTTCATCCAAATTGAAAATAAAATAAAATATATACATTTTAAATAAATAACAAATTTAAATAAATAAATAAAAATGAATAAATAAATAAAAAATAAATAAATATATATATATATAAAATACAAAAATATAAAATTAAAAAAAAAATAAAACTAAAATTAAATGAAATTAAAATATAAATAAATAAATACATACATACATAAATAAAATATTTATTAATATTTGTTTTATTTTCCACCTATTTTCCATCATTTTTTTATTTTTATTTATTTATTTATTTATTTATTTATTTATTTATTTATTTATTTATTGTATATTGTATTTAATTGAGGAACAGAATGTAAAGTAAGTTTTTGTTGTGCTATAAAGTGTCTTTTGAACCTACAGCTATGAAAAAAAATTAAGAGACCACCTGAAAATGTTTTTTTCCCCTGCTTTTTTAGGTATGGATTTGGGAAAAAGCAAAGTTTGTTAGTTTGTTTAATCAATGTTTGATACCATTTCATTCAAATTCAAAATAAAATAAAATAAAATATTATTTAAAATAAATTGAATTAAAATAAATAAAGATAAATAAATAAACAAATGTATAAAATTAAAAATTAAAAAAATTAATAAAATTTAAATTAAATAAAAATAAATAAATAAAAATAAATTGATAAATAAATAAATAAAATATTTTATAATATTTGTTTTATTACCCCCCCACCCTTATTTTTATTATTGAAAGATAGGGTTATTCCAAAAATTATATAATAATATTGGTTTTCCATTTATTCATTCATTTTATATTGGCTTTAAATGAGACAGAATGTAAATTAAGTTGCTGCTCCCTTACTTTACTCTCAATCTAATATCTTATTCTTTCCAGTGTCCACTTTAAAGCTTTGATAGTAGTAATAACATAGAGTTTAAATAAAAATGTTCTTGTAAGAAAACATGTTGCTACAAGATAGATAGATAGATAGATAGATAGATAGATAGATAGATAGATAGATAGATAGATAGATAGATAGATAGATAGATAGATAGATAGATAGATAGATAGATAGATAGATAGATAGATAGATAGATAGATAGATAGATAGATCTTCTTTTGTGTTCCACAGAAAGAAAGAAAGAACTTCATATCCATTTGGAAGGACAGCGTGAATAAATAATGGTCGAATTTTCATTTCTTGGGTGAACTATTCGTTTAATTCACTTTCAGTTTATCATAGCTGATACAGCCGCACAATAAAACTCCACGCGCGGCTTCAACACTTGAGCTGTTTAATGATCTGTGGTTATCTGTGAGCCTTTTAAAACGCTCACCGGGAAAATTGCATTAGCCCAGTAAAGGTGAAATTATGCTAATGTAATTAAAAAAACGGCCTGCCAAGCATATGTTATTTACTTTTATAATCTAGTATGTTCTTCTCACTGCTCTCACTTCTGTACTTGAAAGCCTCTGATTAGATTTATTCCACTACGGTCCAGAGTCAGAGGGTGTTCCTTGTGATCCGCGTTAAGCAATAAAAGTTCTCCTCAATCTGATTTCTGCCCTTGTTCCTGCATGGTTTTCGCTGCTCGGATAGCTGGCGCAGTATGGCTCATGGTCTATTTATATCTGACAAGGTAACAGTCGGTGTGTGTGGTGGCATCTGTGTGCCAGGACCCAAACACTCCCAACCCTCTGACAGTCTCTCTGGCTCAGGTGGTGGGCACTGCCCTGCCGTATGACAAACACAGCTTGGTAGAGGGCAGATGAAACCGTGCCAAGCATCCAAATGACAAGATGAAACCAACAGCCACTAGATATAGTTTTTTGCCACTTCTCTTTAAACTTGTATGATATGAATATTATACACTCATAAAATGACTTTTTGCTGCATAAAATGAGTTAAAACAACACAATTTGGAGTTTTTTTTTAGCTTAAAGAGCCTCTATTTTGCATTAAAACATTATATTTTGGTCTTGGGGGTCTCTAACAACATGCTGACATGCATGCGAGGTCAAAAAAAAATGCTTTCATTGTCTTATAATATGCATTGATTTTTACCTAATTATCCCAGCGACTTCAATATGATTCGTTCAGCATTTGTTCCCAAACCCTTCCTTAGCGCGAAGCTAATCTGCGCTGATTGGACCGATGACTCAGTCTGTTGTGATTGGTCAACTGCGTTCAGCACGAGACAGAGAGAAAAGCCCACCACGGCTACAGTATGAAGTAGCAGAAAGTATGAGAGCCCAATGCAGGAATGCAATGAAGCAATGCAGTTAAACACCAGCATATACTCTACTCTTAACCCTAACCCCAAGTAATAATAACACACATTCAGTGTTAATCCACACAGTGGCAAAAGCTGAACTATTTAGAAAATTGATCGCAGCGTGTGAGGAACAGCTCATGGTGGCTATAGCAAAGACAAACAGCAGAGGATCACTAGCTCAGAAACGCATTTAAATTGGTAAAGGAAGAAGCACGCATCACGTTTTTAGCATGGTTTTGGACGCGATATGTGAACAGCCCCATACAGATTTAACCTGAGAGATACATTACAAGCACTGATCTACGTATAATCGATACATGATTACAAGCCGTGCGGGGTGATTACAACTTATAACACACAATTTAACACATATATTGCAAATACACAAAACGAGGCAACAATTTTAATGACACTTACATGTTATAATCCGGAAGAAGAAGAAACTGGTCCATATGAACTGTAAAAGTTACTGACAAAGTCCCTGTCAAAGTCTGACAGTCTGTGCGGCTCCTTAGCAAACGGCCGGCAAATCCCGCGTTGCAGCGTAGGTTATTGTATTAATTGTCAGAAAAATGACAGGAGCAAACACAGCACTAGGTTGGCTATACCGTGGTATTGTTGTGAATATTAACTTTAACCCTTTATTCCCCAAATCTACTAATACATTTGCTGATCTTAGGTGCATTCGACTTCATGCAGCGCTGCACAGATTGATCAAAATCTGTCTTAAAGTAGTGCATGCCGGTTAGAAATTTTGGCCGGATTGATGCTGCGCCGACGCCACGTGACTGTCACATGTGGCATCAAAGTGCCGCGACAGTGCTCCGAGATCAGACGACTGATTTAGCCCGCGCAGCATTTGAAGAGCGACTGCTGGAACTGCGATGATGACACCAATATTACACGATTGGCCGAGTTCACAGCATGACAACAACCACGTGTGATTCGGGTTTATTATTGGACAACTTTCGTCTCACAAATTTCAAAACAAACAATTCACTTTTCATACCCTCTCTATCTTGTACACATCATGCTTATTAATAAACTACAAATATTTTACTGCAGTATCATCTTTTGTTTAATAATCTGGTTATAAAGATTGTTTGCACAGGTTTATTTTCGACCTTTTTTTATACAGACTATTTACTGCATTCAGCTCCATGAACAATTTAAATGATATATTTTAGTAAATAATCTAAATATTAACTTAAATAAGTCTTTCAGACTTGAAATAAAATAATTATCATCATTGATCTTGACACCCTAAAGGTTTCTCAACAAATTAAGTTAAAGAACTATTTTATTAAATAATTCTAACATGATTTTTAGGATTGTAAAATATATATATTTTATTTCCTGTCTAGCCATTTATACCCGCTCTTTCTGGGAAACTTATCACTTATAAGCTCACTTATTTTAGGAATGCCCTTTTGTTCAATCTTTTTGGATTAAAGTGCTTTTTTGAAAATGCTTTCATTATCCAAAATAATCTTAATCATTGTTTGAGACTTAATCAAAACACCTTGTTTTGGGTTTTACACTAATGTAATGTAAATAAATGTAAACCCCTTTTTAGCATAGAACTATTAGCCCAGAGTGATGTTTAAACTCCCAGAATTTGTGCTTATTGCTTTGTATTTAATAGGCCTGTTCATTTTTATGTTTACAGTATATTAGTCTCTCGTTTCCCCTTATTTCTCTCATGCCTTTGTAACATATTTAATTCATAATTCCCTTATTGTTTAAAAATGAACTATAGTTTGTAGAGACTGTATTGTGTTTTATTTGTAAATCTTTTGTTGTTATAAATAAAATAAATTAAAAAATGATGATGACGCCATGTGATCGGTCATCATGACTGTCGCTACTTTGAAAATCGAACTGTGCGGCTGTCCGGCTTGACGGCTCCGTTTTCAACTCCGCCCTCGCCTGCGCTCGGCTAATCTCGTTGATCACCGGCTGCAGCTGTGCTTCATGTCGAACTCACCTAATGTCTCAATTTGACAAGGAAACTAGAAAGCACAACAATTACACAGTAAAAATTGTTAGCGACTTTAAAAAGTAAATCCACTGTCTTAAACAATGACTAGTTGATTTTGCTTAACTCTTGTGTATTGTTCAAACTGACTACCCTTTTATTATGTACCATAGCTGATTTTGCCTCATTGATTTTTATTAGTCATATTTTTTTTGATAATCTATTAAACAAATCAAGGTAAGTGTGCAAAAGTTACTCACACACACACATGCACACCCACAGACAGAGTACTATACTCCATATAACTTCATATAAAAGCCAGAAGGTAAGCTTTTTTTTGCACTGCAACTGATGATCAATAGGAAAAACTACAAATTGTATCTTCTCCCAACACGGAAAACCAGCAACAAGCAAGAGTGTATGATTATTTGGTGTCATGGCTTTGCAATCAAAAAAAATGTATGATAATGGAAGTCAATGGGGCAAAACAAACATAACAAAAGGGTAGTCAATTTGCCCAGTGTGTATTGATGAGTTTAAAAAAACTAAATATGTGTCAAAATAAGATTTGTCACCAAAAATCGTTCCATTTGCTTAACCTTTATGTACTGTCGGGGATGTTTTCGTCCACTCTGGGGTGATTTTGAGTCTTAATTTAGCCATATCTTTTTCTGTGTTTGAGCTAGCAGAATGATTTTTGGTGATTTTTTTGACATACATTTTGAGAAAATGTTTTGAATTAAGTGAAGTTTATTTATAAACTAATTTCGAGAGGATCACGTGCTTATGATTGCTAGCAGCTGGACCCACATTATCCAAATCAACATGCACCAATCAGATGATCCCTAAACTACTATAAATATCCCGAGTTCCATATCACCGCTATCTTCGCTTTGAAGAATCCCCCCTTCCACCCCTACTCCTTCCCTTTTCTAGATGGGTGACACGGTGGCCCAGCGCTTAGCGCTGTTGCCTCACAGCAAGAATGTCAATGGTTCTAGGCTGTACCTAACCAGCGGGCATTTTCTGTGCGGAGTTTGCATGTTCTCCCCGTGCTCACGTGGGTTTTCTCCGGGTCCTCCGGTTTCCTCCCACCGATTAAAAACACGCAACCTAATTTTTGATTGATCAACTTTATAGACTTGCTCCCTATGTAGTACCTATCTCGTTAAAGAGAACTACTATCTGCTCTTCAACACTACGAAGGGGGAGTTCTCGAGATCTACCTGAGCTCGATCTCCCCTCTCGCCTTGCAACGGGAGGGAGCCCCGGGCTCGAGGATCTCATGAGCTCAGGGCTCTCTCCCGGGACAGCATGCCAAACAAGCTTTATAATTAATCATCAGCTAAGTGTGAACTCTTGAAAAAAAAAAACTCAACACACTCTGGGCAAATTTACTACCCTTTCATAATGTTCGGGATGAAAACATCCACTGAATTAAACTGCTGTAAAAATGCATCAGATAAATTTTTTTTTTCTAATTTCTTTGCATAAATCTGTTAATTAACCTCCTGATCAAACTACTAAATTGTTTAGAAAATGACAGGATTTTAACAGTGCTAACCATTGAGCCACTGTGTGATCACCAATGTGATCTATTTAAATTCTATTCATTGTCATAGCTCCTCAGAATTATTTATCATAATGATGTCATTCTGCAAGCACTTCATCCGAACATGCATCACACATCACTTGACAGACTTCCTTGTTTGCTGATCATATCACTGGAATTACAAGGTCTGTTGCAACACGTAAGGCTGGATCATTTCAGATCCAGATCAACCCATGTAGTGCAACTGCATACAACAACACCCAAAGTCATAAAGAGGTAATGTTTGCCTTCCCAAATATGCATGGACAGCAACTGCAAATACTTCAGCAATACAGATACAATCTTGATACACCACACTGATTTGAGCTGCATGCACTTGTGATTCTAAATGAAGTGTGCATCTGATATCAAGGCATTTCGGGTTAATTCGTACTGTATGAATTGGAGGGCCCAATGAAGCTGCAGGCATTTACAGGCATAAATCTACACTGCTGACTGATTTATCTGTCTGACATAAAAAAAAAAATACATAAATATGCACTAGGCGGCACGGTGGCTCAGTGGTTAGCACTGTTGACTCACAGCAAGAAGGCCACTGGTTTGAGTCCTAGCTGGGCCAGTTGGCATTTCTGTGTGGAGTTTGCATGTTTTTCCCATGTTCATGTGGGTTTCCTTCAGGTGCTCTAGTTTCTGGAAGTGCATCCGCTGCGTAAAACATATGTCGGAATAGTTGGTGGTTCATTCCACTGTGGCGACTCCTAATAAATAAGGGATTAAACTGAAGGAAAATCAATGAATTAATAAAATATGCATTAATAAATGTTTGATTCATTAGTTTGGGAGAAAACCATTTGTATCCAAGCATCTCTATTGGTTAAAGGGTTAGTTCACCCAAAAATGAATATTCTGCTATTAAATATCCTATTGTGTGGTAAAATATTAAGTTTTCTCCCCTTACACATGTCAGGGTGTGCGTTTACTATGGGAAGAACAACATATTACTATTAGAGGCCCCCCAGCCCTGCACATTTTATGTCTTCCTTACTTAACACACCTGATTCAGATCATCAGCTCATTAACAGAGATCCATGAACTGATCCTTGTAGGTCAAATAAGAGAGACATACAAAATGTGCAGAGGACCAAAATTGAGAACCACTGCATAAGAGTCAGCAGAGCAACACAAAAGCATTCAAGAGTTCACACTTAGCTGATGATCAATGAAGCGTATTTGGCATGCTGTCCCGGGAGAGAGCCCTGAGCTTGTAATATCCTCGAGTCCTGGGCTCCCTCCCATTAAAAGGGCGAGAGGGGAGTTCGAGCTCAGGAAGGTCTCGAGAACTCGCCTGCTTGTCACCGTGTGTGAAGTGTAAACTAAGGTTGTCTTAGGTGATATTTTGGTTTAGTCGATTGGCTATGGTGTATGTTTTTGGACGGTGGGAGGAAACTCACGCGAACATGGGGAGACATGCAAACTCCGCACAGAAACGCCAACCGGCCCGATAGAAGGTTGAACCGGCAGCGTTCTTGCTGTCAGGCAACAGTGCTAGCTACTGGGCCGCCGTGTCTCCCTATAGGAAAAAGGGTGGAAGTAGGGGTGGAAGGGGGGGAACTTCAAGACGAAGATAACTGGAGTGAAAAGCTCTGTTTTTTATATTGTGTCCGTAATCATCTAATAGGGCAGATTACGGAGCTAATGAGGTGCCAGCCGTGTTGATCATAAGCACGTGATCCTTGTGACAGCACTTGTATTGCCCATAGAAAATGTGCACCCTAATCAGATGTGAAAGTTGATTTTACAGTATTTTTTATCGCACAAAAGTGTTCTTGGAGCTTATGACTACAGTTGAACCTCTGAAGTCACATAAGATGTTTCGGTAATGATTTTGGTTACATTTCTGGATTTTGAACATCTTGTGACCATTGCTCTTATGGAGAACGAGAGCTCCAGGATTTAATCTAAAATACCTTCATTTGTGTTCTGAAGATGAACAACATGAGGGTGAGTATTTAATAACAACATTATCTATTTTTGATACGTATATTTTTCATATAGAGTACTGTGCAAAGGTTTTAGGCCAACATTAAATATGTTGTTTTACTGATGGTATAATGGATATATGTGACCCTTTACCACAAAACCAGCCACAAATGTACATTTTTTATCATTGTTTTTTTTTATTTTATTTTTTATGAGATTTGTACAGGGTGCATAAATTATCTTTCAGTTGGTGTGTGGTTTGTTAGGATAAGAGTTAGGTTAGGTTAGAGTTTTAATTATTTTGGTTTAATTGTTTAAGATGTGAAATACAGGAGAGAGGCTGTTTGCCCTTGTTTGAGCTGCATTTCTACCAATGTTGCTAGCAATATTGTTTGAATTTATGGAATTGTGAATGTTGAAAAGTGCAAATAGGTTAAGTCCATTATGCCATTCCTTCTGGAAAGAACTTCAATGGTAATAGTTTTCATTTTCAGCATGATAATGATCCCCTAATTGTAGTGAAATCTTATTTGGAGAAAGAAAACAGCTGATGAAACACAGACAGTCATGAAATGGCCTCCACAGTGTCCAGACCTGAATATTATAGAGGCTGTATGAGATCACCTGGACAGAAAAAGAAAATATGGCACTCTAAACCTGAAGAAGAACTCTGCAAAGTGCTAAAAGAAGCCTGATATTACACAGCACATTATTTTAGAAAATGTCAGAACAATTACAGCAAAACAGTTCAAGCTGTGCTTGGTGCCAAGGGAAGCCACATTAAACAGACTTTTGCTTGAAGAGCAAATGTTGTGTTGTTGTTGTTTTTGTACATATTTCCTATATTTTCCTATAGTTTGTTTTTTTATAAAAAAAGACCAGCATATATTGTGCAAACGTCAACAAAGCTGGTAGTACTTAGAACTTTTGGACAGTACTGTATACACATTTTTCAGCAAAATATGTGAAGATTTGGCCCTCCACAAAAAATGTATCCAGCGATCTCGCTGTAACAACGTTTGGATCTCCTCCCTGCAGAGAATGTGAATTTACACCAGCACCGGAGCCGCATGTTGAGCTGTAAAAATTTCAAGACTGCCCGGACAACTGTGCGACGCTTATGGCTCTCTCGTTTCATTAATTTCTCTTTTGTTTTAATTGATCTTTATTTCCCCTGATTATGAGCGTAATTAAACACCAGAAACCAATTCCTGCTTCATACCATCTGCCTGGACAGCCAGACTTCCAGAAGGGCATATGGATGCTGAGATGCTGGGCATGAACCATCACCTGCTTCCCAAAGCATTCTCTTGACATGCACTTCATCCACAAGGTTATTTTAGGACACTATTAAAGGATAATAAATGCACTCTAATCATTGGAAATCATGGATGATGATTAAATCAAAGCATGTACTGGTTGGAGTAATAATTTCTAATTAACAATATCCATTTAGAAGCCTTTAACCCCAAAGAAGAAACATTTGTTGTGATGACTTTGAGACATGTAAGAGTAATTAGAAAATGTGAAAAGGTCTAATTATAGTCATCCTTTGGCACTTCATCAAATAAAAGTTCATACAGTTTTCCTGTTAAAGTGTCAAACTAAACCCTGTAATTTAAAGTATGTTGTCACCACATTCCTTTGCTTTTGTGTTTCTGCTAAGCGTTGGTTTTATTTGATTAGCTAGGATCTGTTTAATGAGCCGGCGATATGAAGTTAAGCCTATTCAAAGCTAAAAGAAGAAATCTCCCATTAGAAAGGACAAACAGTCCTATCAACTTTTGACCTCCACAAATTGAATAAGTTGAGCAAGTCATTCGAGTAGCTGAGACTCGGACTAGCTAAGTCCCCACTTACTCAGGCTTACATTACAACCATATGGCCATGGCCAAGACTGAGTGCTTAGCGCAACTTCAGAGAAAAAGCACTATGTTTTTCTTTAATTCAAAGCATCAGCCACAGTTTGTAGTCAATTCATAAACAATACAGATGATAGTCCAAAACAGACGCCATTAAAACTATTCTACCTCTGAATTTTTTTAGAATTCTACCCCTCAACGTTAGATTTATTTTCTAATAAATTATATATCTTGATTTTTATTGTTCTCGCTCAATACACCACAAAATCGAGTTATGAACTTGATCAATCGCTGCTCTGCCTCTGTGACTGTTTTATGATTGGGCAAGGTCAGGGATTTTATTGACCCGATAACCCTTGATGAAAATGGACATGCTTGAGGACTACAGAAGAATGACCAAGTCATTTCGAGCAGCTCTTTTTCTTCTCTGTGGCATCAGCTCAAAAAATAAGAACCGACGTGGACTAATTTCTTCCGGAGGTATCTCGAATGCTTCCTTCGCCAATCGCGCCTAGAGAAAAGAGCATAAAGCTGGACTCAGACAGACGGAAAGCTGGAAGAGAAGCAGAAGAAAAACAAGGAGAGGGTGATGGATGGTGCGAGAGACTGGCGCAAGGTTCTCTGAGACTTCCCCCCACCCCCCACTCATACCATCTGCATTGGGTAAATGCATTCCTGCAACTCCAAACTCTAAGTCATTCCCTGCGATTCTCACTGTGAAGATAGATAATAAACTTCAGGTGGTAAATTAGCAATTAGATGACTTTTGTCCTTACTCCACAAATATTCAGCTTTAAAAATATATATGTAACCACAGCACCATTGGGGCAAGCAAGGGCTTATATTTAGAAAGAGTTTTTTTGGCGAACAACTTAATTTTTTATGTTCAATGCACTTAAATTTGTAAAAAAAAACAAAAAAAAAACTATTGATTAGTGTTGGGGCAACATGAGGGAACCCAGCAAGATTTTTTTGTTTTTAAAAGATGTCTAATAGACATCTAAACATTGTCGTCTTGACTAAAACAAGGCTAAATTTGGGGTGTCCGTGAAAATCTAATAGACTTCTAATAATTAGACTAGTCATCAAACAAACAGAAATGAATGACTACACACTACAAGTCTGTCTACCCTGCTGAAAAAACCAGCTTAAACCAGCCTAAGCTGGTTGGCTGGTTTTAGCTGGTCGACCAGCCTGGTTTTAGAGGGGTTTTGGCCATTTCCATGCTGGTTTCTAGCCATTTCCAGCCTGGTCTTAGCTGGTCAGACTGGAAAATGACCAGCTTAAACCAGCTAAAACCAGCTTGACCAGCCTGGTTTAAGCTGGACATAGCTGGTTTTGGCTGGTCAAGCTGGTTTTAGCTGGTCAACTCCCAGCCTGACCAGCTAAAACCAGGCTGGAAATGGCTGGAAACCAGCCTGGAAATGGCCAAAACCCCTCTAAAACCAGGCTGGTCGACAAGCTAAAACCAGCCAACCAGCTTAGGCTGGTTTAAGCTGGATTTTTCAGCAGGGTAATCCAGTGGTGCTCAACCCTATTCCTGGCGATCGACCTTCCTGCAGTTTTCAGTTGCAGCCCTTATCAAACACACCTGCCTGTAATTATCAAGTGCTCCTCATGTTCTAAATAATTGGTTCAGGTGTGTTTGATCAGGGTTGGAGCTGAAATCAGCTGGAAGGTCGATCACCAGGAACAGGGTTGAGCACCCCTGGTCTAATCTGTCTATTTGACGACTAGTCTAGTTTTGAGCTAGTTTTGTGTCTATTCGATTCGAGACAGCCCAAGTTTTAGCCTTGTTTTAGCCAAGCTGTCTACGTTACGATGTCTATTAAACACACGGTTTAGCTGTCTATTAAACACACGACGTCTATTAAACACAAACTGTTTGCTGAGAATTGTGTACAACCCAGCATCACCCTCCAAATTACTTTTCTTTACATCTGGTCACATGGAATTCATTTTGAGCGGGGCTATCAGTGTGCCTCATTCACACTAGCAGAGACTTTGTAGCTGCCTCTCGCTAAGGGTGGTGACCTGCTGCAAACGCAGGGGTGTGTAAGTCTACAGCACGGAGAATAAAACCGGCTTCTGACAGAGGATCACATGAGCTCTACTGGTGCTCCAATTGGCTGTCGCTCAAGAAAGTCGCTCTTCATTTGCATAAAGTTCATGGCTCCTAAACTTTGGAATAGCTTTCCTGATAATGTCCGAGACTCAGACACACTCTCGCAATTCAAAAGGAAAAGTAGTGATTATTAAGCCACACTGAACTGAGCTAAACTGAACTGAACTTAAACACTGAAAACTGAACTGACACTGTTTCAATTTACTACAATCTTCTATGTGAAGCTGCTTTGACACAATCTACATTGTAAAACCGCTATACAAATAAAAGTGAATTGAATTGAATTAACCAGTCACACTTTACATTAATTAAGGTCGCTGGGAAAGGAAGACCCCTAGCCCACTCAGAGGCTCCCAGTAAACCATTTCAAACTGCTAGCGGTCTGACATTCTCCAGACCTTTGACTTCCTTCATCACATAATTAGGAAAATTGCTTTTTGCAGACCTAAATTAGTAATGGTTCTCTTTTTCCCATAGTCTGACATGAGTAAACTACAATAAGATGTTACCTCTTACCGCACTTACCATCACTACCTCCGAACCATCAACCAATCCAGGCCGATGTGCTCTTTTCATATAATGGCCTAAATAAGCTCAGCCGTTGTCTGCTTCATGGCTGCAGGTCTTTGATCAAGCGATGATCATAGCAGAGAGTTCCGCGTTTCGGGCAACTGCCGACACACTTGTGGAGATGGTGAGGCAGCCCATTTGAAAATAACCCATCCAACTTTCATCTAACAGGCCTGACACCCACTAAAGCTCCCCGTTCATCTAACAGCTTCCCCCCTCCACAAAATTAAATTGGAAGCAGATGGAACGGACCCGCAATGCTTGTCCTGTCAGATTGTCATGGCACATTTGGAGTGATTTCACTGTGGTTCTGGACGAGAGGGGGGTTATGGGGAGGGGGGTTGAAGAGAGAAATGTGGAAGCCACTTCTGCCAAGACATCAGTGTATGATCACACAGCTGGCACCAGTCTAGAGAGAGTCTGCATACCACCTTATGGAGGCAGCAGCCGGCGTTCCACCATCACTCTGGAAGGATCTTTGTCATTTCTATCCTCCTAAACCTCAAAACTTCATGTCAGTTCGAATCTCTGTTTAGTTTTTCAGACGCACCCTCGAGGTTTATGTCATTGCATCGGGGACCACTGGTGCAAAACGTCCAATACTGAGAATAATAGCTCATTCTGACACATCTCAATGCTGATCTCTGGGGATGGAGTGATTTCCATAGTATCCTTCACACTGTTGTCAAATCTACTTTTTTTAACAGCCTGCTAGAATCAGAGCAGTCCCAGAGCACTGAGTCTCATCTGCCATTATGCTCACCTATCCCTGAATGCTCTCCATACACTCCGCTCTCTGATGGCCGCATGTTTTAGAGGTTTCATCTCCAGCAGGGTCAGCGGGGTTGAAGAGAGAGGAGGTCTGGAATGTACAGGCCGATGTGATGTGTGCTTTGCCATGGTTGTGTAGTTGACAGGTGGAGTTCTGATGACGGGGTGAGAGAGAGACCAGGACACCTCCGCTGACCTTCTGTAGGCCCGACCCCTGCCCCGGCCTTCCCAAAAGGCTCCGTGGGGGTCACAATAGCTGAACCGAGGAGATGTTCCCAGTGGTGAGAAAATGTCTAAATGGATGATGACTAAAATCTGCATACATTTACTTTTAAAATACACACATGCACATCCTAACCCTAACACACACACACATTAGTACACCCAAATTAATATTTTGGGGAAAAATATTAGATAACATTTTAAGTAATAGGGAAAATCAAGGAAAACAAACATATAACATTTGCAAAACTCGTTTGAATTTAAATGTTTTATCTTTCTATTCCAAAACTCTTATTTTAATGGATATATGTGTTTAATTAAACAGTTTGTTTAAAAGAGCCAGCATACACTCACCGGCCACTTTATTAGGGACACCTTACTAGTACCAGATTGGACCCCGTTTTGCTTTCAGAACTGCCTTAATCCTTCGTAGCATAGATTCAACAAGGTACTGGAAATATTCCTCAGAGATTTTGGTCCATATTGACATGATAGCATCATGTAGTTGCTGCAGATTTGTCGGCTGCACATCCATGAAATCGAGACTCATCAGACCAGGCAACGTTTTTCCAATCTTCTATTGTCCAATTTTGGTGAGCCTGTGCAAATTATAGCCTCAGTTTCTTGCTCTTAGCTGACAGGAGTGGCACCCGGTGTGGTCTTCTGCTGCTGTAGCCCATCTGCCTCAAGGTTCGATGTGTTGTGCATTCAGAGATTCTCTTTTGCATCCCTCGGTTGTAACAAGTGGTTATTTGAGTTACTGATGCTTTTCTATAAGCTTGAACCAGTCTGGCCATTCTCATCTGACCTCTGGCATCAACAAGGCCAACATTTATTTTTATCAAACCATTCTCTGTAAACCCTAGAGAAAATCCTGTGAAAATCCCAGTAGATCAGCAGTTTCTGAAATACCAACAACCGCGCCACATTCAAAGTCACTTAAATCACCTTTCTTTCCCATTCTGATGCTTGGTTTGAACTGCAGTAGATCGTCTTGACCATGTCTACATGCTTAAATGCATTGAGTTCCTACCATATGATTGGCTGAATATAAAATTGTATTAACGAGCAGTTGGACAGGTGTACCTAATAAAGTCGCCAGTGGGTGTATATTGGCTATATTCAGTGAAAAATGGATAAAAACATTAATTGTCAATAGCAGTTGTATTTGTATATCATACTACTTTATAACACATCTCCCCGTTTATACCGTAATGATTACTCACAGCAAGAAGGTTGCTGGTTTGAGCCCCGGCTGGGTCAGTTGGCATTTCTGTGTGGAGTTTGCATGTTTCCTCCGGGTGCTCCGGTTTCCCCCACAGTCCAAAGACATGCGGTACAGGTGAATTGGGTAGGCTAAATTGTCCATAGTGTATGAGTGTGAATGAGTGTGTATGGATGTTTCCCAGAGATGGGTTGCAGCTGGAAGGGCATCCGCTGCGTAAAACATGTGCTGGATAAGTTGGCGGTTCGTTCCGCTGAGGCGACCACGAATTAATAAAGGGACTAAGCTGAAAAGAAAATGAATGAATGAATGAATGAATGAATGAATGAATGAGTATTAATTTGTAATGCAGCAATTTAATGGCCAATGATAATGGATTAATTTAAAGCTATCAGCTATCATTTCGCCAATAATATTAACAAAAAAATTGCTGATGATTTATCGATTAATGATTTAATAATAATCTGAACTCACTCCACTTTTTTTTCCAAGGAAAAATCATAAAATACTTAAAACAAACCATTGGTTAGTTTGGACTAAAACGTCTTGGACAATAAAAGAAACTGACTGCTGTTTAGTAAGTTAAATTTATAGTTTACTCAAATAATTAAATGAAAAGTTTGGATCAAGTTATGATCATTGATTCTTTTTCTTCAGCTTTGTCCCTCTATTCATCAGGGGTCGCTACAGTGGAATGAACCGCCAACTTATCCAGCATATGTTTTACTCAGCGCATACCCTTACAGCTGCAACCCAGTACTGGGAAACACCCATAGAGTCTCACATTCACACACATACACTACGGCCAGTTTAGTTTATTCAATACACCTAAAGCGCATGTCTTTGGACTGTGGGGGAAACTGAAGCACCCGGAGGAAACCCATGTTAACACGGAGAGAACATGCAAACTCCACACAGAAATGCCAACTGACCCAGCTGAGACTCGAACTCAGTGGCGGACTTAGGCATGGGCAATATGGGCGATCGCCCGGGGCGGCATCTTGCTGGGGGCGGCACAGGGAGACGGTGCAAACGAAAAAAATAATAACTTGCCCCGGTAAAAATCATATGTGCCCCAGTAAGCTACAATAATTCTCGGCCTTGAGTGAAGTCTAAGATGAACAGATAATTCTATTAAACATATATATTTTTTGTATATTATAGAATTGTCAAAATTAATATTCATGCAAAACATTTCTCAAGTGATCTTAGCATATCACTCCAGTTTTGTCTTTTATTTAGGATTGATATCTGTTGTTTATTTAGACTTATAATTGTATAATAATAATAATATTGATAATAATTTTATTTATAATAAATATAAATATTTTTAATAATTCCAATATTGGTTTTGTCCATATTTTACCCAAAGTTAGGGTAAAACAACAAACATTTTTTTAGAATGTACATGTTTAATGGTCCTTTTTTATATGAACTCGATGTAACCTTGCAACTATTTAAAAGCTTATAAGGGGGGTGGGGGGAGGCATATATGGGGTGGTTCGCCCAGGTTGCCATTCAAGCTAGAACCGCCACTGCTCGAACTAGCAACCTTCTAGCTGTAAGGCGACCGTGCTAACCACTGAGCCACCGTACCACCCCTTTATCTTAACTTGTGTCTTTCTTAAGATGTTTGACAATTGAATGTTAAATGGAGGAAAAACTAGATTGCACTGGATAAAATTGACCAAAATCAAATAGGAATCAGTCAGTAGTTTTGTTAAAATCACTATCGGCTACAATATATATTTTAAATCTTATCAGCGCATCTCAAATATTAATGGAATTCTTTGTTGTCTTTTTATAAATGCTTGGCAGTATAAATCACCACACAGTTTTGTAGTTTGAGAAACAGAAGCCTCGACAATCTGTCTAATCTGACAATCTATCTTCAACATAGGCTCATTCTGAAAACGTACCCCTATATGCATTTCTGGAGATCGCAAATTATGTAGTGAGAAGTATGTATGGCTGCATTTCGTCTTTAAAATTAACGCTACGGGTGGTATGACGATGTTCCTTTTTTCGCTTACCAGCTGACCGATTACCTCTATATGGATGACTTGAGACACAGAGTGGATTCAGAGTGACCCACAGAGGGGTTCAAGTCCGGCAAAGAATGGTTCTAGAAAGCAGGTAAGACATAAACAAAAGCCAAAAAATAAAACAAACAAGTAAATAACAGGGTGAGAATGTGGTAAAATCTGAAAACGTAGTAAAAATCAGGGTTTTCTTTTTCTGGATTGTTTTTGAAAACACGTTCGGTTGGGTTTAGGGAAGTGGGTGAGCTGGTCAATCTGTGCTTTTGAAAACACTATTGGTTGGGTTTAAAGAAGGAGGAGGTTGGGTCAGTTGATTGCTCAGTAAGTCAGTCAGTCAACAGTGGCCTCTGGTGGATTTATGCGAGAACAGCAGGCACAAATGGCACTCGCTAGAGAAATTTGAGATCTGAAAAAGCGAACACAGCGGCCTCTGATGGATCCACGAAAACAAAAACTGCAAAAAAACACCTCCTGGGGTGTATTTGGCGCTCTCCAGAAATGTATATAGGGGTACGTTCTCAGAATGAGCCTGGGTTGCAACATCTTTAGTGTTTTACAGAAGAAAGAAACAGCACGTCATGAAGATGCAAACTTTTTATCCGTTCAAATGTTTGATTCTCTATTACAGAAAGGAAAAATCCCAAACAGGAGCTGGAGATTGCAACAGATTTCCAAGGAAGAAAGTGTAAACTGTGAGGAAAGAAAAAAAAATCAAGAAGAAGAAGTAAGTTTTCTAGAAAGGCATTTGAAAGAGAACAGCAAAGCATCGCTCCCCATAGGATATAATGCAAGCAATTTCCTGTGAACATGCAGTACGTGTGATAACATCTCCTCCTTCGACGTTAACAGGTAATGAGTCCCCTGACATTCTAGGGTTCGGTCTTGAGTGCTTTCACCACATGGCAGAGGTCTCACGCTGTGCCACAGAACCACGCTAGAAGTTTGATTCCAGTCGGTAATGTTATTTCCGCAGGTGCCATTAAGCTCTAATAATTGGCAGAATCATTAACATATCATTAACACGTAAAGCTTGGACTTATATTTGAACCATTTAATGAGGCTATCCTTCAACATTAATAGATTTGTTATCATTAGTAATGACTTTGATGTCATTTTGCCGTTCCCTTAGGTCGAAGTGGTGCGAGAGCCACTTTGCATAATGTAGGTATCAGACTGCGCCCTGTGTGAACGTGAGGTCCTCTAGCTGTCCCCGGCCACATAATGAATGGTTTCCTTCCAGGGAGTGAGCTTGGACTGGGATAGAGGGCCGAAAGCCAGGGATGGCACACACATCACCGCAAATCCACGGATCGAACGGCCTGGTCTCGTCCTCACAAAACACCTGTCTATCCCCCAGCGAGGCCAGCAAACCCCTACTTATGCTTCGGTCCTTCAACCACATCCATCAGTCCTCTGTCGGAGAGCCGGCTATGGGCCAAAATCTGCTGGCAGGTCTCACGCTTCGCTCCCCCGGACCCCAGTTCTGCTGCTCTCCACGCCAGAGCTTTTAATGGCACTCAAGTGCAACTCGGAAAGATATGAAGCTGAAAAGCCGATGGATCATTCAATGAAGCATTGGATGACAGAGCTGATGTAATTTCACGCATGTTTTGGAACATTTTAGTCTGTCAGATTTGCAATACTTGAAAAAATAAAATGGAATTAAATGAAGAATTTAATTTACAGCAAGCGTTACATTCTGACACGCACATCACTCCTACGTTCAGGTCGACTGCATTCAAGCCTCTTCAAACCAAGGAACTCATGAAGCAACGTCTTTATGGTGGTTAAAAAAACAGTATTTACACTAAGCGTGTTAATCTCTTTATCTATGGATTAGGACATAATTAATGCCACAAAATGTGATCCATCTCATTTAACCCTAACCCTAACCTTAACCCTAACACTCCACTTGAAAAAAGTAAATGAATAAAAAATAATTTATAATTATTTATAATAATTTGCAAATTTTACAAGTCCCCTAGAATTGATTTTTATAATTGTTTAATCCAGCGACATGATGGCGCAGTAGGTAGTGTTGTCGCCTCACAGCAAGAAGGTTGCTGGTTTGAGCCTCAGTGGGGTCGGATGGGATTTCTGTGTGGAGTTTGCATGTTCTCCCCGCGTTTGCGTGGGTTTCCCCCTCAAGTCCAAAGACATGCGGTATAGGTGAATTGAGTAAGCTCAAATTGGCAGTAGTGTATGTGTGTGAATGTAAGAGTGTATGGGTTTCCCAGTGATGGGTTGCAGCTGGAAGGGCATCCGCTGCGCAAAAACATATGCTGGATAAGTTGGTGGTTCATTCCGCTGTGGAGACCCCCGATTAATAAAGGGACTAAGCTGAAAAGAAAGTTTTTTTTATCCATTCAGACAATCTTTGAGTCTGGCGGCAGCACTTTTAGCTTAGCTTAGCATAGATCATTGAATCAGACTAGACCATTTGCATTTCACTTAAAAAAAAAACAAAAAAAGAATATCTGTAGATACATTGTGTAATAAGACCGACAGAATATGAAAAGTTATTAATTTCTTGGCCAATGTGCATAATTTCATTGTGCCTGCTGCAGCCATGGTATGGCAACAAAGTTCCTTGATTAATACGCCGGAATGACAGTATAGATCCTAGCCATATCACCCTAGAACAGGGGTGCTCAACCCTGTTCCTGGCGATCGACCTTCCAGCTGATTTCAGCTCCAACCATGATCAAACACACCTGAACCAATTATTTAGAACGTGAGGAGCACTTGATAATTACAGGCAGGTGTGTTTGATAAGGGCTGCAACTGAAAACTGCAGGAAGGTCGATCGCCAGGAATAGGGTTGAGCACCCCTGCCCTAGAAAATAGCAATTTTTTGTTATCCTTATACACAATGTAACTACAGAAGAGTCAAGCTTTAAACAGGACAATTATCAAAACTCTTTGGTAATTTTTGAGCAAGATGGTAATGGTCTAATCCGATTCAATTATCTATGCTAAGCTAAGTTAACCTGGAGAATGACTGAATGGATTAAAAAATGGCACAGGTCAACTTTTTAACTCTACAGACTTGTAAAATAAGCCTATTTTCAAAAAAAAAAGTGGATTGTTTGTAAGAGGAAGATGACTGATTCAATGGCTGGAATAGGCTTGCAATTTAGCAAATTGTCGAGAAAAAAAAAATCTTATTTTCTGCAGCAAACAGAAAATGAAAGTTGCTATTTTTTAGGCGGATATGGCTAGGAACTGTACTCTTATTTAAGCAAATCTGCTTAATATCATTGCGTCTGCTGCAGCTATGGTACGGCAACAAAGTTCCTTGATTATTACTCCATAATGACAGTATAGTTCCCAGCCATATCAGCCTAGAAGTTAGCAACATTAATTCACAATGTAACTAAAGAAGAGTCAAGCTTTAAATAGAATATACATGGAAACTCTTTGGTCATTTTTGAGTGAAATGCTAATGGTCTAATCCGATTCAATGATCTATGCTAAGCTAAGCTAAAAGTGCTCCCGCCAGACCTGGAGAATGACTGAATGGATTCAAAAATGGTACAACTCCACTGTTTAACACTACGGGATTTTCCAACAAAAGTGGAGTGTTCAAAAGTGGAAAATATCACTGATTGAAAACAAGGATCTGTTACACCATGGCTGGAATTAGCTTGCATTTCAGCATTTTGCTCAAAACTGACAAAAAAAGAAAAGATCTATTTAAAGCTTGTCTGTTCTGTAGATTCATTGTGTATGTACTTAGACTGGCAGAAAATGAATCGTTGCTATTTTCTAGGCTGATATTTCTAGGAACTGTTCTCTCAATTCAGCAAATCTGCTTAATATCATTGTGCCTGCTGCAGCCATGGTACGGCAACAAACTTCCTTGATTAATATAATGACAGTAGTTCCCAGCCATATCACCCAGGAAATAAGCAACATTAATTCACAATGTAACTACAGAAGAGTCAAGCTTTAAATAGGACAATTATGGAAACTCTTTGATAATTTTTGAGTGAGATGCTAATGGTCTAATCTATGCTAAGCTAAGCTAAAGTGCTCCTGCCAGACCTGGAAGGACTGAATGGATTAAAAAATGGTACAGCTCAAATGTTTAACTATACAGGACTTGTAAAATGAGCCTATTTTCCAAAAATAAAAGGGGTGTTTGAATATGGACTGATTGAAAACAAGAATCTGTTGCACCATAGCTGGAATTAGCTTACGTTTCAGTACCGCAGGCAGAGCGATAGTTTGATTAGGCTATGAGTAGACCTCTTGAATCACGCATGAATGCACAGAGACATTTCTGGAAGCGAGGCTCTGTCTTTTTTTTTTCTTTTTCCTCTGATGTGAAAAACAGGTAGGTGCCCCCCCCCCCCCCTCCCCCCTCCCCCCCTTGCCTCCTCTTCTCTGACGGCACAGTGATGGATTATATCTCAGTGCTTAGAAACACATTGTTTTCTTTAGCACAGCAGGGTATTCTATTTGCTGGGTCTCCCCGTGAAATATTATGCATATCTATCACTGGCTAGATGCCATTTGCTATGCAATTCCAAAAGGGAGCATTTGTAGGAGATTGCAGCTTTCCTTGACTCTCAGCAGTGCACAGATGAATACAAGGCGAAACCTGGGCAGTTGATGTTAAATGGTGGTAGGAGAGGGATGAGCGATTGGAAAATGTGTGCTCGCAGGAACGCTGAAGGAACAGAGGAGCGTTTGCTATATTGCTTCAGAGGCCACACACACTTCAGTATTAGAGATTCATGTTCACTGACAGAAACAGTTACAGGTCACAACATCCAAGCTGGCGCTAAATGTGCAAAGCTTTATGAAGCTTCATGTAAAAAGAGCCGTATTTGTCTTTGATATGATTATGGTGGTTGTAGTCTGACATTCCATCCAATGGAGTTGACTGGTTTCATATTTGGATACAAACTGAAATGCAGGGGGGTGGTTCATTCCACTGTGGTGACCCCTGATTAATAAAGGAACTAAGCCGAAAAGAAAATGAATGAATGAAATACCAAGTGTATAGTCATCAAGTGAATTATCTTGCTTAGATCTAAACTTATAGTTCGCAAAATTCACATAAACAGCATTTTATTATCTTAAAAGTTCAAATAGTACTCGCTATTAGGGGCAACACTGTGGCTCAGTGGTTAGGACTGTTGAGTCTCAGCTGGACCAGGAGGCATTTCTGTGTGGAGTTTGCATGTCCCCGTGTTTGCGTGGGTGCTCCGGTTTCCCCCACAGTCCAAACACATGCGCTATAGGTGAATTGGATAAACTAAATTGGCCGTAGTGTATGTGTGTGCGTGTGAATGAGTGCATATGGGTGTTTTCCAGTACTGGGTTGCAGCTGTTGCAGGACGTTGTTTGCGTGATCAGGTTGTTCATTTTCTTCATTTATACAACCACCATACAATGTGGTGAACTTTGTGTTTTTAGTTATTGCATAATTACTGAGGATCAAATATTCGTATCTGTGCACACCCCTAATAAAAATGAAGTTAGAGAGAAAAAAAATAAATATAAAATTGAGAGAAAAACCCAATATATGAATATATGAGCAGTATCACACTCTTAGCAGTGCCATATAGCTGTATTTACTGGTGGGAGGCATAAATATAAAATTGAGAGAAAAACCCAATATATGAATATATGAGCAGTATCACACTCTTAGCAGTGCCATATAGCTGTATTTACTGGTGGGAGGCATGCCGAGTGCCTTAGTGCCCCAGCAGTGCTGATATACAGCCATTTCGCACTGCTACAAGTGTGATATTGCATTTATACAACAGTTCGACGGCATAATCGTGTATTTAAAAAATAAAGTCAAACACAGAGAGTCTCAAAAATCCTTTTGTTTGAGGAACTACTTTCTTCCACCATTCATTCACATCTGCAAGTGATGCCAGAACAGCAGAAACCATTGCTCATTAACAAATGTCATTTTAGAGCTAGAATTTGAATGATTCTCTAGCGTAATGTCTAAAGTGATGACAAAACAGGTGGTTTTGCTCATATTTTCATATTTTATCTATTATAAGGCAGAATGG
The DNA here is from genome assembly GCA_903798195.1 of Danio kyathit. Classification (NCBI taxonomy): domain Eukaryota; kingdom Metazoa; phylum Chordata; class Actinopteri; order Cypriniformes; family Danionidae; genus Danio; species Danio kyathit. The sequence continues at coordinate 6,905,061 of LR812531.1, read as the reverse complement.
CATGAAATGCCATCAGTCTAGAGATTTTCCAGTATTCTCTGTTGCAATCGGGAGATCACAATAATTAACCCTGAAAAAGCCTAAACAAAGCAAACACTACCAGATTACTATGGTATAAATACAGCACTACAAAATACAAAAGAGAGAAATCGACTAAGAAAGTCACTTACTTGTTCTATAATGAATTAGTCAGCTGTAGTTTAAAATGTATCCTGAGTTTCTCCCCTAATGACTTAAGCGGTCTTTGTCGCCACCTTGTGGCGGAACATCAACTGTATTTGCTGATGCGCTGAATCTCCAAATTAGGAATATTTAAAATAGGCACTATCCTTTTGAATATGCAATCTAAACAACTACATTCTCACCTAAAAAGCCTTAAAAGTACATTGTTGTCCAATAGCTGCGATATTTGTCAAACTGTAGTAAGTTTATTTATCTGCTGTCACTCTATGTGAGCGGAGTAATACACAATATACATATATATATATATATATATATATATATATATATATATATATATATATATATATATATATATATATATATATATATATATATATATATATATCTGTGTGTGTGTAATAAACAACATATATACAGTTTTTTTCAGAAATGTTTATTTCTAGACAACACATTTACTGAGAGATGCCTCAATATTGTATTTAAATTTGATCACTCTGTGATTCTCCACAATATATTGTGATTACATTGTTTGCTTGATCAGGTTTTCATTTCTTCATTTGAAGCCACCAAACAATGCACTGAAATTCAAAAGCATTTACATTTATCGAATAATTACTGCAGATCGCATTTTCGAATGCTCAAAAATCTGTGATCACACTTAATAAAAATGTAGTTAGAGGAAGAAAAAACTAATCAGACATGTGTTTATATATATATATATATATATATATATATATATATATATATATATATATATATATATATATATATATATATATATATATATATATATATATATATATATATATATATGTATGTATATATATATATATATATATATATATATATATATATATATATATATATTTTTTTTTTTTTTTTTTTTAAGTTTGTGTAGTGTTGGCTGATCCAAAAAGAGCAATATTTAATGCATTCTCCAAGTGAACAGTGTTTATTAATTATATATATATTTATTGTGGATTTTCTTTAATTATATGACCACAAAACAATATAGTGAAATCTGTATAGCATTTTTAATTATATGATTAAATATTCGAATGTTTGAATATCTGTGCACACCCCTTATATATATATATATATATATATATATATATATATATATATATATATATATATATATATATATATATATATATATATATATATATATATATATATATATATATATATATATATACATATATATATATATATATTCCACACATGTTTGTATTTATTTTTAGACAACACATTTACTGAGACACTGCAATTATGTTTTTTTTTTTTATTCGACCACTCTCTGTGATTCTCCTCAATATATTACGATCAGGTATAGTTTGCGTGATTTTATTAGGTTTTATTTTCTTTATTTATGTCCACCAAACATTACAGCCAAATTTGAATAGCATTTATCAAATAATTACTGCAGATCGCATTTTCCAATGTTCAAAAATCTGTGAGCACCCCTAATAAAAATGTAGTTAGAGAAAGAAAAAACATATCAGACATGTTTATATGAATTTTTTTTTTTCAGCACATTTACCGTAAACATCCCTGAATGTGCATTTCTTAGACTACTTTGGATGTAAATGTGATTTGTACATCTATTCTGAAAATCTAGAGTGAACCTCCAAGCACAGTAATCGTATCCTCCTGATCCATGTCTGTATCACAATGAAAGATTTCAAAAGCAATGCCTACAAGTGTTAAGAAAAACCACCGGGAAACCCACCAAGCCATTTGTGTCTGGCCTGAGTTTGAAAAAATACATGTATGTCTGACACCCGCTCCTCTGCGCGCCTGGCTGGAGCCAGCGTGCCGTCACAGGGGATGTTCTCCGCTCTCCAGCCGACCGGCCCTATGAAAGAGAGCCTTGTAGCACTGGGATCATTCAAGCCCTTGGGAGACGCTTGCCGGAGCACAAGATGGCTGCTGCTTAGGGGCTGGGAATGATCGAAAGCCTTTCAAATCCTCACTGCATCTGAGAAACGCCTCCGGACGTGTGGAGATAAAAATGAGCTTGTTCTTCAAAAAATGTGTTTTTAAGAGAGGCTTTTGTAAGCCCGGGCAGCCCCTTCAGTCAATTAGCGTTAGCGCAAATGTTGTGAGCGAATGTTTATTTGTTTTGTTACATAGGAAACCACCGTCATTCAGGGGCAACAAGGGCACTTGCTGGCACAGTCATCAAATGGAGGATTTCCAAGAGGGGACGATAATCTATCTAAATCCTCCTTTTATGATATTAAACAGTCAGCAAATAAGTTATGCCATAAGCACTTTGTGGGCGCCTTGTTTGAGTCGAACGAAACCGTTCGAAAGGGCCATTCCTTATGTATCTCTGGAGGAGCCCAACACATATACACTCGTTTTAACATGCTTTACATGAATTTCTCTGGAGGAGGGGGGTGAAGGTATTTCAAAACAGCACAGTTGACAGGCCTGCGATGAGGAACGTGTCGAAATAAATTGAAAATGATCTGCAATGCAAACAAGATCAACGACTCTAGCTTTTTTTTTTTTTGTCGACTGCTTTTAGACCTGTGCTTTGCATTGTGGATTTGTGTGACTATTTGCAAAACAGTCAAGCTAGTAGAATGTTTTATTGCTCCGTGGTTGCCTGATGGTTTATTGAAAAGTCTCATTTGATAATTCTTCTTGAGATATTGCTGCAATAAAAACAATATACTCAAAAAATAAGTTTGATGTTTGTTCAAACTACTTATTTAAAATAAGCTGAAAAAATCACACTACTCTTGAGGATTTTTGGGGGGACAACTTAATTGTTTTATGTTCAATCCACTTATATTTGTAAAAAATAATAAATTAACTTAATTCCCTCACATTGTCCCAACAGAAATTGCAACATTTTTTGACAGTGTACACTCAAAAAAATTTTTATGCTTGTTCAAACAACTTATTTAAGATAAGCTGAAAAATAACACTATTCTTGAGGATTTTTGGGACAACTTAATAGTTTTGAGTTCAATCCACTTAAGTTTGTAAAAACTAATAAATTACCTTAATTCTTTTACGTTGTCCCAACATATTTCACAACATTGTTTGACGGTGTACACTCACAAACTTATTTTTTTTTCTGCTCATTCAAACTACTTATTTAAAATAAGCTGATAAAATAACACTATTTTGAGGAACTTTTGGGGGACAACTTAATTGTTTTACGTTCAATCCACTTAAAAACTAATAAATTAACTTAATTCCCTCACGTTGTCCCAACACAAAATGCAACATTTTTGACAGTGTACACTCAAAAATGTAATTTTTTATGCTCATTCAAACTACTTATTTAAAATAAGCTGAAAAATAACACTATTCTTGAGGATTTTTGAGACAACTTAATAGTTTTATGTTCAGTCCACTTAAATTTGTAAAAACGAACAGATTCACTTAATTCTTTCATGTTGTCCCAACACGAATTGCAACATTTTTTGACAGTGTACACTCAAAAATGTAATTTTTTTTATGCTTGTTCAAACTACTTATTTAAAATAAGCTGAAAAAATAACATTATACTTGAGGATTTTTGGGACAACTTAATGCTTTTGCATTCAATCCACTTAAATTTGCAAAAACTAATAAATTACCTTAATTCTTTTACGTTGTCCCAACATATATCACAACATTGTTTGACCGTGTACACTACAAATTTAGTTTTTCTACTCGTTCAAACTACTTATTTAAAATAAGCTGAAAAAACAACATTATTTTGAGGATTTTTGGGGGACAACTTAATTGTTTTATGTTCAATCCACTTAAATTTGGAAAAACTAATAGATTCAATTAATTCTTTCACGTTATCCCAGCACAAATTGCAACATTTTTTGCCAGTGTACACTCAAAAAGTATTTTTTATGCTCGTTCAAACTACCTTTTTAAAATAAGCTGAAAAAATAACACTATTCTTGAGGATTTTTGGGACAACATAATGCTTTTGCATTCAATCCACTTGAATTTGTAAAAAACTAATAAATTAACTTAATTCCCTCACATTGTCCCAGCACAAATTGCAAAATTTTTGACAGTGTACACTCAAAAATTAATTTTTTTATGCTCGTTCAAACTACTTATTTAAAATGAGCTGAAACAACACTATTCTTGAGGATTTTTGGGGACAACTTAATAATTTATGTTCAAACCACTTAATTATTTTTAAATAAATAAATTAACCTAATTCTTTCACGTTGTCCCAACACAAAATGCAACATTGTTTTGACAGTGTACACTCAAAAATGTATTTGTATGCTTGTTCAGACTACTTGTTTAAAATTAGCTGAAACAGCACTACTCTTAAAGATATTATGGGACAACTTAATTGTTTTACGTTCAATCCACTTGAGTTTGTTAAAACTAATAAATACGCTTAATTCTTTCACGTTGTCCCAACACAAAATGCAACATTTTAACAACATCTACACTCAAAAAAAATTGTTATGCTCATTCAAACTTATTTAAAATAAGCTGAAAAAATAACACTATCTTGAGGATTTTTTGGGGACAACGTAATAGTTTTACGTTCAATTCACTTAAAATTAAATTTGTAAATACTAATGAATTAACTTAAATCTTTTACATTGTCCCAACACAAATCACAACAAAAAAACGTATTTTTATGCTCGTTTAATCTACTATTTTTGAAAATATTTTGGGACAACTTCATTGCTTTATGTTCAATCCACTTAAATTTGTTGAAACAATTACTTAATCGATTTGTGTTGGGACAACATGAAGAAATTGTGTGGAACCCAGCATTTTTGACAGTCTATGACAAAACTTCATGACGACAAATGTGTTTTTATGCTACTTTAACTTGTTTTAATAAGTTATTCAGGTTTCAAGTGCATTTTATAATGACATATCAGTTCAACTACCACCGCCGCCCTACCCTGTGGTCTCTTTAAACTGGGGTATCCACTGAATAGAAGTTAACAGAAAAAGTACAGTATCAAGAATGAGATACACTTATACAAAATAAGACAATCATTCTGGATTCTGATCATTGCATTGTGCAGTAAACATGAAGATTTTGTCAGCAGCTGAAGTCCAGATCTTTAATGTACACATTTGTACCAAGTTCACTCGAACTGTGGATAATTCCCACATTATACACTCAATATATATATGTTTTTACTCGTTTAAACTACTTATTTAAAATGAGCTGAATCAACACAATTCTTGAGATTTCATTGGAACAACTTAATTTTTTTATGTTCAATCCACATAAATTTGTTAAACGTGTTAAGTTAACTTAATCAATTTGTGTTGGGTCAATACGAATTAATTCTGTGGAACCCTGCATTTTTTACAGTGTAATGTCCTGAAGTTGTATCAACCAATTGTACATGTCCAAATGATGTGGAGGAAGCCAATGTTGGGCTAGTAGTAGTTTTTGCAGAAGTTAAGCCAGCCAGCCAAACAGCTTTTTGTAGCTTGGTAAGATTCAACGTAGAATCATCACTCAGTAATAGTATGGAAGGATTCACCAGTGCAGGATATTCAGTAATTTTAGGTTCATACTATTTATTTAAATGGAGTTGCAACAACACAGTTCTTGAGGATTTGGGGGGGGGGACAACTAAATTGTTTTAAGTTCAATCCACTTAAATTTGTAAAAATAAATAAATTAACTTTCTTTCACGGTATCCCAACATAAATCGCAACATTTTTTGTACACTCAAAAACGTATTTTTTTATGCTCGTTTAAACTACTTATTTAAAATGAGCTGAAACCACACTATTCATGAGGATTTTTTGGGACAACTTAGTTGTTTTATGTTCATTCATTCATTTTCTTGTCGGCTTTGTCCCTTTCGAGGTCGCCACAGCGGAATGAACCGCCAACTTATCCAGCACGATTTTTACGCAGCGGATGCCCTTCCAGCCGCAACCCATCTCTGGGAACTTGTTTTATGTTCATTCATTCATTCATTCATTTTCTTGTCGGCTTTGTCCCTTGCGGGGTCGCCACAGCGGAATGAACCGCCAACTTATCCAGCACGATTTTACGCAGCGGATGCCCTTCCAGCCGCAACCCATCTCTGGGAACTTCCACACACACATTCACACTCATACACTATGGACAATTTAGCTTACCCAATTCACCTGTACTGCATGTCTTTGGACTGTGGGGGAAACCGGAGCACCCGGAGGAAACCCACGCAAACGCAGGGAGAACATGCAAACTCCACACTGAAACGCCAACTGACCCAGCCCAGCCGAGGTTCGAACCTGCGACCCAGCGACGTTCTTGCTGTGAGGCAACAGCACTACCTACTGCGCCACTGCGTTGCCCTGTTTTATGTTCAATTCACTTAAATTTGTAAAAACTAAAAAAAAATTAACTTATCTCTTTAACATTGTCCCAACACAAATCCCAACATTTTTTTGACAGTGTACACTCAAAAATTTATTGTTTATGCTTGTTCAAGCAACTTATTTAAAATACACTGAAAAAATAACACTATTCTTGAGGAATTTTTGAGACAACTTAATAGTTTTATGTTTAAGTTGTCCCATAATATTTTCAAGAATAGTAGTTTAAACGAGCATTAAAAACATACATTCTTAAGTGTACACTGTCAAAAAATGTTGTGATTTGTGTTGGGACAACGTGAAAGAATTAAGTGAATTTATTAGTTTTTACAAATTTAAGTGGATTAAACGTAAAACAATTAAGTTGTCCCAAAATCCTCAAGGAAAGTGTTATTTTTTCAGCTTGTTTTAAATAACTTGTAACAAGCATAAACAAATTGTGTGTTGTGATTTGTGTTGGGACAACATAAAAGAATTAAGTTAGTGTATTAGTTTTTACAAATTTAAGTTTTATGTTCAGTGCACTTAAATTTGTTAAAACTATTACTTACTAGCTTAATCGATTTAATGTTATTTTTTCAGCTTATATTAAATAACGAGTTTGAACGAGCATAAAAAAATACGTTTTTGAGTGTACACTGTCTAAACTGTTGTGATTTGTGTTGGCACAATGTGAAAGTTAAGTTAATTTATTAGTTTTTCCAAATTTAAGTGGATTAAACGCAAAACTATGCAATTGTCCAAAAATCTTCCAGAATAGTGTTATTTTTTCAGCTTATTTTAAATAAGTAGTTTGAATGAGCATAAAAAATACGTTTTTGAGTGTACACTGTCTAAAATGTTGTGATTTGTGTTGGCACAACGTGAAAGAATTAAGTGAATTTATTAGTTTTTACAAATTTAAGTGGATTAAACGTAAAACAATTAAGTTGTCCCAAAACATTTTTTCAGCTTGTTTTAAATAACTAGTTGTAACAAGCATAAACAAATTGTGTGTTGTGATTTGTGTTGGGACAACATAAAAGAATTAGGTTAGTGTATTAGTTTTTACAAACTTAAGTTTTATCTTCAGTGCACTTAAATTTGTTAAAACAATTACTTACTAGCTTAATCGATTTAATGTTATTTTTTCAGCTTATATTAAATAACGAGTTTGAACGAGCATAAAAAAATACGTTTTTGAGTGTACACTGTCTAAAATGTTGTGATTTGTGTTGGCACAATGTGAAAGAATAAAGTTAATTTATTAGTTTTTTCCAAATTTAAGTTATATGTTTAGTCCACTTAAATTTGTTAAAACAATTACTTACTAGCTTAATCGATTTGTGTTGGGACAACATAAAGGTCCAAGAATCCAGCATTTTTGACAGTGTTCGATAAAACTTTATGACGACAAATGTTTTTATATTACTTTAACTTATTTTAATAAGTTATTCAGGTTTCAAGTGCATTTTACAAAGTTTAACACAGTAAAAATTACATTTGTTGTTTGTTCAGACTACTTATTTAAATTAAGTTGAAACAATACAACTTTTGATTTTTTTTAGGGGACAGCTCAATTGTTTTATGTTCAATCAACTTAATTTTGTAAAAAACTAATGAGTTAACTTAACTCCTTCATGTTGCAAGAAAATTTTCACAGTATGTCTGATAATATTTTTTTCTTCTGGAGAAAGTCTTATTTGTTTTATTTCGGCTAGAATAAAAGAAGTTTTAAATTCTTTGAACACCATTTTAAGGACAAAATTATTAGCCTCTTTAATCTATTTTTTTTTTCTTCGATACTCTACAGAACAAACATCATTATACAATAACTTGCCTAATTATCCTAACCTGTTAAAGAAGTGTCTTGAAAAATATCTAGTCAAATATTACATGCTGTCATCCTGGCAAAGATAAAAGAAAATAGTTATTATAAATGAGTTACTAAAACTATTTTGTTTAGAAATGTGTTGAAAAAATCTTCTCTCCATTAAACAGAAAATAGGGGAAAAAAAAAAACAGGGGGCTAATAATTCTGACTTCAAATATATATATATATATATATATATATATATATATATATATATATATATATATATATATATATATATATATATATATATAGTCAGTTTGATTGACATAAATTGGCTAGAAAAGTTCATTTGATTCAACTAAAACATTTAAAACATTTAATCACATTACTGTGATTTCAACCTTGTGATTATTAGGTGTTAATTTCACTAGACTCAATCTGTGAATTTGTGAGGAACTGAATAAAACACATTATTATGATTTTCACAGTGTGTCTGCGAGACGATGTTGAAAAGCAGGCTCTATTTATGATATTTCTGCATTGGCTCCAGCGTCTCTCTCTCTCTCTCTCTGTGTGTGTGTGTGTGTGTGTGTGTGTGTGTGTGTGTGTGTGTGTGTGTGTGTGTGTGTGTGTGTGTGTGTGTGTGTGTGTGTGTGTGTGTGTGTGTGTGTGGTTATGGGTCTGCTGTTCCTGTGTGAACAGCAGACGAGGGAGCTGAACTTCTGACCCGTCCCTGAGGTGGGGGCCCAAGGCTCCAGCCGAATCACAGAGCCCATCTACTCCAGCCATTCTTATGAACGGCCCCGCAAACTCTCACACACACGCAATGCTGACTATAAATACATTCTGAATACACACGGCCATTTACAGTATTCATGTATACCAATGTGTAGAATCAAACTAAATCTCATAATTCATTCTATAAAATATGTATTAATTTGGGATTAAAAAAATAAAAATAAGAACGTTACACTGGGAAAAAAAATGACTAATTGGATTTATTTTATTTTTATTATTTGAGGTAAGTGGTTGCAAACAATTTATATGGACTGAATTTAAACCAATTTGGTAATGTTCAACTTAATTTGTTTGTTTAAATTCAGCCCATATAAATTGTTTGCAACGTTTTGCCATTAAAAAAAAACATATTAAATCCAATAAATCATTGTTATTTTTTCAGTGTAAAATATAATAGTCTTACAAAGATTTAAATATGATTTCATATCACACTTGTGGTTTAAAGATAAGGCTTAAAATATATAATTTGTATTATTAATATTGAAAACATAAACATTTACATTTATTCAAGTATTTTGCTATTTTTTTAATGGTTTATTAAAAAATGGTCAATTCACTCAAGTAGTTTAATTGTAAACGATACATTTCTTATTAAAAACAATTGTTTCCATCAAATAAATCATTATATATATATATATATATATATATATATATATATATATATATATATATATATATATATATATATATATATATATATATATATATATATATATATATATATATATATATATATATATATATATATATAGGGCAACGCAGTGGCGCAGTAGGTAGTGCTGTTGCCTCACAGCAAGAACGTCGCTGGGTCGCAGGTTCGAACCTCGGCTGGGCTGGGTCAGTTGGCGTTTCTGTGTGGAGTTTGCATGTTCTCCCTGCGTTCGCGTGGGTTTCCTTCGGGTGCTCCGGTTTCCCCCACAGTCCAAAGACATGCGGTACAGGTGAATTGGGTAAGCTAAATTGTCCGTAGTGTATGAGTGTGAATGTGTGTGTGGAAGTTCCCAGAGATGGAAGGGCATCCGCTGCGTAAAATCGTGCTGGATAAGTTGGTGGTTCATTCCACTGTGGCGACCTCGCAAGGGACAAAGCCGACAAGAAAATGAATGAATGAATATATATATATATATATATATATATATATATATATATATATATATATATATATATATATATATATATATATATATATATATATATATATATATATATATAGTAGCAGTAATATGAATATAAAATAAAATATATGAAGAATTAACACTGGAAAAAAATATTTAAAGATAATTAAATATAATTAAATATTATTTAAAGATTTAAAGATTTTTTTAAGTTAAGTGTATGTAAACAATCTATTTAAGCTGAATTTAAACATGCAAATTAATTTGAACATGACTAAATTTAAATTGTTTGTTTAAATTTAACACATAATTTGTTTGCAACAATTTTGCAGGCATTTTGTTTCATTGTTGATGCAAAAACCTCTTTATGCTATTTGATATTTTCTTTTAAAATTAGCATTTTTCTCAGACTCCTGTTCGTAGGCTCAGTAATTTCACTTTTATAGTGACAAATGAGTTCTTTTCGTTGTCTTTAAAGTGAAATAACTGAACAGAAACATAGGAGGCTGGAAAAAAAAATACTAATTTTAGGAGAAAATTTCATCTGAACTCTTTATTTATATATATTTGCGATCTCACTTCATTGTTTTATTGGAGTTAATACTCGGATAACACTACAGCTAACAAATTGATCCAATTATTTTAAATAAAATATTTCTCATTATAAATACAATTTTTTTACCTTTATATGCAACAAAAGATTGTTCATGTGTAAAAATTTTCTTTAGATTATTAAAGTGTTAATAAATGTAAAAACAAATACATAATTTAAAATGATTTTTGAGGAATCCAAAATGCTTCTTCTATGGTGTCGCTGTTAAAAACCCATTTTGGAACTTTTATTTTTAATAGTGTAGCAGTATTTAATTAAATAATAATAAATAATAATATTTATATTAGTAATAGTTCATTATTATTAACAATAGTACTATTAATTTTCATATAACAATATAAAGCAGAAAACAAAATGTTCAGTGGCTTTTATCAGAATTATCTTTCATATTTCCAATCTAAATTTAATTCTCCAAAATCATTTTATATTATTGGGAGGAAATTAAATAAGTGGCAAGGCTTTTAAGATATGAGACTACACTTTTTAGTTAAAAATTTGAACTTTTCATTCATAAAAAGATTATTATTAATAATAATAAATATTCACTGCACTTTAATAAAAATGTGAATAATATGAGTTTAAATGTTTTACAAATTAAAAAAAATTATAATAAAATCACTGAACATAATGTTTCCTGTGCAGCAGTGTATCTCCTTCCAGTAGATTTTTATTAAATTAAATAAAAAAAATTGTATCTGTACAGCGCTTTTCACAATAGTTATCATTATAAAAGCTGCACGTTATTACAGTAGTCAAAATCAGAAAGGTCAAGGCATTCTAACTTTCATTTTCATTTCATTCAGTTTGCTCTAACTGCATAAACCCCGGCTGTTGCAGGCAGACAGACACACCGAAGGCAAGGAAAGCAGAGAGTGGGAAAGAGGAAGAGTGTGAAAGAAGGTGGGGTTGAGTAGAACATGGTTGCCAGAGTGTCAGCACCCCCTGCTGGCTTTTGTGGCACCCTGGGCTAAAACTTCTGACCCTGCGACCCTCCAATCTGCCCTGGGCAACCCTAGAGCACAGACTCTTTTAAAGCGTGTGTGTGTGTGTGTGTGTGTGTGTGTGTGTGTGTGTGTGTGTGTGTGTGTGTGTGTGTGTGTGTGTGTGTGTGTGTGTGTGTGTGTGTGTGTGTGTGTGTGTGTTAGAGAGAGAGAGAGAGAGAGAGTAAGAGAGAGGGAGTGCATGTGTGCGTGTGTGTTTACTGGTTTTAGTTGTTCACAAGGACAGGTTTTTAGTGTAATGACATGGGTATGACATAGTACTCTATTGGTTTACATTTATGTCTGATGTCCTCATATTTCAAAATGCTTCAAAATCATACTTAATTGGTCTTTTGACATTCAAAATTTGCCACAGCTTAGCTGTGAGGGTTGTGTTTAAGGGATAGTGCCAAATAATAAATGTTTTTTTTGCTGTATAAAATACATTACACCCAGGGCTTTACATTAACACCCGCCAACCCGCCAAATGCGGGTAGATTTCAGCTCTGGCGGGTTAGACAGACACCTCCACTAGTCACTTTGTCTGGTTGGAAATCCTTTTTAAATTGTAGTTTTCTTAAAAGCAGGGTTTGAAAATAAGCGTGGCCCAATATTCGTGCAAATGTGATCTTAGAATCGAGAAGCAGCACGACTGACAATAATAACTGTGTTCGCGCGAGCAGAAAGCAGGTAAATACCGAACGAGAGGATGATCACTCGCACGCACAGATGATGTGATGCGCGCGACTGTTAAAAAGTGCGCGCGCTCCCGTTTACTTGCGCGAAGCAACCGTCACCGTGCCTAGAGGAAGCGCAACTGGTGCGATCGGTTCCCTTTGAAAGAGACTGGAGAAAGAGCGATGATCGTGCACCCACAGTCCTGCTGCTCTCAAGAGCTCAAGATTAACAAAAAATGCACATATTCTTTTGTAGGGGCAGTGGCGCAGTAGGTAGTGCTGTTGCCTCACAGCAAGAACGTCGCTGGGTCGCAGGTTCGAACCTCGGCTGGGCTGGGTCAGTTGGCGTTTCTGTGTGGAGTTTGCATGTTCTCCCTGGGTTCGCGTGGGTTTCCTCCGGGTGCTCCGGTTTTCCCCCACAGTCCAAAGACATGCAGTACAGGTGAATTGGGTAAGCTAAATTGTCCATAGTGTATGAGTGTGAATGTGTGTGTGGAAGTTCCCAGAGATGGGTTGCGGCTGGAAGGGCATCCGCTGCGTAAAATCGTGCTGGATAAGTTGGCGGTTCATTCCGCTGTGGCGACCCCGCAAGGGACAAAGCCGACAAGAAAATGAATGAATGAATGAATATTCTTTTGTAAGCAGCAGCAGTCAATGCTTTCATTTACAAGCCTATATTAACCGTGCGCGTGATTATCCTTTCATTAACAAACGCGGTACGTTTCACCTGCTTTCTTTTGCTTAGTTATTTTTGTTAATATGGTTATAATTTAATATTTCTTTATAATAACATTGCTTAATGGGAGATTACTCCCCGTTTATGTTAACTGGTGTTCTGGGACTTTTAGCCAGGACAGATTACTGTGCATTTTTTAGATGCATGACAATAATTATTATTTTTTTTAAATGTAATTTTTTTTTTAAAGAAAAGTTTTGTTGAATTAAAAAGTGCACCTATACAGCTATATTTTCCTTGTTTTGACACAATAAAAAATTGCGGCTAAGAAATACTTATTTGGTGTGGTCAGAGATAAATTTGGTAAATCCTTAATTTTGAGTCCTGAAAAGTCAAGTCAAATAAAAACTGATTGCATTGCGACACAACCCATTTGCTCATGCACTCTGAGCAAGCTAATACACAACACACACAAGAAGTGAAATGAATGAGAAGGCATGTGGACATAACACAACATCTAAATCAAGTAATTTTAGCATGTCAAAGTCAAATTTATGCATATAAAATATATTTTCCCAACAAGAAATTTGTGGCTAGTGAAAATGGCGAGTGGCTAGTAATGTTGGAAATCTACTAGCCACAGTGGCTGGTGATCAAAAAAAGTTAATGTTAAGCCCTGATTACACCTATTCAGAGTCCTTGTAAACAACTAATACCAACATGTGTTTGTGTACTGCTTTTGGTGGTCTACAATGACAATTTTCAATTTTTTGGTATAATGACATTTGGATGACATAATTGTACTCCATTGGTTTATGAGGACATGTGTGTCTGATACTCTTGTAATTCAAAATGCTTCAAAATCATACCTAACGGGGTCTTTTGACATTCAAAATTTGCCACAGGTTACCTTTAAAGGCTGTGTTTTAGGGTAGGACCAATTAAGAAATGTTTTTACTGTATAAAACAGTAAAATGTTTTTACTGTATTACGGCTATAGAGAGTCCTCGTAAACCATCAATACCAACATGTGTGTGTGTACTGCTTTTGGTGGTTTACATTGACAATTTTTGGTATAGACCATTTCAATGTGGTCTTGTCATTGGCCCATGAACATTTCCTGCTTGTTATCAAACTATTTCATAACTGTAACAAGAGGCAATTCAATCATAACTTGATGTTGAAACAGCTATCATAACATTATTTATCAATATGTGACTGTTTTTGGATTCTCGGAAGCTATAGAAATTAAAAACGTAAAACAGGAAATATGTTGGGACCATTGTTTTTGTTTACATCTCTCAAAATGGTCTATAATGGCAAGGTTGTGACATAGCTGTACCCTATTGGTTTATGACAGCATGTATGTCTGATGTCCTTGTAATTCAAAACACTTCATGACATGAAAAAACGTTTGCCACAGGTTACCTGTGAGGGTTGCATTTAGGGGTAGGACCAATTAATAAATGCTTTCACTGTATAAATTACATTATGGCTATGGAGAGTCCTCGTAAACTACTAATACCAATATGTGTGTATGCACGGCTTTTGGTGGTTTTCAATGACAATTTGTGGTATAATGACATGGGTTTGACATAGTTGTACCTTATTGGTTTACGACGATATTTATGTCTGATGTCCTTTTAATTCAAAGTGCTTTAAAACCATACCTAATGGGTCTTTTGACATTCAAAATTTACCACAGGTTACCTGTAAGGGTTATGTTTTATATTTGGACTATTTAATAATTGTTTTACTGTATAATATGCATTAACGGCTATAGAGTGTCCTCGTAAACCATCAATACCGACATGTGTGTGTGTGTGTATATTGCTTTTGGTGGATTACAATGACATTTTTTGGTATAAAGAATTGGGTATGACATAGGTGTACCCTATTGGTTTACAACAACATGCATGTCAGAAGTCCTTACTGTACGTTCACACCGAAAGCAGCGAGAGCGTCAAAGGTCGCTCTGGCCGCCCTGGCGACAACGCTGTCTGCCTTGAGCTCCGGCGGCGAGAGCGTCAAAATTCGCTACACATTGATCTCGTATTTAAAGGAGCCGTTGCTGCATATCATATCAGTTACACTCCCGAATAAAACATGCTTTCTAGCGTGAAGATGGGGCACACTTATTATCAAATTCACTTAACTATGGAAGATCTAGTTGCATGTGGTGTGGCTTTGCTCCATGATGTGTCCATATGCCTGAAATATTCTGAAGCAGCAATACTGTTTTGTATTGTTGCATGAAATTCCCGCTTTTTTTTAAAGAAAAAAAAAAATATAACATTGATGCACATCAATAACTCGCCAGTAACTTTTTTAATCTACGTTCCAGTAAGAAAACATTGCAAATAATTGGAAATCCAGCGACTGCAATAATTAAACCCTTGGGAACAACTGTGGTCAGAACCAAAGTTCACAGTGACTGTGTTCTCTGACTCCTCTCAAGCGGTGGACTTTTACATTCCGATTGCTTGCCGCCGAACCGCGTCATAGCTCATTACCATAAAGTTGACTTGATTTCAACTCTCCTCGACGCTCACACCGGCGAAGACGCGCCACGCTGCTCCTCGCCGCTTATCGCCGCCGGCTCCCATTGAAAATGAATGACTTCCGGCTACTTTGACGCTCTCGCCGCTTTCGGTGTGAACGTACAGTTATAATTCAAAACGCTTCAAAACAATACTTAATGGGTCTTTTGACATTCAAAATTTGTGAGAGTTATATTTAGGGGTAGGGCCATGCAAGTGTTTTTTTTACTGTATAAATACATTACACCTATGGAGAGTCCTCGTAAGCCACCAATACCAACATGTGTGTACATGTGTGTGTTTGTACAGTTGAAGTCAGAATTATTCGCCCCCCTGTTTTTTTTCTCTCCTAATTTCTGTTTAACGGAGAAAAGATTTTTTCAACACATTTCTAAACATAATAGTTGTAATAACTAAGATATTTTTCAAGACACTTCCATACAGCTTAAAGTGACATTTAAAGGCTTAACCAGGTTAATTATGTTAACTAGGCAGGATAGGGTAATTATGCAAGTTACTGTATAACGATGGTTTGTTCTGTGGACTATCAACAAAATATATAGCTTAAAGGGGCAAATAATTTAGACCTTAAAATGTTTCTTTTTTAATTAATGACTGCTTTTATTCTAGCCAAAATAAAACAAATAAGAATTTCTCTAGAAGAAAAAATATTATCAGACATACTGTGAAAATTTCCTTGCTCTGTTAAACATCATTTGGGAAATATTTAAAAAAGAAAAATATAAATTCAAAAGGGGGGCTAATAATTCTGACTTCAACTGTATGTGTTTATGTGACATATCAGGACACAAATGTGTATAATGTCATTGGTATGACTTGAGTATTACAAGATGGTGGTCATTAAATTATAAGGACATCGCTCGTTTCCAAAAAGTCTTATAAATCATACAGAATGAGGATTTTTTTTTTCAGAAAGTAAAACTGCACACAGTTTCCTGTGAAGGTTTAGGGATAGAGTTAGGGTAGGGGAATAGAAAATACAATGTGTACAGTAGACCTATAAAACAATGGAAACCTCCACTGTAAAAAAAAAAATCTGTTAATTAACAGTTTCTGTATTTGTGATTCACAAGTGTTTTCGGTTTATTTATGATTGTAAATTGCATTATGGTACCTTAATTTCTGCTCTTTTTGAGATAATATAATCCATAAGAAATACTATATTGAGAAGTCTGTGTGTGTGTCCACCGTCTGTTTACTTCAGCTTGAGAACATGGCGAATGCAGTCATAGTCATTGAGGCCTCTGATAACCCCTCCATGGATCATTTCAGCACTGGATTCTGGGATGGAGGGGAATGATGAGAATAAGAAACGCGCCAGTATTTGTCTGTGAATGTGTGTGTGTGCGTGTTTTGTAGGGAAACATGCCTCTCGACTGCCGATGATCTGACGACCCCAGATGGAGCGGCGGGGCTGCTCTGTTGTTTCATTATCAGCGAGGTTCACGTTCGGCAGAGGCGCTATCATTATCCATCAGCCTTAATGAGACAATGCCACTGCTGTAAAGGTCAGGCAATTATTGTGTGCGAGACTTTCCATGAGAGGCAGCTAAAATGGGGAGATAAAAGCAAACACACATGTGAACACACTCTCTGAACACACACACACACACGATGCAGCCATGACAGTCTTCAGGCAATCAGCACAGGACTTCTGAAACGCACAGACCTTTACGTTTTTCAAGAGCTGCTATAATGCCACTTTTCTTGGCTCTCCAATTCAATTACATTTAATGAATGTTACATTAACATAAAAGGTGGTCCTGTACAAACACGGGAGGCGAGAAGACGGAAGAAAATAAGTCTAATGTTAAACAGGTCAGCTCTCTTCTTATTCCGATTCGAAAATGGCAAAAGTATATTTAGATTTAACATATTTGCCATATAGAACTTTTTTATCAAAGGTTTTTAGGATTATAGATACAACTTTATTATGCATAATCAAATCCACTTGTAAATTTGGCAGTATTACTGGGAATTTTTGCAGTATTATTGGCAAAATTTACAAGTGCACTGTAAATAACAATAACAATTACAACTCTGGAATAGTTTTACAGTACAATTATAATTATTATTTTGCAGTACGCTTGTAAATTTTACAGTATTACTGGCAATTTTTACAGCAATACAGGCTAAATTTACAAGCACACTATAAATTACAGTAACAATAACAAATGTGCTGTAGTTTTAATTATTAATTTACAGTGCACTTGTAAATTTTACAGTATTACTGGCAAAAAAACTCCCACTAATACTGTAAAATTTACAGTGCACTTGTGAATTTACAGTATTACTGGCATTTTTTTACAGTATTTCTGGCAAAATTTACAAGCGTATGTGAATTACAGAAACAATAATGTGACAATATGTGCTGTAGTTTTACTTTGTTATTTAACAGTGCACTTGTAAATTTTACAATACTAATTGCAATTTTTACAGTATTATTGGCAAAATTTACAAGCACACTGTACATTACAGTACCAATAACAACTGTGTTGCAATTGTAATTATTATTTTACAGTGCACTTGTAAATTGTACAGTATTAGTGGCAACCAAAAATTGCCAGTAATACTGTAAAATGTTCAGTCCACTTGTACATTTTACAGTATTACTGGCAATTTTTATAGTATTATTGGCAAAATTTACAAGTGCACTGTAAATAATAATAACAATTACAGCGGTGGTATAGTTTTACAATACAATTGTAATTATTAATTTACAGTCCACTTGTAAATTTTACAGTATTACTGGCAAAATTTACAAGCACACTGTAACTTACAGTAACAATAACAAATGTGCTGCCGTTTTAATTATTAATTTACAGTGCACTTGTAAATTTTACAGTAGTACTGGAAATTTTTACAGTATTACTGGCAAAATTTACAAGCTTGCTGTAAATTAGTGTAACAATAACAAATGCGCTGTAGTTTTAATTATTAGTTTACAGTGAACTTGTTAATTTTACAGTATTACTGGCAAATTTTATCGTATTATTTGCAAAATTTACAAGCACACTTTAAATTACAGTAACAATAACAAATGTGCTGCAATTTTAATTATTAATTTACAGCGCACTTGTAAATTTTACTGTATTAGTGGCAACCAAAAATTGCCAGTAATACTGTAAAATGTACAGTCCACTTGTAAAATTTTAGTATTACTGGCAATTTTTACAGTATTACTGGCAAAATGCGCAACCACACTGTAAATTACAGTAACAATAACAAATATGCTGTAGTTTTAATTATAAATTTACAGTGCACTTGTAAATTTTACAGTGTTACTGGCAAAAAAAAAAACTCCCACTAATACTGTAAAATTTACAGTCCACTTGTGAATTTACAGTATTACTGGCATTTTTTTACAGTATTACTGGCAAAATTTACAAGCGCATGTGAATTACAGAAACAATAACATATGTGCTGTAGTTTTACTTTGTTATTTACAGTGCACTTGTAAATTTTACAATACTAATTGTAATTTTTACAGCATTACTGGCTAAATTTACAAGCACACTTTAAATTACAGTAACAATAACAAATGTGCTGTAGTTTTAATTATTAATTTACAGTGCACTTGTAAATTTTACAGTATTACTGGCAAAAAAAAAACTCCCACTAATACTGTAAAATTTACAGTCCACTTGTGAATTTACAGTATTACTGGCATTTTTTTACAGTATTTCTGGCAAAATTTACAAGCCCATGTAAATTACAGAAACAATAACATATGTGCTGTAGTTTTACTTTGTTATTTACAGTGCACTTGTAAATTTTACAATACTAATTGCAATTTTTACAGTATTATTGGCAAAATTTACAAGCACACTGTACATTACAGTACCAATAACAACTGTGTTGCAATTGTAATTATTAATTTACAGTACACTTGTAAGATTTACAGTATTAGTGGCAATTTTTATAGTATTATTGGCAAAATTTACAAGTGCACTGTAAATAACAATAACAATTACAACTCTGGAATAGTTTTACAGTACAATTATAATTATTATTTTGCAGTACGCTTGTAAATTTTACAGTATTACTGGCTAAATTTACAAGCACACTATAAATTACAGTAACAATAACAAATGTGCTGTAGTTTTAATTATTAATTTACAGTGCACTTGTAAATTTTACAGTATTACTGGCAAAAAAAACTCCCACTAATACTGTAAAATTTACAGTCCACTTGTGAATTTACAGTATTACTGGCATTTTTTTACAGTATTTCTGGCAAAATTTACAAGCCCATGTGAATTACAGAAAAAATAACATATGTGCTGTAGTTTTACTTTGTTATTTACAGTGCACTTGTAAATTTTACAATACTAATTGCAATTTTTACAGTATTATTGGCAAAATTTACAAGCACACTGTACATTACAGTACCAATAACAACTGTGTTGCAATTGTAATTATTATTTTGCAGTACGCTTGTAAATTTTACAGTATTACTGGCAATTTTTACAGCATTACTGGCTAAATTTACAAGCACACTATAAATTACAGTAACAATAACAAATGTGCTGTAGTTTTAATTATTAAATTACAGTGCACTTGTAAATTTTACAGTATTACTGGCAAAAAAAAACTCCCACTAATACTGTAAAATTTGCAGTCCACTTGTGAATTTACAGTATTACTGGCATTTTTTTACAGTATTTCTGGCAAAATTTACAAGCGCATGTGAATTACAGAAACAATAACATATGTGCTGTAGTTTTACTTTGTTATTTACAGTGCACCTGTAAATTTTACAATACTAATTGCAATTTGTACAGTATTATTGGCAAAATTTACAAGCACACTGTACATTACAGTACCAATAACAACTGTGTTACAATTGTAATTATTATTTTACAGTGCACTTGTAAATTTTACAGTATTAGTGGCAACCAAAAATTGCCAGTAATACTGTAAAATGTTCAGTCCACTTGTAAATTTTACAGTATTACTGGCAATTTTTATAGTAATATTGGCAAAATTTACAAGTGCACTGTAAATAATAATAACAATTACAGCAGTGGTATAGTTTTACAATACAATTGTAATTATTATTTACAGTCCACTTGTAAATTTTACAGTCTTACTGGCAATTTTTACAGTATTACTGGCAAAATTTACAAGCACACTGTAACTTACAGTAACAATAACAAATGTGCTGCAGTTTTAATCATTAATTTACAGTGCACTTGCAAATTTTACAGTAGTACTAGCAATTTTTACAGTATTACTGGCAAAATTTACATGCTTGCTGTAAATTAGTGTAACAATAACAAATGCGCTGTAGTTTTAATTATTAGCTTACAGTGAACTTGTTAATTTTACAGTATTACTGGCAAATTTTATCGTATTATTTGCAAAATTTACAAGCACACTTTAAATTACACTAACAATAACAAATGTGCTGCAATTTTAATTATTAATTTACAGCGCACTTGTAAATTTTACTGTATTAGTGGCAACCAAAAATTGCCAGTAATACTGTAAAATGTACAGTCCACTTGTAAAATTTTAGTATTACTGGCAATTTTTACAGTATTACTGGCAAAATGTGCAACCACACGGTAAATTACAGTAACAATAACAAATGTGCTGTAGTTTTATTTATTAATTTACAGTGCACTTGTAAATTTTACAGTAGTACTGGCAAGTTTTACAGTATTACTGGCAAATTTTACAAGCTTACTAAATTACAGTAACAGTAACAAATGCACTGTAGTTTTAATTATTAGTTTACAGTGAACTTGTTAATTTTACAGTATTACTGGCAAATTTTACAGTATTATTTGTAAAATTTACAAGCACACTTTAAATTACAGTAACAATAACAAATGTGCTGTACTTTTAAGTATTATTTTAAAGTGCACTTGTAAATTTTACTGTATTACTGGCAATTTTTACAGTATTAATGGCAAAATTTACAAACCCTCTGTAAATTACAGTAAAAATTACTCTGATGAGCTGTGGTACATGCAAAAGTTAAAAATCTTTCAACTTGACACAGTGATGCATCCCAATTTGCATACAATCCATCCTAAATAGTATTTGAAAATAGAATTACCCTAAACCGTAGTATGTTAGCAATCTACATTGTAAAAGCACTATAGAAATAAAGATGAATTGAATGGTGTACTATTTCAGGTAGAAATTCGAAGTGTAGAACCGTCCGTACTCTAACTGCTGATAGGCTAATGCCCACAATACATTACGCATTTGATTTGAATTAGATTAGAACTACAAAAATCAAAATTTCCAGTAATATTGTAAATTATACAGCAATGTTTTACAGTGAATCAATAGATATATGAAAAGTCCCCATAAAGATAGTTGTACGAGTGTATATGTGTATGAACTATTTCTTTAAATAGAGCTAACATTCTCCCTTTTCCAACCATTTATAATCATAGTTTGCTGCAGTTCATCTAAATGGCTCTTTTGTGAACGAATCTAATGAAATCAGGCTCTCAATACACAGTTTATATGACAACTTAAAACAAAAGAGAGCTGTTTTTGTTTCTGTCACACCCTTAATGACTATTACACCATGTTTTTTTATCTTTAAACTACTGTATTTCTTGACACAGGGCTCTCCATCCATCTCTCTGGAGACTGGATCACATGAACCAAGTGATTAAATGATACTGCAGTGCCTAGAAAGTGATGTGTTATGCTCTTAAAGCTAACAATGTCCGCAAATATGATATCATAGCTGTTATTTAGCGGTATTTATTGGTAGGAGCAGGTGAGAGAGATCAGGCGTTTAGCAAGTGCTTTCTTAGTCATCAGGATCATGTGTGGTACATAAAGGCTCACTGCCAATGGCTGTAACAGGATCAGTGTTAAACCTTTAACCTCTGACATATGACATCACCCCCATGCCGTTAGCCTGTTAGCATTACATAGAGCTCTACCACAGAGCTGGCACTGGCGGCA
This sequence comes from Danio kyathit, assembly GCA_903798195.1. Lineage (NCBI taxonomy): Eukaryota > Metazoa > Chordata > Actinopteri > Cypriniformes > Danionidae > Danio > Danio kyathit. The sequence continues at coordinate 6,882,397 of LR812531.1, read as the reverse complement.
CCAGCGCTAATTTCTTCATGTGACAAAACTGTTAATCCATGGACACACGTCCATTAATGCCACACACACAGACACACACTCACACTTGTATCTTTCTGGGGACTTTCCATAGACGTAATGATTTTTATACTGTACAGACTGGGATAGTACCTACCGCTAAACCTAACCCTCACAGGAAGCAATCTGCATTTTAACTTTTACAAAATACTTTATTCTGGGTGATTTATGAGCCGTTCACCCTAAGGGTGAGCAAAACTATGTCCCCATGAGGACAAAATTTACTTGTATTGCTATACTTGTGGGGACATTTGGTCCCTATGAGGTAAGGAATACAAGGTACAGAGCAAGCCAGAGAGAACAGATCCATTTACATTTCACCTTGTCAGTTACCTTCTTCTGACTGATTGATGCTTTAATAGCAAACAATATTTTATTTAGACACCATGACATTTCAGTGTAACGGGGATGTGATGCTGACAACAGGGGTGTGGATCCAAATGCAGGTTTATTGAAATGGTCAGGCAAGCAATGGTCAACACAGGGGCAAACAGATGTATACAGGCAATCCAGAATCGTAGTCAATAGGGAGGCAGATAGTCCGAGGCAGGCAGCAGACAGGAATAAACAAATAAACAAGGCAAGGATCAAAAAAACACGGCAAAGCAAGACAAAGGAAAATTGGTTGTAGTGTCACAAACAGTAGACAAGACTCAGCAACATTGTGAGTGTTTGTGCTTCTTATGTAGTGCAGTAATCAGTCCAAAAGCAGCTTCAGCTGTGAGTGTCTAATTAATGGTGACTTGGAGCAGGTGAGTGTTTGTGTTGCATGACTGGGATCTGTAGTCCATAAACCGGCAGATTTGTAGTTCATGTGAATGTTTTCCAGCGATCTCGGATGGGTAGATCGGTGGAGATCGTGAAATTCAGTATCACATCCTTTATGTAAAATAAAAATAAAAAATACATAAAAATACAGGAAAAAGAACTGATAGCACTTTTCAATCAATCAATCAATCAATCAATCAATCAATCAATCAATCAATCAATCAATTAATCAATCAATAACAAAAAGGTTGATGCTAATTCATTAGAAAATATTCAATTAAATACTGAATTTTGAATTCCAACTATAACAAAATACAGTAAAATGCAAATGACTAGATGCTATTGTAATTACAATATACTGAGCATAAATACATGCAAATAACCAACGCTATCTCACAGCAATTCGAAACTTTTTGATTGATTTTGTACGATCTCATTCATGCAATTTAGAATGATTTGCTCATCCCCCAGTGACGGTTGGGTTTAGGGGTGGGGTTTGGTGCCACGCCTCTAAAATCATACATTTTTGTATTACTGAATGTACGAATTCGGCGACGCATTGGCGCAGTAGGTAGTGTTGTCGCCTCATAGCAAGAAGGTCGCTGGTTCAAGCCTCGGCTGGGTCAGTTGATGTTTCTGTGTGGAGTTTGCATGTTCTCCCTGCGTTCTCGTGGGTTTCCTCCGGGTGCTCCGGTTTTCCCCACAAGTCCAAAGACATGCGGTATATGTGAATTGGTTAGGCTAAATTGTCCGTAGTGTATGTGTGTGAACGAGTGTGTGTGTGGATGTTTCCCAGATATGGGTTGCGGCTGGAAGGGCATCCGCTACGTAAAAACGTGCTGGATAAGTTGGTGGTTCATTCCGCTGTGGCGACCCCTGATTAATAAAGGGACTAAGCCGAAAAGAAAATGAATGAATAAATGAATGAATTTACAAATTCATTCGAATTAGCCACTAAACTGTCAAAACGTAAAATAGTTTCGTTTCCTCGTGAGACAAGGATGAAATAACTCTAAAACTAACACACATTCGAACCCTACTTATATAGTAATCGCATGTAATTATTTTATATTACTCAGACGTTAAATGAATATGTACAATGTAACAAGAACACCTTAAAATAAAGTGTAACCCAAATTAATTGTGATTTATTTATCTACTACATACAGTTGAAGACAAATTATTAGCCCCCCTTTGATTTTCTTTTTTAAATATTACCCAAACGATGTTTAACAGAGCAAGGAAATTCTCACAGTATGTCTAATAATGTTTTTTCTTCTGGAGAATCTTATTTGTTTTATTTCGGCTAGAATGAAAACAGTTTTTAATTTATTTAAAACCATTTTAGGGTCAAAATTATTAGCCCCTTTAAGATATTTCTTTTTTCGAAAGTGTACAAAACAAACCATCGTTATACAATAACTTGCCTAATTACCCTAACCTGCCTAGTTACCCTAATTACCCTAGTTAAGCATTTAAATGTCACTTTAAGCTGTATAGAAGTGTCTTGAAAAATATGTAGTCAAATATTATTTACTGTTATCATGGCAAAGATAAAATAAATCAGTTATTAGAAATGAGTTATTAAAACTATTATGTTTAGAAATGTGTTGAAAAAATCTGCTCTCCGTTAAACAGAAAATTGGGAAAAAAAATAAACACGGGGTGAATAATTCAGGGGGGCTAATAATTCTTACTTCAACTGTATATATATATATATATATATATATATATATATATATATATATATATATATACATATACATACTAAAGATCTGGTAAGAGATTGTTTGGGACAAATGACATTCAGTGGACAATAAAAAGAATCAGAACCTAAGAGAAGATATAATGTCAACCAGCAGAGTAATGGCTTTAGCTGTGCCAAAGGAGAATCAGCCAGACCAGGAAGAGGAACAAATAACTCTCCAACACAGTCAATGGCATTTACACAGCCACTGGCAACACAGGGACAGCTTTATGCAGACCCAGTGGTTACAGTATTTTAACAGCTGGATTAATGGGGTGGCAAGAGGGGCAATAAATTGGTAATATAACCACCGAACATACTTGCCAGGACAATTAAGATAATACAACTGGAAAAAGAGAGGCCTATGAATCCCAGCGTAAGGAGCGATGTGGCTATTATGACACGCTCGCCCTTGAGGCTCGTGGGAGAAGAGAGATCAGGCTGCAGATGAAGGTTTGACTATACTGTAGCTATACCAAACAATTCAACATAGGCTCATTCTGAAAATGTAGCCCTATATACGTTTCTGGAAATCGCTAATTATGTAGCTAGAAGTATGTATGACTGCATTTCGTTTTTAAAATGAACGCTACGGGGTGGTATTTTCGCGCTTACCAGTTAACCGCTTACCTTCATATGGACAGCTTTCCCTCTGTTACCAGTTTGTCCAGTCTGTTCACCATGTACATCGGTGGACTTGAGACGCAGAGAGGAGTTGACCACGACAATGGGGTTTGAGTCTGGCGAAGAACAGTTGAAGAAAAGAGGGTAAGACAAAAGCCAAAAAATAAAATAAACAAGTTAATAACAAGGTAAGAATGTGGTAAATCAGAAAAAAATGTGGTAAAAATCAGGTGAGGGCTTTTTCTGGATTGCTTTTTAAAACTGTTGGTTGGGTTTAGGGAAATGGATGGCAGGTCAATCTGGGCTTTTGAAACCACTATTGGTTGGGTTCAGTGAAGGAGGAGGGTGGGTCAGTCGATCGGTCAGTCAGTCGGTCATTCAGTAAGTCAGTCAGTCAGTCAACAGCCGCGTCTGGTGGATTTACGCAAGAACAGCAGGCACGAATGGCACTCGTGAGAGAAATTTGAGATCTCCAAAAGTGTACAGAGCGGCCTCTGGTGGATTCGCGAAAACAAAAACTGCAAAAAAACCTGATACGTATTTGGCGCTCTCCAGAAATGTATATAGCGGTACGTTTTCAGAATGAGCCTGGGTTGAAACAACCACTGATGCAAGAAATACTTATTTGAACTGTACTCCAACTCTGTAAATGTGTTTTGCCAAGCCACATGTAGGTGACACAGTCTCTCCTCTGCGTATGCACCATATATCTTGCAGTTCTTAGAGGCCGTTCACACAGAATATGTTTTTCCTCTCCAATGCTCTACTTTTCTATTGGTTTCCAATGTAACTGGATACACAGTTACACTCACGTCTCCCACATTTTGAAACGCTGCAAATATTTTTAGGTGAAGTTTATTTATAAACTGATTTTGAGAGGATCACGTGCTTATGATTGCTTGCAGCTGGTCCCGCATTATTCAATTTATGATTCACCAATCAGACGATTCCTAAGCCACTATAAATACCCTAAGTTCCATATAACAGCCATCTTTGTTTTGAAGAATCCCCCCTTCCACCCCTACTCCTCCTCCTTTCTTGGATGGGTGGCACAGTGGCCCAGTGGTTAGCACTGTTGCCTCACAGCAAGAATGTCACTGGTTCTAGTCCTTATCAAGCCAGCTGACGTTTCTGTGCGGAGTTTACACATTCTCCCCGTGCTCATGTGCTCCCCTAGGTTTAGTGGTCCCCTAGCAGTAGTGTTTCAAGAGTTCAAACTTAGCTGATGATTGATTATAAAGCTTGTTTGGCATGCTGTCCCGGAAGAGAGCCCTGAGCTTATAAGATCCTCGAGCCCGGGGCTCCCTCCCATTTGCAAGGCAAAAGGGAAGTTTGAGTTCAGGTAGATCTCGAGAACTCCCCTGCTGTAGTAGCTTATGAACAGATATAATTAGTCTTCCAATATGTGTATATTCCATATGAAGCCCAGATGTCAATTAATTTATTTATTATAATATTTATATTTCTTTCATAATTTGTTTATTGTATAATGGATGTTTTGTTTCTGAATTTATGTATTTATATTTAATTAAGAAGTTTTACCTGTTGTGCCGTGACGAAAGTGGCTGTAAATTGGCCGGAAATTAATATCCCGGAAGGTATATGAAGAAGGGGGCATGAGAGCATTGTGTGAGGATGTCGGGGTGAAAGTTTGTATGAGAGAGACCGTTTGCTCCAAGAGTTGTCGAAAAGAGAACTGAAGAAAGATTTATACGTCTATGATTGTGTGAGGATAGCAATTTCCTCTTTTGGATATCATCGGACTATTTGGGACACTGTGTTCACTAAATACAGTGTTAGCCGCGAAGGCGGAGATCTCCGCGGATAATTATCGTACTATACTTCAACAAACCCGGACATTCCAGATAGCACCCTGAGTAACCTGGATACCTCAGTGGCTCCTCTGACAGCGTTGGACACGCCATCATACTGCTGACCCCCCTCTATTCCCTCCTGAACTGTAGTTTCGGTTCTGACGTGTTCCCTGGGCTCTGGTATGAGTGAATTGTTATTTATTTGCCCTTAGGGCGAAGGGGCAATTGTGTTTTAATGCCACTACGAACGGCAGCACCGAAACAGGGCCTGTGCAGTGTGGAACTACGTCATATCATTAATATCATTTCAAGAATTTTAAACGAATTATTTGTATTGTTTTTATAAATTATTTTAATGATTCTAAAGATTTTTATAACCATTCAAGATTTTTTTAAATCAAACTTTGATGCATCACTTGCTTTTGTTCATATCTTGGACCGTTTTACCTATCAAAGTTTATTAAATATATTAATGACAACAGAATGGGTTGTTCTACAAATATAATTTTATTATGGCAGGAATAAAAGCCAAAAAAAAAAAAAAACACACACACTTAAAAATACAGATGTTTTTTTTTTTTTTTAGATTTAGCCCGCTTCACAATTCACACATTACTGTCTGGCTAGTTTCTGTCCTATACTTATGCTAAAAAGGCAATAATAGTCCAAACATTGCTGACCATTATCACCAATAAAGCCTAGAAAAACAGCCCATCAGTATATTGTAAACCGATAGGTTCATATATTCCTTTCCAGTTTTCAAAGAAATTATTTGTTCCTTAACTGTTTTGTAACTATTAAATAGTTTTAAATTCAATATTGTAATATATATCAGTGTAAAACCTGTGAATGGTGGAAAAACGTATTTCTCTAATTGTGTACCTGGGTCTCCACTTTTACCATGGCCTCTTTTGGCTTTAACAATCTTATCCCTCAGGTTTTTCCAAACTTTTTAACAGAAACTTTCCATCTTTCCAGGTTTTTCAACTGCTGTTGCAATTTCTAGCCAAGAATTATTGATCATCTGGTTATCTCTATGATCACGGATCATAAAAATGTCTGTACAGTCGTACTGTTTCAGACAAAATCTCTTCAAAGTGGTTCATATTCAACTCAAACCAAGCGTAGCGCCGCGCGCACTCTTCGCTCGAGTCTCAAAAAATGCCGTGTGCACCGCCAGCAGAAATGATGTCCCGCGCACCCAAAGCGAACATCCGCAAACTCCGTGATGACATCAGATTCGCCGCCCGCACTCAAGTGAACTAGCGGACGCGTCGAGTATAAACAAGGCTTTAGGACCCACACAGACCACAGGTTGGGTGCCCCCTGCTGGCCTCACTAACACCACTTCCGGCAGCAACCTAGCTTTCCCATGTGGTCTCCCATCAAGGTACCGACCGTGCGCAGCCCTGCTTAGCTTCAGTGGGCGACCAAGTGAAAGTTGCAGATATAGGCTATAAACACCTATAATATAAACACCTATTGCGATTACTGATACTTTCATTGTAGTACAGTTCACCCACAGTATTTCGTCGGAATGAGCTGACTGTGCTGCAACTAATTAATCTTCAGCAAACATACGACTCCAAGTGGCTTTGAGTATGAGACTTAATAGAGCACAACTGAACATTTGCCAAGTCAATCCCAACTTTAACCTCCTTTTCACTTAAATACCTGCCAGGAGCAAAGGATCACATTTCTCAATGACGGCCGCAGACTCTTTAATGTAGTCTGGAGGTTTACACTAAATACCTCGGCAGGATCCTTCAATCAATGGAGCTTTCGCTGATAATTAATCCCGTGCCCCTGCTGAAATAATGGAGGCACTTTTATGGCTTCATTATACGATTTATTTATATTAGAGCAAAAAAAAAACATGAATCTCGGCTTGATTCTTAATCATGTTAAGTGCTGCCGCAAGCATGCAGCTCGAACCCATTTCGGAGCGTCCTCCAGAGTCATTCTTTACACCTTCAAATAGCATTTCGCTTCAGATTCTTAGCTCTCCGTAATGAGCACATTGCTCAGCGCTAGCCATTTGTGTATCTAGAAACCAAAAAAGGCATAATAAGAACGTGAAAAATGACAACGAGAGGCCGTAATTAAGACGAAAGGACGATCCGAGACGCTTAATGAAGACACATACCCATATCTCTCAAACACAATGCTAATTACTGGCTAAGATTCCATTAATCGTTCATGAATTATTAAGCTCCATTAGCTAATAAAGCTTGTGCATATAATAATTCAGAATTGCCGGAGCATTGTGGGACAGGTAAAGACACACACGCTCTTTGCTTTATTGGTTGGAGCTAAATGATAGAATGCAGCAGCGACTTCATTAATCCCGCTCAGCGCTAATGTGGCAGAGATTGATTAGCCTGCGATGGAATATTGAAGATAAAGCTACAGGAGAAGAGCTCCAGCAGAGAAATATAGTACATGGCTTAATGTTGCCAGAGAAAAATGCATGGCCAAAATAAAATCAGAGGAACTACGCAGACCCTCGAGGTTGTACGTCAAAATCTATTAGTCTTTTAAAATGTCAATTTAAATAATAACTGTAGAATTTTAACTTGATTATATTTATGAAACAATACGTACCTTAAATTATTATTATTACTATTATTATTATTACCTTAAAACCAAACATGTTACCAAATAAAAAAGGAACTGTTTTAGGATGTGGTGATTTGATATGACGTGATATGCAAAGTATGCGTTTCTCAATTGTTTGTCTTGCTTCTAGTCCAAATATCAAATACTACTACTACTACTACTAATAATAATAAAAAAAAAAATAATAATAATATAATTATTATTATTATTATTATTATTATTATTATTAAATTAGGTTGCATTTTGTAGAAATTATTGTTTCTATATTTAAGAATTTTTTAATATTTGAACAAGAAGCCAGACAAAACTCTAAATAAGAAAAAAACATTTTCTTTGTTTATTTATTTATTTATTTATTTATTTATTTATTTATTTTTGCAGACAATACAGTACACTGTATAAAGACAGGTGTTTGCTGATGGCAAGAAAAGGGGAACAAATTGGGGGAGGATATATGGGATTTATATTAGTATGTTAATATAACGTTATAAATTAGCATAATCCACACTTAAATGTAACTGTTCGTGGCAAGCAAGCAAAAGAAGATTATACAAACTCATACATTCAAAAAAAAATTTAAGTTTTCAATCAATTTAATCGACACTTTTTTAACACGTTGGTTGGATTTGTCCATATTTAACCCAACATTGAGTTACAACAACCCAGCATTTTTATAGTGTTTAAATTTGGTATGAAAAGAAAAATGCTTTTTTTACTTTTTTTGTTTCTAGACCAAATGTTTCAAAATTATCCAACTAAGAAGCATTTTCTAGAAAATTTGTTTTCAGAAATATCAAGTCAAAATCGGGTGCATTTTCTTTTAAAACAAGCAATATAATTTGCCAGTTGAGTAAGTAAATATAATATAATTTCAAACCGAAAACAAGATTGTTTTACTTGCCCCATTGGCAGATTTGTTTTTGCTAGTTTTAAGGGGGAAAAATAAAATTTAATTTGCAGCAATTTACAGTTTTTTTTTAAGTTGATTGAACAGAAAACAATTAAGTTGTCCCAAAAAAAAACCCTTCAAGAATTGTGTTGATTCAGCTCATTTTAAATACGTATTTTGAACATGCAGCAAATAGGTGCACAGCTAATGCTTCTTCCCATATCGATAAACTTCCGTTGAATGGTCAATGTGACTTTTTAACATTTTATATGGTTCCTTTTAAAGCATCGATGTTGTGATTTATTTAAAATATAATCAGTTAAATAGACTTAAGCGTTCATTTAAATGTTCAAGCATAAAACGGGATGAAAAGTCGTTTACACGCCTGTCAGGATCAGCAAACTCCGTTGAAAATACTGGAGAAAAATACATTTTCATACATTTTAAAGACATGACGGAAAAATGTACTTTAATGCAGTGCGTCTTGTACATTCTGAGACCCACTTTATATCATATATCAATGAAAAAATACTTTAAACCCGCCGATTTTGTAACGACATACAGTTCACCAGAAGCAATTGACCCAGGTTACTGCAAAATTAGTTCTTGTGCATACTTCTGCGTACACCCTATTAGTAGTTTATTGAGCTAAAAGTCCCAGTTAATGGTTTGTTAATAGCATGAATTGTACATTAAAATAAAGTGTGACCTTGGAACTTTTCCTAAAAGTGGTACTTTTTGTATAACAAACAGATCTGCGTTTTAACAGTTCACCAATTCACGTCCAATCCATAATCTGCTCCCTAAAGGATAACCATATCTGAGCCACCACCATCGAACAGGTGCACAATCTAGTGTTGCTACAATAAACACTGTAAAAAATGCAGGGTTTCACACAATTCCTTCATGTTGTCTAAACACAAATGGATTAAGTTAACTTAATTGGTTTTTTTTTTACAAATTTAAGTTGATTAAACATAAAACAATTAAGTTGTCCCTAAAAAAACCTCAAGAATTGTGTTGATTCAGCTCATTTTAAATATGTAGTTTGAACAAGCAGCATGAAGGGGCACAGCTAGGGTTTCTTCACGATCTGATAAACTTCCGGTGAACGGTTAATGTGACTTTTTAACATTTGTATACGGTTTCTTTTACAGCATCGATTAGAGCTGCACAATTAGGGTGCTTTCACACTAGCACTTTTGGTCCGCACCCGGGTTCGTTTGACGTCATAGTACGGTATGTTTAGCTAGTGTGAACGTGTCTTCTGAACTCGGGTGCGCACCCGTGAACCGTACCCGAGTCTGCCTGAAAGAGGTGGTCTGGGGTACAGTTCATGCGAACTCTGGTACGGTTCACTTCTGGTATGAATGCAATCGTACCAAATAGCGGAAGTGAACCGCCAACTGTACAACAAACTATCGTTTTCATAACGTTCGTTTGTGTGTGTGTGTGTGATGTGCGCCACGTATTGTACCTTAAGCGGGACTGAGCCAAGCACAGTGATACACAGTGATGTCTGCTTGTCTCCTCCAGAAACAGCTTCTGCAGTCACTGTGTGATGTTCTGAATGTTTATAATATTTTTGCGGCAGATAGACGCGAGTCGCTTTCTGTATGTCCAAAACTAAAAGATTCAGTAAAAGCAAATCGACCGCAATGTGCGGAAGTCTCCATTTTGGCGCTTTGCTTTCGTGACCGTCACCTAGCAACAGCAGTAAACAAAACAGCAGCTCTATGACGCAAGCGTACCGGGGTTCAGAAGGAAAAAAGACAGTGTGAACACAAACCAACCGAGAAGGTGGCAAGGGGGGACAATCGAACTTGGGTACGGTCCAGGCAATTGAACCAAGTGTGAAAGCACCCTTAATCGTAAAAAGATCGCGATCTCGATTCGACCCCCTAGACCAGTGGTTCTCAACTGGTTTGGCCATGGGACCCACATTTTTACATGGTCATCAAGCCGCGACCCAAACTTTTAGGAACTATAATATAATTTTAGGAATTATTATTAATTTGTATTTATTTGTTAACATACACAAATAGTGACAGATAAATCACAAGTCATCAATATTTACAAATAAACAATATTTTATTGCTGTCATATAACAAAATGTATTAAATTATAGAAATATTACAAAGTAAGGGTAAGAAAAGGTTCAGTTAGCATGAACTAAACTGAACTGTTAATAAAACATTAACACTGATCCTGTTGAACAGAACAAATCAGCAAATTACAGTAAAATGATTAAAACAATCATAACCATTTTTACATCTAATATGACAGCAATTATAAACATCTGTTTCACTTAACAGTAATTTGGGAAGCTAATGAGATAACTGAGGATGTGCTTTACTCCTGATAAGAGTTTTAAAGTCTGGGGTGATGGTAGACCTGAAGATCGTGCTCCATGTCCAACCTGTTCCTTTGCTTTGACTTAAGCTGCACCAAGGAAGAGAAGCCACTTTCACACAAATACGTAGTGCTGAATGGTAGGATGGATTTGATCGCACGAATGGCAAGGGAAGAATACTCAGAAAGCACTTCGCGGCACCAAAACTGGGAGAGGCTTACTTCACTGAATATATTTTTCATCGACTTATCACATGACAGCTCCACCAGCTGATTCTCTTTGTTGCTCGGCAATGTGACGCTTTCCACGTCGATTCCAAAGCGATTGCTTATCCACGGATCATCATCATGTTTATCGAGAAAGTAGTCGGTACGGTTGTTGCGGGCGCATTTCAAAATAAAAGTCCGGTATAAGCAAAATAAGTCAAAAATTAAACTTTTGTTTTTTTGACCACACACTCCGCGACCCACTGAAAATGTTCCCGCGACCCACTCTTGGGTCGCGACCCACCAGTTGAGAAACACTGCCCTAGACGATCTTAATCCAGCATTTATACGATTCTGCCAATCATATTTTCAAGTTCAGGAAAAAGCAAAGGCGTCCGCACAAGTCTTCACGTTGTTTTACATACAATGTTCAGCAACGTGAACACCTTCAAATGGTGTTGAAAGACTCACATACTGTATTTATAAGGTATAACTCACCCACAAAATGTCATTTCTGTTTTCATGTAATGATGTATTCACGGCCGCGAAAACACACGTGACGTGAGCTGACCGTGTCGTGAGCTGTGACCACAGAGAGGGCGGTCGCGCGCCTGTGAATGATGCCCACTTTAGTGAACAGAACTTGCATAGGCTGTGAACAAAAGGTAATAAAGTTGTAAATAACATTCAGTTTATGGCACAGAGCGATCGTTTGCAGCTTAGCGCCGAAAATGAAACCGAAAGCAGGCACATCATTTAAATAATCATATCGCATTTTAGAGTTATGATTACGACAAGCATTTAATATGTTTTTCTTTCATAGCGAACACATTGTTGTGCATGAGAATAAATGTTTAACAGTGTCAGTATAACTACTCTAGCATATATAATGTTGAATATAATGCAAGAGGAAATCTGATAATGACAAATATCTGATTTTACCAGTAGAAAAAAATGGTGTAATAATGTTGTCAATGACAGATTGCAAGCATATGTCTTAAACAATAATTCAACATCAGAATTATGAATAGTTGTATTCTGAAATAACAATAATAATAGCCTACTCATATGAACCTTTATTTTACATCTACAGAATCTGTCATGTTCACCAGCGATCGAGGACTGCAGAGATCGCTGGTGAACTACAATTCAGTCATGAACTACAAGTCCCTTCATTCCGCTACATACACCAGGTTTCACTTCCACTGATCACACACACAGCTGAATCCTGTCACTATTGATAGTTTGGACTATTTATATACCCTGCACCCAGGGCTGGATTAACCAATGGGCAAATTGGGCACAGGCCCAGGAAACATGCGCATGGAAACATGTTTTGAGACGATCGATCATGAAACCGGTTCGAATCCAGCGTCTGATGAACACGTTTTTCTTTTTCCCCCATTACATATCAGATTGGAAATACATTTATTTTCAATAGAAAAGAAATGTTTTTGTTTAAAAATTTAAATAAAGTATATAAAATATATAAAATGAGTCACAAGGTATTTAATAAGGATAATAAGAATAATAAATATTCTATAAACAGTTATTTTCCATCTGGTGTTAAATGTTAGCGACATCTTAATAAAATTAATCCGTATTTACAATGTTAGTCACCTTGCTTCACCCATATTCTCCGACCTCATGGAAAGAGAGACAAAGAGAGAGACAGAAAAAGCCACTGAAGAGGAGAGAGACAAGAGAGAACTGGTTTAGTGTGATTTCGGATACTTTCAGCTTTATAATCACGTGCTTTTTGCCTACTCTTCTTCATCACGAGGGAGACACTAGGAATCATTAATCAGTGTGTGTATTATTGAAGACTCAGATATAGAACTGGATTGGAGAGGTGTTATATCCAAATCATATGCATTATAAGTTTGTAGAAGTTATACATTAAAAATACCCTTAAATATAAATTTTAGTACTGCTTCAGTGAACTTGAACAAGTATATTAAAATCCATTAATTTTCACTACTTATATTAGTATTTTTGATCAAAGTGTGCTTTAAATGCATTTAAAATCAGGTAAATCTTTGTTGACTATAAATATATGTACTATGTCATTTATTTAAAAAATGTGGGCAAAATATTATATTAATCTTATTTTTTAATTCAACTATAGAGGTGCGGCCTTGTAGGGGGCCCTACAAGACATTGTGCCCAGGGGCCTCTGAAATCTTAATCCGGGCCTGCCTGCACCCGTTTGTTTTTGTATGGTATGTTGGTCATGTGTTGTGTTCCCGGACTTTACCTAAGTTTCTTGTTTTGTTTATTATTGTTCTTTTGATACTTTGATTTTTGGATGTCCTGTTTTTTTTCTGTTACCTGCACAAATATTCTTCATTAAATGCACTTGGATCCTACCTCTTGTTTTCGTCTCTTCAACGTTCCGTGACAGAATCGTGACAAAATCGTGATCTTTATTTTAAGCAAAAATATCGCGATTCTCATTTTAGCCAGAATCGTGCTGCTCTAGCATCGATGTTGTAACGTAAATACAATACAATCCGTTAAATAGACTTATACATTCATTTAGTTGTTCAAGCATAGAACAGGATGAAAAGTCATTTACATGCCCGCGCCCATCAGGATCAGCAGGCTAGCGCAGAAACTCCATTGAAAATACTGCAGAAAAATATGTTTTCATACATTTTAAAGACATGGCGTGGAAAAACTGTAATTTAATGCAGTTCTTCTTGTACATTCTGAGACCCACTTTATGTCATATATCAATCAGGCAGTGAAAATTAATGATTTTTAAAGAAAACAGATCTTAAACGCGCCATTTTTGTAATGACAGTTCACGAGAAGCGCTTGACCCAGGTTACTGCAAATTTAGTCCTTCTTCATATTCCTGCATATACCTTATTAGCAGTTTGTTGAGCTAAAAGTCCCAGTTAATGGTTTGTTAATAGCGTGAATTGTACAATAAAATAAAGTGTGACCTTGGAACTTTTCCTAAAAGTGGTACTTTTTGAATAACAAAACAGATCTGCCTTTTAACAGTTCACCAATTCACGTCCAATCCATAATCTGCTCCCTAAAGGATAACCATATCTGAGCCACAACCATCGTACATGTGCACAATACACACTGCAAAAAATTATTATTTACTTAAAGCGAGTAAACCGATTGCCTTAAAAGAAACAAAGTTTTCTTTACAAAAATAATGCAAGTTAACCGATTGTAACTTGGAACTGTTAAGCTCACTTAATTTGTATTATTATGCACATTGTACTCACTGTTTTAAAATACAAGTAAACTGATCACTTTGTCCAATACACATTTATTATGTTTGTTTTTTCCAGCTTTTCTGTATCTAGCAAAATGACAGTAACTAAAATAAATCTGCTCTTCCAGACTCCAGTGTGTCTTCTAAATACAATACAGGCTATAATTGTAGATTTTTTTTTTATAGACTTAATTAAGCACCAAATATGTAATATTGTAATAATTGCAGTAATTATTTGAAAACAGACGTGCTAAAATAGTCTGACACTGTAAAACGGGATTAGTTGACTTTAAAAAAAGTGAGTTCAATTAGCATAATTATAAAAAATTCAACTTAACAGTTCCAAGTTACAACAGGTTTACTTGCATTGTTTTTATAAAGTCAACTTTCACTTTTAAGGCAATTATTTTACTCACTTTAAGTAACTAATCACTTTTTAGAGTAGTGTTGCTACAATAAACACTAGAAATGCAGGGTTCTACACAATTTCTTCATGTTGTCTCAACAGAAATGGATTAAGTTAACTTAATTGTTGGTTTTATTGAAAGTGGACTAAACATAAAACAATTAAAAGCTCAATAGTTGTGTTGATTCAGCTCATTTTAAATACATAGTTTGAACAAGCAGCAATATCATTTTTTAAATGACGTTGTTTGTTCAAACTAATTAAAAACACAATTCATGAGTTTTCTTGGGACAACTTAATGTTTTTATGTTCAATCTACTTAAATTTGTCAAAATTAATAAGTTAAATGAATTCCTTCATGTTGCCGCAACACAAATCGACTATGTGGAACTCAAAAAAAAAAAAAAAATGCAGGGTTTCACACAATTCCTTCATGTTGTTCCAACACAAATCGAGCTAACTCAATTGTTTTAACAAATTTAAGTGTATTGAACATAAAACTATTAAGTTGTCTCAAAAAACTTAAGTGTGTTAGTTTAATTCATATTAAATAAGTAGTTTAAACAAGCAGCAATAGTTATTTTTTGAGTGTATTAGTATGTCGAACAAGAAGAAACGGCTTAAACAGAGGTATGTTTCCAAGAAGCATTCCTCACTCCACCCAGAGGGAGCAACTCTGCGGATGAAAGAATTAATCATTAATGCCCAGCCAGTAATGATCCCCAAAGTTGGCGTTATTGGTAAATTATAATGGATGATGCTTTGTAAATGTCTTCCTGCACCGGCCCTTAGCTTCCCGATCCAAATTAAAGCTGAGTGCCTCGGAGTCAGCAAGTATAGCTGCACACGTGCAGGATTGATTTTCTCCTATTTTTATGTCTCCAAAGAATGAGTTTTAAATCTGGCTGAGTTATTAAGGCCCTCGCATTGAAAAAAAAAAAGAGAAAGCCTTTGGGGAGGGGGGAGAGAGAGAATGAAAGGAGAAACAAAGCAGAAAAAAAGAGAGGCATGTGGTCGGTAGCCGGGACTGAATGGCACCTGTCACCGGATGATAAACGACCTCCTTTGCCCTTCAATTCCCGCCGCTGTCAGTCAGGGTGGGGTCATTAATCTTCATCGCAGGCTTGTCAGGTCAGAAGAAGAGTAGGAGAACAGGACAGGGTTGCGTCAGGCAGTCCTGGGTCAAGATGAGACCCGAACAATACCTCGGCGTTCATATTGTCAGCCGAGGGCCTCGTTTGCATAATTTATTATGATTCGCTGAACATCCCCCCCACCCCACCCTCTCTACAGATCTCTGAGGTGAGAATAAGGTCTGAGGATGTGCAGACAGATGGATAGTGGGCTGTAGCTGCCAGCCACATGGAAACCCCGACCAATCAGAAGGGAGTCGCAGACCCCGACAGCCAATAGCAGATGCGGCGCCTCAATTACAGCGTGATAAAGGAACATTCATCATTCAATTAGGCATCTGTCACGAATCCACAAAAGGGGGAAAGTTCCGAGCCAAGACGCGGTGAAGGAAAGCAGGGACGAGAGTGAAATCTACTTATAGCCGAAGTCCAGGGGCGAGAGAAGACAATGTTGAGGGAGTTAATTGCAATACTGTGGCAATGACAGCACTATGGCTGACGAGCAGCTGTTATATAATGAGGATGACATCAAGGGCCACATATATATGAGTCCACAAAGACTTTGATTAAACAGGAGAAAACCTTAAAAAAGGCAACAAACACTCAAATTTTAACCTATATATATATATATATATATATATATATATATATATATATATATATATATATATATATATATATATATATATATATATTGCTGCTTGTTCAAACTACTTATTTAAAATGAGCTGAAACAACACAATTCTTGGCATTTTTTTTAATTGAAAATATAAGGTTTACATCTAAATTGATTAATAATCAACTTAACTAGTTGGTTTATATTCAGCCCAAATAAATTGTTTTCAACCACTTAACTTATTATTATTATTTCTTTTTTGGAAATCCATCACTGCACTGTAAAACTCAACAGTCAACTTTATCAAATGAAATGAGTGTAGTTAACTCAGAATTGACAAAGTAATTTCTACTCATTTGAAAAGAGTTTTAAACTCAGTGTTGAAGGCAATGAGTTAGTTAAATACCTCATTACTTCAACTTAAATTGAGTAAGTTCACAGTACTCATAGATTAGTGTTTTAACTCAAATGGTTTAGCAATCGGTTTCCTCAAACAGTTTAAGTTGCCTTAACTTATTGGGTTTTACTGTGCTCAAATTGCTTCATTTACTCAACTGGATTAAGTTCACAGTGCTCATTAGGATTAGTTTTTAACTCAAATGATTTGTTGCAATTGGTTTCCTTAAATGGTTTGAGTTGCCTTAACTTTTTGGGTTCTTCAGTGTGTAAACAAATCCTGGTTGCCTTAGATTTTTAAGCTGAAACAAATTGAACTTATATTGAACTTATGTTATGTTAAACTGACTTAAAACAACTTGTGTAACTTATAAAATTAAGTTAGAACATGATTAAGTTATTTTAAAAGTTACAATGAACTAAAAACATATGTTATATAATTGTTAACAGTGAAGAATTCATCCTTTTTTTCTTTCAGTTTGCAACTGTGTGTGTGTGTGTGTGTGTGTGTGTGTGTGTGTGTGTGTGTGTGTGTGTGTGTGTGTGTGTGTGTGTGTGTGTGTGTGTGCACTGTTTATTTGAGCTACTCATTTAAAAATAGTTGAAATGTGTTACTTAATTGATTTGTTATCAGTGTAGACAAACTTTGATGAACGACCCATCTGTTTTCAGGTCAAAACGCATATATTTGCACATATATTTGACGACATTTTCACACTTATTATGCTTAACTGTACAAAAATGCCAACCATTTTTTTATTGTACAAAATTGGGGGACTGTTTGAAATTTTTTATGGTGTAAAGTGTATTGTGTACAGTTTTTAATGTAATTAGTTACAAAGCAACTGTAGCTAGTAATTAAATTACTTCTGCTAAAAGGGTAAAGAAAGGGATTACTTTTTATTTTTGCATAATTTAATTACAGTTACAGTTAATTACATTTTATTTAATTACTGAAAATAATGTAAACAAATGTAACGGTTATGTGTTTTTTTTTTCTTTTCATACAGATATATTTAGCTGAATAATTCTATTTGTCAACTAAAGGAGATTAAATTGACCAGAAAGAAAGCACATGCTTAAGAAAAAAATTAAGTGAGCGAGCAATGGTTTGATCAAAATATAAGGTGTGTGTGTGTGTGTGTGTGTGTGTGTGTGTGTGTGTGTGTGTGTGTGTGTGTGTGTGTGCTCACCCCCCTCCCACTTTTCATAAACATCGCGCTTCACTCCACCCTGATTTCTTTTATCTTTGCCATGATGACAGTACATAATGTTTTACTATATTATTTAAGATATTGATATTCAGCTTAAAGTGTAATTTAAAGGCTTAACTAGGTTAATTAGGCAAGTTAGGGTAATTAGGCAAATCATATAACAATGGTTTGTTCTGTAGACAGTCGAAAAAAATATATAAAAATTGCTTAAGGAGTTAATAATATTGGCCTTTAAAAAAAATTAAACTGGCAAAATAAAACGAATAAGACTTTCTCCAGAAGAAAAACTATTATAGGTAATACTGTGAAAAAAAATCTTGCTCTGTTAAACACCATTTGGGAAATATTTGAAAAAGAAAAGAAAAAAACTCGCAGGAGGATAATTCTATCTTCAACTGTGCATGTGTAGTAACCATAGACTGTAAAAGATATGGACGTAGTATCCGTGACGTCACTCATAGGTTTATGAAGAACCCAAAA
Source organism: Danio kyathit (assembly GCA_903798195.1). Classification (NCBI taxonomy): domain Eukaryota; kingdom Metazoa; phylum Chordata; class Actinopteri; order Cypriniformes; family Danionidae; genus Danio; species Danio kyathit. The sequence continues at coordinate 6,863,837 of LR812531.1, read as the reverse complement.
GAAGCTACCAAAAGGCGTGGCCGACCGTCGCCATTTTGTTTGCGCGTCATCGCACCAACCCCGGGCATACCATACAAGGGCAAAGAGGCGGAGCGTGAGCGGAGCTACAGACGCATGCTGGCATTCTGCTTAGACGGGCTTTCCTATGGGAGAAACGCTTAATACTTCATCACCTGCGACTCGTTTGTGTTCTGACCACATGTGGTTGGTTGTACACTTTATCAATAAAGTGTTTAGACTTTTAAAAACACTGTTTCATAAGCAACGTCATAAGCGCAATGCTTAGTGGCTCAATGCATTACACATTGAGCCACTATAAACATTGTTCTTATGACGTTTTTCAACAGGAGGAAAGTGCGAATTACTTCCAAAAACTTCAGATTTAGTCTGTGTTAGTAAATGCAAGGCTAATTATGAAGTCCAGACAGAACACTGTATGACAACGCTTCAGATGACTGTTCTAGAGCCTACAGCTAATAATCTGTCAGATTCTGGAGTGCATTACAGCTCTAAAGAACATTATAAATGATAAATGATCTTAAATAAAACAAATACATTCATAGAGATGGTATATAATTTCACTCACCTGGCAAATGGAGGCCACGTGAATGGCTTGTGAGCACAATTAAGTGCACACAGCATGCCATATCATCTGATAATTGTAGGAAATAATTCCAAAAGGCAGCAGACTGTGTAAAGCCACATATAACAACACAAAAATACGACGAATATGTCGAGATCAGTGGCTAATCAGCCATAATCAGCTGAGGTGAAGTGACGGCGACCAGCGAGACCTAGCTGTCACTCAAGTGGCCACGCCCTTAATTATGCAAACTTAATATAACCTAATATAAACGAAACGGAGGAGTTATAAAAACATTCACCCCCCTCACAGTTGTCACGAAGTATAGTAGCTATATGAACCAAAATCGTTCTTTGTACCAGGCTGTAAACACCTTTTTTTCTGCTGTAAAGTTGGCCATTCTAACAGTGGGCTCAATAGAAATTTGCTCTATTATGGAGCCAGGACTAGCGGAATTTCGATGAATTGCAGTTTCAGTTACTTCCGTATTGGCTTCCCGAGGGAGAGCGGGAGGTTGCCGCTTGGTAGTAACACATTTTTGTAAGATTAGGCACGGTTGACTGTAAAAAGAAGCTAATAAAAAGTTTTGGAATGCAAATAATGACAAAATTCTGAAAGCTATAGCACCATGATTTCTATCTTCGTCTCAGCAGAGACATGACAACTACGATTTCACCATCCAACATAAAAGAAAAGCTTCGATATTCTGCATTCCCAGCTCCAACATCCAATAAAAGTGTGAATCTGTCATCTTGCGTTTCCAGCTTTTTTGTTTTTCTGCTGTCCCGCTGACAATAGGCTAGGTAGCACTCAAAGGCCTGAAGATGAAAGAACAGCTAGACGGCTAGAACAGCTAGACGGAAATTCAGACCGGCACCCATCTGTTGAAGAGACGAAACGCGGCAGAGAGATGAATGGAGGAGCCAAATGGAAGAAACAGACGAATAAAACAAACTGATGAGAGTAAAGAAAGGGTAAATAATTGATGAGTTCTGGGTTTAGAAGAGACTGCTCATTAATATCCTCATGTAGCTTCATTAAGGGCTGAAACAACGAGCTTCTGAACAATAGTCCTTGGTATCCCGCTTAGAAGTCAAACGCCGCTTTTTTTTCCCTTTCTCTCTCTCTCTGATGCCAGGTGCTTTAAAAAATCCCAGCGGCCTGTTCTCCAACCTCCTGTAACCTCCCTAGAATTCCCTCGCCACACATTTACCTCCCCAGCCAGGAGAATGAGACCTTGTAAATAATATATCAAGATAAATGATAATTGCTGCGTTTTTCGAACCCATCATTTAATGAGGCCCATTAATTAAAAATGAACGCAGCTGACAGTGTTTGTCGGCACACGTCTGATGTAAACACATCGTGGCAGAGACACAAAAAGTTCTACATCGGGAATAAATCCTTCTTCCGCATGCCTCCACTCTTCTCCTGCGACGTCTAAACTAATGCGGATACGTTTGAAAACCCTTTTTTTTCCACACTATCCACACCGAGATGACTGCATAAAAATATGTGGATGGAAATGTAGATACAGTGTAGATTATAAGACATATCTGCAGAAGCAAATCCCTCATTGGTGAGTAATAGTTAAGCCTGGTTTATACTTCTGCGTTGAGTGATCGGCATGACCCATGGCGCATGCCTTGTGCGTTTTTTACTTCTGCGCGCTGCTCTGCAATAACACTTCCGAAATGCTAGCTGGCAGTGAGGTTTTTAAGTTCCTCTGTGTAGAGTTTCTTTATGGGTGTTTTGTTTTTTCTGAAAGCTACCTTAATGCAGGGATTTTCAAACTGTGGGGCGCACCAGCACCTATTAAGGGGGGCATGAGACATTGAGGTGTGCACTCGAGTAAACTATAATGACGATTTTTTATGTGTTCACTAGAGTGAAACTGATTAATGTTAGCTCCACATCTAACTATCAGGCACCTGTAGAGTTTATGCCTTCGAGTAAAACATATACAAATAAAATGGACCAGGTGCATTTTAAAATGAATGACGGTGAATGAAGTCAAATCTGTGAGCGTCTGACAAAAAAGTGAATCAAATCAGCAGAATGCCCTTCTGGATCTTTCACTTACTTTAAAGACACTACTGACTACGCTTACATGGACATCTGTAGTTATATGCCTTAATAGACAGTAATATAATTAAGGTGTTTACGTGAAGTGCTTTCATCTAAGAGTTTCATCTAATTTTGGGTGACTTTAACTGCAGTTCAGCATTTCATTCATGGCCCCCGTGACAAAACTGGAGTATTAGAGGCAAATAAGGAGTAAGGACTGGTGGAAGAGTGTTATGGAATTTAATACACGCACCCCGAATGGAAAGAAAAAACTTCTGCATTTTGCGGTGTGTGTGTGTGTGTGTGTGTGTGTGTGTGTGTGTGTGGTCCTTTACTGACAGCTGCGTGTGTGGATATGGAGAATATGGAGAAAAGTCCTACATCACGGTAATAGTTTGATTGCAGTGTTTACTTCAATAATGCCACTTAAATATGCATACTCCACATGTCATAACCTCCTAGGGCCCGAGTGTCCACATACGTAGACAGCACATTTTTAGCTCTTAAGTGGCTATTTAAAATACTTTGAATGTTTTATATTTTGTTCCAGACATACAGTGTCATCCTGCAACTGTTTTGCAGCATATGAAATGTCCCAAACTCTATTTTTAACTGTCCAAAATGGGAAAAAAAAAATTGTTTTTACTCTGATAGTCAAAGCAAGTTAAAAAAAAAACCTGGTCATTAAGAGGCAGGAACCGGCGGACATCCAACAACTTTAATCAAGGTGAACACAAAACAAAACTTTGCATCTGGAGCTCCTTCACGGGACTTGACACTTGTAAACACTCGCTCCAATGGGTTCGTGCGGCTCTTGGTCCAGCCCACACTCGTCATTGTTACCAAGCTGGCCAATCACAGAGCTTGAGCTATGCGTTGTTGCGACGTGTAGTTAAATTTTTTGAGAGGTGCGCGTCAGCAGCAGCGATGGCCATGGCGAGGGCTATCTGTCCACGCGCAGGCTGGGCCGGAGCATACGCATACGCTTGACACAGAAGTATTGCTGCTTTGTCTATTCTTTGTGTGCATTGGAAGCTCCAGTTTCTTATTGGAAACAAGATAACAAATGCAAATTTCAGTCTTGTTAGGAAGTGAGCACTGGAACGGTGTGTAGGCCCTATTGGAATTGCTCCATTTCTCCTTCTTCTTCTTCTTCTTTTCTAGAATGAAGCACATTTTTGAGGGTCTAAACATGCTCAAACTCACGGAACTTTGCACACGCGCCAGAAGTGGTGAAAATGTACGTTTGTTATAGAATTCAGAAGTGGATGTAGCAAAATGACTCAACAGCGCCCCCTTTGCACTTTTGACGGACTGGCCCCTGAGCTACGATTCACGCACGCATACGAAAAATGGCACACACATCTAACATGCGATTACCTACAAAAAAAAGTCTCTTGGAGCGAAATCTCAAACCCAACAGGAAGTCAGATATTTTAAACTTTCTGTGCCAAAAAAAGTGCAGTATTTGCCATTTCCAGGCGTTGTATTTTAACAAACTCCTCCTAGGGATTTTCATCCGATCAACACCAAAATTGGGTTTTGTCATCTAAAGGCCTTGACTATGTTAAATTACAAAGATCTAGAGTTTTTGTCAAAGGGCACGTCCATGGCGGCCTCTCAAACTTTGACGATTCGCCACAAAACAGGAAGTTGTTATAACACATGATTGTCCTATCTGCTTCAAAATCCACACGTTTGATAACAGTCCTGACCTGAACATGATTACATGCCAATATCCAGTTACAGTTATAGTGCCACCTGCTGGCAACAGGAAATTACATGTTTAACGGTGTATCAAACTCCTCCAACAAATTTCATCACAGGAATCCATGTTCCATTAGTTTAGTCCAAAGGCCTTTGTGATGCTAAATTGTGAAGATCTAGAGCAGGGATCACCAAACTTGTTCCTGGAGGTCCGGTGTCCTGCAGATTTTAGTTCCAACCCTAATCAAACACACCTGAACAAGCTAATCAAGGTCTTACTAGGTATACTTGAAACACCCAGGCAGGTGTGTTAAGGCCAGTTGGAGCAAAACCCTGCAGGGCACCGGACCTCCAGGATAGAGATTGGTGACCCCTGATCTAGAGTTTTCGCCAAAGGGCGTTGCGGAAGTTCAGTGCTTCGCCATGGAGAAGGAAGAACTTATAACTCAGCCAAACAATGTCTAATCTGCCTGAAAATTCACATGGTTGATGAGATTCCTCTCCTGAAGGCATCTACATGCCTATATTGAGTCAAAGTCATAGCGCCACCTGCTGACAAGAGGAAGTTTGGCATAAATCTGTGATTTACTCAGGTTTTTTATATATATCAGCTTAAATTAATATTGACCGCTGTTCTCTATCATCCTAAGGCAGGGGTGCCCAAACTAGGTCCTGGAGGGCCAGTGTCCTGGAGAGTTTAGTTCCAACCCTAATCAAACACAGCTGACTTAGCTAATCAAGCTATTACTAGATATACTAGAAACTTTCTGGCAGGTGCGTTGAAGCTAAACTCAGCAGGACACCGGCCCTCCAGGACCGAGTTTGGACACTCCTGTCCTAAGGCCACTGGGCGGTGGTGAGCTCGGATGCGAGGTCCCTTTCATCGCTGCTTGCAGCTTTAATTTCATTTGGCTTTCGTCCGTTTAGTGTGTTCACGGCAGACATGAGCTGACCTGAGGCAATAATTAACTGTATTCATCTGTTGGGTTTTTGCACTGGGCAACCCAGTGGCGCAGTAGGTAGTGCTGTTGCCTCACAGCAAGAACGTCGCTGGGTCGCAGGTTCGAACCTCAGCTGGGCTGGGTCAGTTGGCGTTTCTGTGTGGAGTTTGCATGTTCTCCCTGGGTTCGCGTGGGTTTCCTCCGGGTGCTCCGGTTTCCCCCACAGTCCAAAGACATGCAGTACAGGTGAATTGGGTAAGCTAAAATTGTCCATAGTGTATGAGTGTGAATGTGTGTGTGGAAGTTCCCAGAGATGGGTTGCGGCTGGAAGGGCATCCGCTGCGTAAAATTGTGCTGGATAAGTTGGCGGTTCATTCCGCTGTGGCGACCCCGCAAGGGACAAAGCCGACAAGAAAATGAATGAATGAATGAATGAATGGGTTTTTGCACTATACTGCATAAAATGCTGGGTTCCACACAATTCCTTCATGTTGTCCCAACACAATCAATTACGTTTTTACAAATTTAAGATGATTGAACTTAAAACAATTAAGTTATCCCACAAAAACTCAAGAATTGTGTTGATTCAGCTCAACAGCAAAACTATTTTTTGGAGTGTAGTTGTTTGGCGTTGGTTTGGTGTGTGCCATGTTCCAGTGTTTCTGGTGTTTCAGTGTGGCTTCGAAACATTTGTATATTTACTTCTAGTTTGTTCAGTTCTTTGTCCTGTGCTGTGTTTGTGCTGTCAGACATTTCTTCTGTGTTTATCCTATATTATCTTCATTATCCTTTCCTTGTCTGACCGTGACGGTTTCCAGATTAATCTATTGTAAATGCTGTCGAAATAATCATCTGATGCCCATATGAGGATGGAAAATATGGAAAGTATCTGCAATCTTCAAACTGGTGCGCATCTCGATTGTCTCTGAAAATGACATGAACACAATGGGGGGTCATCTGAACTGCATCTGAGGCCTACATGTGTTTCGCCGTTTTACTCTGGTACAAATAAGCTAGCGAGATAAAATATCCCGTGATTATTGGATCAGCCTGCTCTTCAATAGCAGTTCCTTGAAAGCGATGTCAAAGCGATCTGAAACGCTGCTTCGGGCTGGAACTGAACAAGCTGGGGTGAACATCAGTGACTGCAGTGTCGCCGTCAGACTTCAAACAGCCCCTTGGACACGTATCGCATTGCCGGGACCCCCGCGAGACCGCTGATTGAATTCTGGCAAACAGAACTAAACATCTGCTTCAAACAAAAGACATCTGCATATCTCAGATTTGTTTTTCATAAATTAAAGCCGCAACCTGCCAAAACCTGGGCGCAGCGGTGTGTTCTTGTGTATAATTAGATAAAGTTTACAAGCTTTGAAAGTTGGAAATTAGCATGAAGCATCGGGGCTCACCTGGGAGTCGGAGTCCCGCGGTGGGAGCAGTTTTCCGGCTCTGTCTCGGAGATTTGAAGAAGGAGGGGAAAAAAGCAACTCAACCTGTTTTACTGAAGACAGTTTGGTGTGTCACCTGTTTTGTTGAATTCTGTTCATTTAAAATAAATAATGTCGCTATGCTTGTTTATCGTATCATGGTATGGTTAAGGAAAATGGGCACCATAGCGTGTGAGTCACAACTGACATGAAGTTAACTAATTAATGTGACGTAAAACTAGAAAGTTTCAATAAATAAATAAATAAGCAAGTAAGTGAATGAGTATAAATGCATACATACAGACAGACAGACATACAAATACATACATGCATAACATACATACAGACAGACATACACACATACAAACATGCATGCAGTTGAAGTCAGAATTATTAGCCCACCCTGTTTATTTTTCCCCCAATTTCTGTTTAACGGAGAGATTTTTTTAACACATTTTTAAACATAACAGTTTTAATAACTCATTTCTTATAACTGATTTATTTTATCTTTGCCATGATGACAGTAAATAATATTTTACTAGATATTTTTCGAGACACTTCTATACAGCTTAAAGTGACATTTTAAAGGCTTAACTAGGTTAATTAGGTTAACTAGGCAGGTTAGGGTAACTAGGCAAGTTATCGTATAATGATGTTTTGTTCTGTAGACTATCTGAAAAAAAATAGCTTGAAGGGGCTAATAATTTTGTCCTCAAAATGGTTCATAAAAAAATTAAAAACTGCTTTTATTCTAGCCGAAATAAAACAAATAAGACTTTCTCCAGAAGAAAAAAATATTATCAGACATACTGTGAAAACTTCCTTGCTCTGTTAAACATCATTTGGGAAATATATATATATATAAAAATTCAAAGGGGGGCTAATAATTCTGACTTCAACTGTACTTAAATACATACATACATACAGTACATGCATACATACGGACATACATACATACATACATTAACCCTTTGATGCACAACATGGGTTTAAAGTGACCCGACTAAATTTAGCTTTTCTATAACTTTGCAAGATTTTAACTTCATCATTTAGTATTCCAGGAATTCTTCAATAAACTTGTTTTTTATCAGCACAAAGACTTGTATTGTTTTTTTGTTTTTACTTTTTAAATAATTTTTGTGTCACAACCCTTTCAATGTACACCAGGGGTCTAAAATGACCCGTATTAATTTCTTATGTTATTTCAATCATGACTGAGTTTTTTTTTTTTTTTTTTTTTTTTTCTTTTGCATAATCTTTAAATTAAATGCATTTTGTTGTTTACAATTAAAAGTTTTTATAAAATATTTTGTTTTAAACTCACACAAATACTTATGTTTAGTACTGTTTTTGTATTTATACATCATTTTAAAAATAAGAGTCAAAAATTACCCATATAGGAACCTTTGCTGTTTTCTAATTGTTGCAAAAAAGGAAGGCATTTACTGCTAATTACTGTTCGTCTGGCACACGTTTCACAACTTAGCATGGCTGATTTGTTCAATTTGATACTTGTAAGTATAAAAATGATTTTACATAAATTTGCATTTATTTTAGAAATAGAATGATTTTGTGATAGATAGATAGATAGATAGATAGATAGATAGATAGATAGATAGATAGATAGATAGATAGATAGATAGATAGATAGATAGATAGATGGATGGATGGATGGATGGATGGATGGATGGATGGATGGATGGATGGATGGATGGATGGATGGATGGATGGATGGATGGACAGACAGACAGACTGTTTTTAACAATCTATATATACAGTTGAAGTCAGAATTGTTAAACCCCCTTGGAAAATATTTCCCAAGTTATGTTTAACAGAGTGAGGAATTTTTCACAGTATGTCTGATAATATTTTTTTCTTCTGGGGAAAGTCTTATTTGTTTTAATTTTGGCTAGAACAAAAGCAGATTTAAATTTTTTAAAAACCATTTTAAGGTCAATATTATTAGCCCCTTTAAGCTATATTTTTTTCGAAAGTCTACAGAACAAACCATCATTATAGAATAACTTGCCTAATTACCCTAACCTGCCTAGTTAACCTAATTAACCTAGTTAAGCCTTTAAATGTCATTTTAAGCTGTATAAAAGTGTCTTGAAAAATATCTAGTAAAATATTATTTACTGTCATCATGGCAAAGATAAAATAAATCAGTTATTAGAAATGAGTTATTAAAACTATTATGATTAGAAATGTGTTGAAAAAATCTTCTCCGTTAAACAGAAAATTGGGGAAAAATTACAGGGGGGCTAATAATTCCGGGGGGCTAATAATTCTGACTTCAACTATATATATATATATATATATATATATATATATATATATATATATATATATATATATATATATATATATATATATATATATATATATATATATATATATGGAATTGTGTAATATATGGAATATGTGGAATTGATTTAAAATAGGTAACACTTTATAATAACTACACACTAAAAATAATTTAAGCAAAAATAAAGCATAAATTGTCCTCGGTCACAAAACTGCATGAAGTTGAGTTAATAAAGCATTTATTAACATACAGAGTAACCGTTACTATATGCCTGAATAATAAGATATATAAATGTTGTTTTGAATATTTTATTAATCATTTGCTAACTAATTCTGAATGACCCTAAAAAACATCAACTACTCTTAAATACAAATAGTTAATAATGCAATACTTAATTTAGTAATAAAAAAAAAAATATATATATATATATATATATATATATATAATACACATCTCACATAATTTTTTAGTATAGTAGTTCTGGCATTAATTAATTAATCGAACATGCCATTTAAACAATGGAGCACATTTACTTCATCACTCTAATTAAATACCATTATTTTTGTGTACTTTAAGTTCCTTACTGTACTTAAATACCATCATTAGTTGTTTTTTTTAACATACTTTTACTTTACTACATTTGAAAGCAAAAAAAAAAACATATTTAACACTTTTAAATTTCAAAACATGTTATTTTTCATTATTGAATTAGATATATCATCTCTAAGACTGGAAAGCTGTGTTTAATTTGGTGAATGAGCTGATTCTTTTAAGTAAAATTGTTTCACAACCCATAAACTCCACACAGAAACACCTTCTGGCCCAGCCGGGACTAGAACCAGTGACCTTCTTGCTGTGAGACATTTAACTGAGCTACCATGCCACCTGTACTGATCTTGCTTTGGACAAATCAAATGTTTCAGTCAGAACGATTCACTGATTCAAATCATTCGGTCAGAGCACAACTCCAGTTAACAAATAAATGATTCAGTAGAGTCTGTCAGAGCGGCACTGTGTTCCATTTGGAAGGGGCTCATGCCTGTGCCCTAATCCCTTTTGAGGGTTTACCCTCTGGAGCAACAGCTTCAAAGGGATTATGACAGAGGGATGAGCCCTTCTGAATGAAACACAGCGTGTGACACCAAACAACTTCCTGTGCAAAGGATCATGGGGGCCCAAAGTGTCCATCAGCTACCCTTCAAAATCTTTCTTTTCGAAGGGCTCTTCAAAGTGCTCAGTTTTAAGCACTTCTGTTTGGAACAACACTTCAATATATTCCATTTTTAATGCACATTGAGTCTCCACTTAACGAATTAAAAAGATCCAATCAGAGCGAGGGTCCACTTAATGATTCATTGATTGTTTTGAGTTGAATGATTAACTAAAGACTTGCTCTGACCAAATCGTTTGAATTAAAACATAAAAAATAAATAAATAATATTTTAAAAAGTACTTTTGACTTTAGTAATGTGGAATAAGGAGTTTTGGATTTTAATAGAGTAACTGCACTATTACTCATGCACTTTTATTTGTGTACTTTGTCCACCACTAAATTAAAAAAAAGAGGTTCTTATCTATACAAAATATATAATGTAATATGGAGAGTTGCTTTTAGACAGACTGAGCAAAACAGGTTTAAATAAAAGATCAAGATGCTCACAACAATACACTTTACAAAAGGACCAATGGTGGAAAGAGTACTTGAATATCCAATAGTATCTCGATGCAGCTTGATGATGCAAGCTGAGACGGCATATCTCAGAGATGCAATGTCAGACACAATCATACCTGTCAACATTGGGATGTTAAAATAAGGGATATGCCTACCATAATAAGGGATATCCACACCCCCCCCCCCCCCCCCCACCGCTCTTTAAAAAATTACTAAATATGTTGATTTGGAGCTGTTTCGTTGTAAATAAACAGTTAAATGGTCAGTAATATGTTTTATTATTATTATTATTATTATTATTAATATTATTATTTACAAAAGAAAAAATAATAGTATACATTAGCAGCAAATCTATAGCGAACAGTTCAGCCTATTAAAATAATAGCTATTATAATGAACTAAAATCAAGCTGTCAAATCTCATTAGCCGTTTCTTCACTGTATAACTTACACATTCTGATTAAAGAGCAACGAATGAATCTCTTATTTATTTAGATTTTTTTCGTTTCATTACATTAAATAACAGGTGTCACTTTAAAAATGCAACCGTCTATCGTTATAAAGAAAGCATTCGATTGCTTTCCTAGCGCAAGCTCTGTGATTGGTTAGCTTGGTATCGCTGACGAGTGTGGGCGGAGGTGAGAGCTGCGACCCCCGATGCAGCGAGTGTTTACAAGTGTGGAGTCCTGTGAAGGAGCTCCGGATGGAGACTGTTGTTTTGTGTTTACCTTATGATAAAAGTTGTTGCACGTCCGCCGGTTCCCGCCTCAAAATGAGTGAATTTGAGCCACTTGTACTTTTAAGGAAGCGTTCAGAAAAAATAAAACACCAGCGAAGAAACTCGACACCGAGAAACATAAACACCTAATGCCAGCTAGCGTTTCGGAAGTGTATTGCAGAGAAACAGAAACAGCGCGCAGAAGTATAAATGCACGGCTACGCGTGAGGCTTGCGCCGTGGGTCACCCCGATCACTTGACGCAGAAGTATTAACCAGGCTTTAGGTGTGAGCATTAAAACGCTTTGCATGCAGCTCAGATTGCAACTGCACCAGGTCTGGTACCCTTTGGAAATATCACTACTCGTATGTGTCCTAAATACTATTCTAAGTATTATTAAAAAGTACCCCTTTTCTAAATTGAGTAATGAGAATTACAAGGTGAAGATTATTCCACCTTATATCCTACACAATTTTAAAAATTGTAGCTTACAGCAGTGCCATTTACTTTTAAGGGTGTTTTGAAGTGTAAGTTAAACTATTTGCCATTGATGTGAAGCTGCTTTGACACAATCTACATTGTATAAGCGCTATACAAATAAAGATGAATTGAATTGAATTGAATTGATGGACATAATTTGTAACTTCATAGACAATTTGGGTCAATTGGTACTTTTTAAAACACTATTGGTTGGGTTTAAAGAAAGGGGAAGGTGGGGGGATCGGTCAGTTGGTCAGTCAGTCAGTTGACAGCGGCTACTGGTGGATTTAATTGAGTACAGCAGGCACGAATGGCACTTGTGAGAGAAATTTGAGATCTCAAAAAGCAAACACAGCGGCCTCTGGTGGATTCGCGAAAACAAAACTGCAAAAAAACGTAGCTCCTGGGACATATTTTGTTCTCTCCAGAAATGTATATAGGGGTACGTAATCAGAATGAGCCTGGGTTGCAATTTTTAAGGCTTCCACACTACATATTTGCTGCATTTATAAAGCATATGTCTTTTGAAGTCGAAATTCATTCATTCATTCATTTTCTTTTCGGCTTAGTCCCTTTATTAATCCGGAGTCGCCACAGCAGAATGAACCGCCAACTTATCCAGCATACAGTATGTTTTACGCAGCGGATGCTCTTCCAGCTGCAACCCATCTCAGGGAAACATCCATACACATTAATTCACACTCATACACTACGGACAATTTAGCCTAACCCAATTCACCTGTACAGCATGTCTTTGGACTGTGGGGGAAACCGGAGCACCCAGAGGGAACCCACGCGAACGCAGGGAGAACATGCAAACTCCACACAGAAACGCCAACTGACCCAGCCGAGGCTAGAACAAGCGTCCTTCTTGCTATGAGGCGACAGCACTAGCTACTGCGCCACTGCGTCGCCTGGAAGTCGAAATGTATGATGCAATTTTTATATGTGATAATTGATTGGGCAGGAATCCCAGGACTGATTCTTTTATTTAGCCAGTCATTGCAGACAAAAAGTTTATGCAGGTTAATGCAAAGTAGTTAATGCAGGTTGAAGGAAAATAGAGCAGTAAAAGAACAGATACAGCATTAAAGTGTACTCAAGTAAAAGGAAATTTAGTGAAGTACAATTCTTAAAAAAAACTACTCAATTACAGTAATTGGAGTATCTGTAATTTGTTACTTTATATCTACTGGAAATGACACAGATTTTGAGTTTTATTGTGTATAAAACAAAATAAGTTGCCCAAATAGTCCATAAACAACATGCCCAAACCTATTTATCTTCATTATTTATACATTATTTTCGCCTCGCTGTGGTTTGACTGCGTTTATATGTTGTCCAAAAAGCTACTGAACAGCCTTCAGCAAAAAATAGGAGAGGATTTGTTTGAAAACAAGACTGAAACCATTAAACTACTGGACTTTCAAATCGATAAGCTCTTCTTGATGTGAAAACCAACCCACTCCCTAGCCTATGCCTCTAAACATGGTTGAAGGCGCTTCATACACTCAACAGAAATAAAAACCCCACACTTTTTGTTTTAGTTCCCACTTTTCATGAGCTGAACTCAAAGCTGATCTAAAACATTTTCTATGTACACAGAAGACCCATTTCTCTTAAATGTTTCTGAAATATTTGTCTAAATCTGTGTTTGTGAGCACTTTGCTGAAATTATCCACACTGCAAAAAATGCAGGGTTCCACACAATGTATTCATGTTGTCCCAACACAAATTAAGTTAACTTAACACTTTTAACAAATTTCACTTAAAAACCTTTTATGCTTGGTCCACACCAAATGCATAGTTAAGTATTTGCTTGACTACATAGGATATAGTTCAATGCAAATGTGAGAACATTACCATCGAACAATGCAAAATACTAGACATGTTTGCTGCGAAGGTGTGAACTTCTGACTCAATCATGTATTCTGCATTTGGTGTGAACCCAGACATGTTGGCCAATCAGGAAGGAGAAAACAGCGTGCACGCTGACACCATGGGACAAAAACTCTGGATACAGTGTTGTCATCTGGAAACTACAACCAGAGTTTCAACTGTTTATTTTAGAGTTGGCTTTTATTATGGCCAGCCTAAGTCACACCTGTGCAATAATCATGCTGTCTAATCAGCATGTTGACATGCCACACCTGTGAGGTGGATTAATTATCTCAGCAAAGGAGAAGTGCTCACTTAAGACCTGTTAACACTGTGTGATTTCATCTGAGACAATTTTAGGAAATCCTAAATAATTGCTGTAATCCAAGGCTAAAATCTGATCTCATTGTTGGTTTGACATGTTTACAGACAGCCATTTAATGCAGCATAGACTCACTCTGAAAACGTAGCCCTATATACATTTCTGGAGCCAGAGCTATGTATGGCTGCATTTCATCTTTAAAACAAACACTACGGAGCGGTATCATGCCGTTCCTTTTCACGCTTACCAGCTGACCGCTTACCTCCATATGGACGCCTTTCCCGCTGTCACCAGTTTGTCCAGTTAGCTCGCCATGTACATCGGCGGACTTGAGACGCAGAGAGGAGTTGACCAAAATGACAGGGTTCAAGTCCGGCGAAGAACGGTTGCAGAAAGTGTGTAAGATAAAAACAGAATCCAAAAAATAATACAGTAAATAACAGGGTCAGAATGTGGTAAAATCTGAAAATGTGGTAAAAAGCAGGCGAGGGCTTTTCTTTTTCTGGAATGCTTTTGAAAAGGGAAGTGGGTCTACGGGTCAATCAGTGATTTTGAAAACATTATTGGTTGGGTTTAGGGAATGAGGAGGGTGGGTGAGTCGATCGGTCAGTCAGTGAGCCAGTCGACAGCAGCCTCTGGTGGATTTACTTGAGAACATCAGGCACAAATGGCACTCGCAAGAGAAATTTAAGATCTGAAAAAGCGTACACAGCGGCCTCTGGTGGATTCACGAAAACAAAAACTGCAAAAAAATGTAGCTCCTGGGACTCATTTGGTGCTCTCCAGAAACGTATATAGGGGTACGTTTTCAGAATGAGGCTGGGTTGGTTTAATGACCATGGTGATCAGGTTTCCCCTCCTTTTTCAGACTCTTTCCTGCAGTCCTGCAACAAGCGTCAACCCAAATTGATCTTTGAGTCCAGCACATGCAAAATGGGAGAAAAACAAAAGTGTTTGAGTGTAAATTACAACATAGACATTACTACTAGATTATATCATTTCTATACGTTTCCAAAATCATTGTTATAAAAGAACAAAGACCCCAAACATAACTTCACGTAAAATAAGCAATGATTAGCGTGTTCCTTGTCTACCAATTGTAAGCATTGTACTACTTCGCTCTCGCTCTCTTCCTGCAGGCTTCTGATAGTCTCTTGTACTCGTTTTATGAGGTCAGATAGCGGGTTGTTGCCCTTGTAAAAACGGCTTCAATTATTCAGTGAAGTCAAGTTCTGGTTTATCTCCCACTTGTTCCCTAGAGCAGGAGGGAGAGAGGGGCATTGTGGGCCATGTCCCTTTCAAAACCCGCCTGCTATAGGAGAGTCTGCTCAACAAGGCTCCTGCTTCTAATTACCAGCCTATTTGCAGCAGTTGTGAGATATATAAATAACCCAACAGCTGCTCTGAGTGGGTAGAGGAGAGACAACAGCAAGAGTGGAATGACAGATTTCAAGAAAATAAATACAAACACAGGGCTTCTTCGTCATCCATGTTGTGGCCGTGATAAGATTCCATCAAAAGAGAAAACGTGAAAAGTGCAAATGTTGCACAATCACTGGCAGTCAGAATATATTTGTTGTATAAAGTAGAGTTGCACCGCATCCTAACCAGACATGACATAGTAAAGTGACAATGAATAAAGCTATCTCCGCTATGTCAATTTGTGTTTTAGACATGATCATGATGACAGGCAGCCTTTTATTTTAGTCATATTGCCTTTTCACCACAAACAAATGGTAGTCAAAATTTAGTCAGTCTTCATCATATCAAACTATTTTAATCCTCGTTTTGAGCTAGTTAAATAGAAATATACACTACCTGACAAAAGTCTTGTCGCCTATCCAAGTTTTAGGAATAACAAATAATAACCTGACTTCTAGTTGATCATTTGGTATCAGAAGTGGCTTAAATGAAAGGCAAAGGCCTCTAGATCAGGGATTCTCAACCGGTGGGCCGCGGCCCACTAGTGGGCCTCAGCGATCCTGCAGGTGGGCCCATGATAGCTTAAATTTAACTTTATTATTGTCCTATAATTATTTGATTTCTGAATGCTGCAGAAAAATAAGATAATAATAGTATAAGCAAAAGAAATATTTTGCTAATAAATAAAGGTTTAAAATAAGCATTTTCTCTAAGCAATCAGCTTTTAAAAAATGCCAGACGTGCGCCTTCAAAACAATTTCGAAGGAGGTGGGCCGTGAAATGAAAAAGGTTGAGAACCCCTGCTCTACACTCTCAGAAATAAAGGTACGCGAGCTGTCACTGGGGTGGTACCTTTTCAAAAGGTACAAATTTGTACATTAAAGGTCCATATTAATACCTCAAGGATACATATTAGTACCTAAAAAGTACAAAAGTGTTCCTCTTAAAATTTTTAGATACTAATATATACTTTTGAGGTACCAATATGGACCCTTTAAGTACAAATGTGTACCTTTTGAAAAGGTACCACACCAGTGACAGCTCACGTACCTTTAATTCTGAGAGTGTAGATTACGCTCGTTTCACCTGAATAAAATTTGATCATGCCTTGATTTTTAATGATTTAATTAGGACAGTAAGGTCTGACTTTGCTTAGACAAAAGTCTTGTCACTCAACAGAAATAATGTACAGTATAGAATATAAAGTCATGCTGCAGTGGAAACAGAATTAACATTGTGTATGACTCCCATGAGCTTGGAGGACTGCATCTATACATCTCTGCAATGACTCAAATCACTTAAGTCATTTGAAATGGCAAAGAAAGCGTTCTTGCAGGACTCCCAGAGATCATCAAGAGTCTTTGGATTCATCTTCAATGCCTCCTCCTTCATCTTACCCCAGACATGCTCAATAATGTTCATGTCTGGTGACTGGGCTGGCCAATCCTGGAGCACCTTGACCTTCTTTGCATTCAGTTACTTTGATGTGGAGACTGAAGTATGAGAAGGAGCGCTGTCCCGCTGAAGAATTTACCCTCTCCTGTGATTTGTAATGTAATGGGCAGCACAAATGTCTTGATTCCTCAGGGCTGTTGATGTTGTCATCCACTCTGCAGATCTCTCGCACGTCCCATACTGAATGTAACCCCAAACCATGATTTCTCCTTTATCAAACTTGACTGATTTCTGTGAGAATCCATGTGGGTTCCAATAGGTCTGCAGCATTTATGATGATTGGGATGCAGTTCAACACACGATTACTCTGAAAAATCTACCTTCTGCTGCTTTTCCAAATGATCAACTAGAAGTCAAGTTATTATTTGTTGCTCTTACAACTGGGATAGACGACAAGACTTTTGTCAAGTAGTCTACATTTGATTAACTGTATTTATTCATTAAAAACATCAGTTATGCACATGTTTCAACATATTCGGCACTTCGAGGTGAAAACAATTGTGGCTATCATATTGAAGAGACATTCCATAGCTCAAAATTGGCCATTTTGAAAAGTCCTGAGAAAGATTTCTCGGGCACAACTGATGGACACTTCGAACCCCCATAATCTTTTGCACATGGAAGCTGATTGTTGTCGCACACTGTGTTCCATTCGGAAGTGGTTGTCCCTATGCCCTAATCCCTTTGAAGCTGTCACTCTGGAGGGTAAACCCTTGGAAAGGATTAGGGCATAGTGATGAGCCCCTCAGAAAGGAACACAGTGCAGTTTCCTTTGTTGCTTTTGTCATGCTGAATAATCCCACCCACTGAGAAATCTCATTGGTCTGTAATGTTGTAGCACAAAACTATATACAGTTGAAGTCAAAATTATTAGCCCCCCTTTTAATTTTTTTTCTTTTTTAAATATTTACCAAATGATGTGTAACAGAGCAAAGAAATTTTCACAGTATGTCTGATAATATTTTTTCTTCTGGAGAAAGTCTTATTTGTTTTATTTCGACTAGAATAAAAGCAGTCTTTAATTTTTTAAACACCATTTTAAGGTCAATATTATTAGCCCCTTTAAGCAAATTTTTTTTCTGATAGTCTACAGAACAAACCATCGTTATACAATAAATAATTTCTCATCAGACTCAAACCCTGTCGTCATGGTCAACTCCGGTAACACAGGAAAAGCCATCCACACTGAGGTAAGTGGTCAGTTGGTAGCACGAAAAGCAACAGAAGCCAACATACCTCTGGCTACAAAATTTGCACCGTCCAGAAATGTAGACAAGGGTATGTATCCACAATGAGCCTGTGTTGCATGTAACATGGTAGTAGTTTTGGTAGGATTGGTTGGACATGGTAGGGTTTTCTCTGTTGCAGTTTAAAAAACAGCCCATTGTTGACTTTTACACTTCATCTAGAGCTGTTTGGCCTCTGGTCTTATTGTAATACTACCACTACCAATACAACATCTAATATTTTTTTCTTCTGGAGGAAGTCTTATTAGTTTTGTTTCAGCAAGAAAAAAGATTTTAATTTTTTTAGAACCATTTTAAGGTCAAAATTATTAGCCCCTTTAAGTTTTTTTTTTTTTTTTCGATAGTCTACAGAATAAACCATCGTTATACAATAACTTGCCTAATTACCCTAACCTGCCTAGTTAACCTAATTAACCTAGTTAAGCCTTTAAATGTCACTTTAAGCTGTATAGAAGTGACTTGAAAAATATCTAGTAAAATATTATTTACTGTCATCATGGCTGTTACAATTACCAGTGATCCAGCCTGAGCAGATCACTGGTAAACACCTATGGACTACAAATCTGCCATTTAGGAACTACAACTCCATACATGCACTCCAATCACACACACATGTTCCTCATCCTGACTGATTGCACACACACCACCGGAGGCTTGTCATAGACTGATTACACACAGTACATAAGCAGCACACACACTCACTTCAGGGCCGAGTCTTGTATTCTGTTCCAGTTGCAATTCTAAGCGTTTTCTTGTTTTGTTTTTGCCGTGTGTTTACCCTCGCCTTGTTATCCTGTTTATCCCTGCCTGCTGCCAGCCTTTTGATTATCTGCCTGTTATATTGACGACGACTCTGGATTGCCCTCATACATCTGTTTGCTCCTGTTCTGATCATTGCTTGTCTGACCACCCCTTTAATAAATCCTGCATTTGGATCCGCATCCTGTTGTCTGCATCCTATCCTTGGTTACAGAGGCAAAGATAAAATAAATCAGTGATTAAAAATAGGTTATTGGGGAAAAAAATAAACAGGGGGGCTAATAATTCAGGGGGGCTAATAATTCTGACTTCAACTGTATATTTTAGACTAGTTAGAGCTGAACAAGATCATAATTTTGACATGGATGTTCAGGACAGAGTGTGAACCGAATGTTAGTTTATTAATTTTTTTCTTCTTTTTTAGAGGGCTTAGAAAAATGAACGAATGAATAATAAATAAATAAATAATAGATAACTATGAATTTTTTTCATTTAATTTCATTTAATTTTCCTTCAGCTTAGTCCCTTTATTCATCAGGGGTCGCCACAGTGGAAAGAACTGCCAACTTATCCAGCATATGTTTTACACAGCGGATGCTCTTCCAGCTGCAACCCAGTACTGGGAAATATCCACAAACACTCATTCACGCACATACACAACGGCCAATTTAGTTTATTCAATTCCACTATAGCGCATGTCTTTGGACTGTGGGGGAAACTGGAGTACCTAGAGGAAACTCACGCCATCACAGGGAGAACATGCAAACTCCACACAGAAATGCCAACTGACCCAGCCGGGACTCGAACCAGTGACAAACTACTGGACAAACTGGTAACAGCAGAAAAGTCGTCCATACGGAAGTAATCGGTCAGCTGGTAAGCGAGAAAAGAAACGGCATTATATTGTCCCGTAGCATTCATTTTAAAAACAAAATGCAACCATACGTAGCTCTGGCTACATAATTCGCGATCTCCGGAAATGTAGATAGGGCTACGTTTTCAGAATGAACCTATGTTGTCATTTCGTCATCTTAGAATTATAAGGTTCTATCTGACATTTTTGTAAAAATTGAGTTATTGACATATTCTTATTAAATGACCACTTATTTACATTATGGGATGTTTTTTATAAGTTGTTTACATTTTAAGACTTTTTATTTAAAAAACAAATGTTACACACATACTGTTTGCTATGGAATGCAAAAACTTTGAAGCTCAATATCTCAAAATCATTCAGAACGCAGATAGAAACTTATAACTCCAAGGTGACTATTTGTTGTCCAATACCGGCATCAGCTGATGATGTTTGGTTGTTTTTAGGCTGTGGCATTAACTAACCAAAATCCAACATCAGCTTAACATGATATGACACCCATACCAGCCTGATCGCACAAGGAAACGTAAGTATTTTACGTTTTGTCAGTTTAGTGGCTAATTCAGTCAAGTTTCGAGTTCAGTCGTACAAAAATATACGATTTTAAAAAGGAGGCGTGGCACCCAACCCCACCCCTAAACCCAACCGTCATTGGATGATGAGCAAATCATACTAAATTGTATGAATTAGATTGTACGAATTCACACGAATTAGCCACTAAATCAAAAAGTTACCACTTGGCCGTGAGATTGCATTGTCCATACAGCGTCAAAGTCTAACATTAATAGATGTTTATCTTTGGTTGGTTATATGTTGTGTAATCATCTTGACGTTGGAGTCAAACCTCAAACTGACGTTGGGTTCTGAAGTCAACTCTATTTTCATATACAACCAAAATTCAAAGTTGGTCTGACGTTGGAGTCCAACGTCAATTTTATGTATGTGTGACGTCTGGTGCCTGCTGGGAAGTTGTCTTACAATTTTGAGTCCGCTTTTTTTTTTACACTGTAAATTGTAACATAGGCTCATTTTGAAATTGAAGTAGTCCTATATACGTTTCTGGAGACCGCAAATTAAGTAGCCAGAGGTACGTTTGGCTGCATTTCGTTTTCTAAACAAACGCTTAGTGGCGGTATGACGCCATTCCTATTCGCGCTTACCAGCTGACCGCTAACCTCCGTATGAACAGCTTTCCCGCTGTAACCAGTTTGTCCTGTTAGCTCGTCATGTACGTCGGCGAACTTGAGACTCAGAGAGAAGTAGACCACGACAAAAGTGTTCGAGTCTGGTGAAGAATGGTTCCATAAAGCGAGTAAGACAAAAACAGTTTTAGTAAATAACAGTTTTAAATAAATAACAGGGTAAGAATGTGGTAAAATCTGAAAACGTGGTAAAAATCAGTTGTGGGATTTTCTTTTTCTGGATTGCTTTTGAAAATCGTTGGTTGGGTTTGGGGAAGTGGCTGGCCGTGTCAATCTATAAAATTGAGGAGGGTGGGTCAGTCAATTGGTCGGTCAGTCATTTAGTCAGTCAACATCGGCCTCTGGTGGGTTTATGCGAGAACAGCAGGCACTCGCGAGAGAAATTTGAGATCTCAAAAAGCATACATAGCAGTCTCTCGTGGATTCGCAAAAACAAAAACTGCAAAAAACGTACCTCCTAGGACGTATTTCGCGGTCTCCAGAAATGTATATAAAGGTACGTTTTCAGAATGAGCCTGGGTTGGTATTTGACATGGTTCCTCTCTTCCTCTTGTCTTCTTTTTTCCTTTTCCGAAAGTCTTGATAACACTATCATATCATTTTTATTTTATTATTTGAGCAAATAGGAAAGCAAAAGCTATTTCTTGTGCTTCCCCATTCACTCCTCTCCTAAGTTTCCCTAACTATGATGACTTCCGCTACTGAGAAACTCTGACGTGTGAAAAGGATCCATTAATTGAAGCCCAACATTCTTGAACATGATCATACGTTATCGTACTTTTGAATTCTTTCAAACTAATCCCAGCTAATTGCCAATAACACATTAACAAGAGCTGGCATCTTCTCGCCCTCCACTGTGCTTGAAAGCCATCAGTGATTCTAAGAGGCTACGGGATACTGCGTGGCGATTTGTAATAAACGTCTGGCTGAGCGTTCGGTGATATGCCTCCGAGGGAGAGCTACAGGCGCCGTTTAATGCGTGTTTGCAGAAAACTATTCTAAACAGGCTCAAATTGGGAGGTGATTATATGGACGATGTGGGACCTGTTATAATTACTTCAAACCGCTGTGTTGGTGATAATCTATGGTAATTGCGCCTTTCTGAGCTGGAGCGGTACATGTATTCTCTTTATGATGAAAGAACGAGATACACATCCTTGGAGATGGCTTAATGCATGATTCTCGCACTGAAGATGTAATTGTTTTACCTTGTAGAAAACATCGGGAAAAAAAGCTGTCAATAAACAAATGTAGTCCGTGCGGACGGCACAGCAATCTTCACTTTAATTGAATTTGAAATCAGATTAGACATGGCCGTTTTAATTAGATCTGTTTGCAGGGCTATAAATGGCATAAAGGCACTTAACGTTACCTGCGTGAACCCTTGAGGAACAAACCTGAGAAACTAGACTTATGTATTTTCTGATGTGAACACTAAACTGCTTTCATGTGCTAAACTATGCCACTTTACTACAGTGTTGTGGGTAATTTCCAAGGTCAAGTTCATCAGATGTTATTTTTGACTGCTATGTCCTCGAAAATATAAAAAATTATATTCTAGATACATAAAACATTATTATTATTATTATTGTTGTTGTTGTTGTTGTTGTTGTTGTTATTCATTAATTTTTTTTTTCGACTTAATCCCTTTATTGATCCGGGGTTGCCCCAGCGGAATGAACCCCCAACTTATCCAGCACGTTTTTCGCAGCGGATGCCCTTCCAGCTGCAACCCATCTCCCGAAAACACCCATACACACTCATTCACACACATTCCCTACAGACAATTTTAGCTTACGCAATTCACCTATAGCGCATGTATTTGGTCGCCCAATATTATTATTATTATTATTATTATTGTTATTATTATTAGTTCATTTTCCTTCGGCTTAGTCTCTTATTTATCAGGGGGTCACCACAGCAGAATGAACTGCCATTATTATTATAATTTTTATTATTAATGGTATTATTATTATTGTTGTTGTTGTTTTTATTATTATTCATTGATATTATTGATATTATTATTATTCATTTTCCTTCGGCTTAGTCCCTTATTTGTCAGGGTTTGCCACAGCAGAATGAACAGCCATTGTTATTATTATTATTATTTTTATTAGTAATATTAATGTTGTTATTATTATTATTATTATTATTATTATTATTATTATATTTATTATTATTATTATTATTATTATTATTATATTATTATTATTATTATTATTATTATATTTATTATTATTATTATTCATTGTCCTTCGGCTTAGTTCCTTATTTATTAGCGGTTGCCACAATGGAATGAACTGCCATTATTATTATTATTATTATTATTATTATTATTATTATTATTATTATTTTATGATTATTCATTCATTCATTTTCCTTCAGCTTAGTCATTTATTAATCGAGGGTTGCCACAGCATAATGAACCTAAAAGAAGGGACTAAGTCGAAGGAAAATTAATGAATGAATAACAACAACAACATTATTATTATTAATATGGTTATTATTATTCTTTTTTATGTTGTTGCTGTTGATGATGTTGTTATTACTCTTGTTTTTAATCATAATAATAATAACTGTTGTTATTATTAATAATAATATTAGTAGTATATTTTATTATTAATGTTGTATTATTATTATTAATGAATTGTTGTTGTTGTTGTTGTTATAATAATAATAATTATTGTTGTTGTTGTTGTTGTTGTTGTTGTTATTTTTAAAGTATCCACAGTTGACACTTTATTTAACTTGACTAATACAAATAAAATATTACAAATAAATGAATTTGACAGTATAAAAATGTATTTTACATGCATGCATGCATTTTATATGAACAATATATGCATATAGATCTATGAATATCAGTGTAAGCAGCAAATTTCAGCACACACTATCCTGGCCTCTATTTCTCAGGTGTCTTTGTCACTGTAAGTCTGTGAGATTTTGTTCCCTTTTTATCAGCCGTTTGGCAAAACCCATTGTTAAATATATTCATTAATTAATTCATTTTCAGGCAACCCAGTGGCGCAGTAGGTAGTGCTGTTGCCTCACAGCAAGAACGTCGCTGGGTCGCAGGTTCGAACCTCGGCTGGGCTGGGTCAGTTGGCGTTTCTGTGTGGAGTTTGCATGTTCTCCCTGGGTTCGCGTGGGTTTCCTCTGGGTGCTCCGGTTTCCCCCACAGTCCAAAGACATGCGGTACAGGTGAATTGGGTGAGCTAAATTGTCCATAGTGTATGAGTGTGAATGTGTGTGTGGAGGTTCCCAGAGATGGGTTGCGGCTGGAAGGGCATCCGCTGCGTAAAATTGTGCTGGATAAGTTGGCGGTTCATTCCGCTGTGGCGACCCCGCAAGGGACAAAGCCGACAAGAAAATGAATGAATGAATAATTCATTTTCTTTTTGGCTTAGTCCCTTTATTAATCAGGGGTCGCCACAGTGGAATGAACCATCAACTTATCCAGCATATGTTTTATGCAGCAGATGCACTTCCAGCCGCAACCCAATACTGGGAAACACCTATACACTCTTGCAAACACCTATAAATTCACCTATAGCACATGTCTTTGGACTGTGGGGGAAACCGGAGCACCCGAAGAACACGGGGAGAACATGCAAATTCCACACAGAAAGGCCAACTGACCTAGATGGGGCTCAAACCAAAGACATTCTTGCTGTGCTACCCACTGCTTCACCGTGACGGCCTCTCAAACATATATATATTTTTAATGCTATACACTCTTCAACAAATGGGTACTTACACCCCTGAGCAAGAGTGATGGTGTTGATTTCCTTAGCACACACCACTAACAGGACACACACACACACACACACACAAGTTAGCCAATTAGATTGAAGGAGTCCAGCAATTCAGTGTTCTCACTTGAGCAAATTAAGCTTTGATCTTTCTCCTTCTTTAAGCAATGCCAATTACCGTGATTGCCCTATATTAAGAAGACATTCTTGACATTAATTACAAGAGAAAAAAGGGAGATGCTCCAATTAAGATAATAAATTACATTAACTGGCCCCCAACAAATGCTGAGTTTGTCAAATCTGTTATTTTACGAGACCGGATTGGCTTTTATTTGTGTTCTCACTCCTTTGCAGGTGACAATGGCGTCAAGTGGCTCTCAAATCAAGAGTGGCCATTTATCAATTGAAGGACATGTTGATCATTATTGCCGTGCCTTTAATTTCCTGCATTAACAAACAAGGCTTCAAGGGTAAAGGTGTTTTCTAGCCCACCTAATAAATGCAAACATGTTAAATGGAGCGCTTCACTTAGTGATTAATCATTTTACACCTGAATTTCTATTTTTACAGTATATTTTTTAGACAATATTTGTCAAGGGGGCGTCACGGTGGCACAGTGGGTAGCACAATCACCTCATAGCAAGAAGGTCGCTGGTTCGAGCCCTGGCTGGGTCAGTTGGCATTTCTGTGTGGAGTTTGCATGTTCTCCTCATGTTCAAGTGGGTTTCCTCCGGGTGCTCCAGTTTCCCCCCACAGTCCAAAGACATGCGGTACAGGTGAATTGAGTAAGCTAAATTGGCCGTAGTGTATGTGTGTGAATGCAGGAGTGTATGGGTGTTTCCCAGTGTTGGGTTGCGGCTGGAAGGGCATCCACTGCGTAAAACATGTGCTGGATAAGTTGGCCACTCATTCCATTGTGGCAACCTCTGATTAATAAAGGGACTAAGCCAAAAAAAATGAAATAATTAATTAATGATATTTGTCAAGCTAAAAAGTACAGCTGAAGGCAAAATTAGGATCCCTCCTGTGAACTGTCATGGTTTTTCAAATATTTCACAAGTTATGTTTAACAAAGGAAAGATTTTTAAATAATAATAGATTTAATAACTAATTTCTAAAAATTTATTTCTACCTGGCAAAAGTTTTGTCCCCTATCCAAGTTTTAGGAACAGCAGATAAAAACTTGACTTCTAGTTGATCATTTGGTATCAGGAGTGGCTTATGCCACTTAGGACTTAGAAGAGCTTATGCCGCGATAACACTAGAGTTTGTGTGTGTGAAATCCTGTCGTACGGCGCTGTGAAATGGGGTGGGATTGATTAGACATGCGTATGAATGGAAGTCTATGGAAGGAAAAGTCCAGTGTGACCGGGGCTTCATTTCGAGAAGATCACGTGATTATGATTGAACACGGCTGGTTCTGCATTAACTATGTATGATCCACCAATCAGACGATTCCTAACCCACTATAAAGAGCCAGGGTTTCTCACTACAGTCATCTTCGATTTGAAGAATCCCCCCTTCCACCCCTACTCTTCCACCTTTCCCTTCATAGGGCGGCACGGTGGCCCAGTGATTAACACTGTTGCCTCACAGCAAGAACGTCACCGGTTCTAGTCCTTTAACAGGCCAGCTGTCGTTTCTGTGCGAAGTTAGCATGTTCTTCCCGTGCTCGCGTAGGTTTCCACAGGGTTCTCCGGTTTCCTCCCACATTCCAAAAACATGGACTACAAGTTAATTGAATTGAATTTAGCACTAAATTTAGCACTACGGTCAAACTCTCATCCAGCAGCATATCTCTTCATAGCAATCATTTTCTGTCATCAGCTCCTATCAAAAAGGGGGAGTTCTCGAGATCTACCTGAGCTCAAAGCTCCCCTCTCGCCCTGCAAACGGGAGGGAGCCCAGGGCTCAAGGACCTTATGAGCTCAGGGCTCTCTGCCTGGACAGCATGCCAAACTTGCTTAAAATCAATCATCAGCTAAGTGTGAACTCTTGAAATCTCTAATCATCTGGTTTAACCCCCCCCCCCCCTTCGCTGCGCCGTACTACACAATTTTGCAAGCTCAAACTCTAGTGTGACTGCAGCTTGAACCTGGTCCTTCCTCATCCTTCGGTCCCTCCAAATCATCCGGTCCATATCTCCATTCTCTGCAGCAATAGACTCTTGTTGCTCATACTATTCATCTACCATCTATTGCAATAAACAGCTCTGGTCTGCGTCATCCTTCTGTGACAGATATATTGTCTGGGTTGGTTTTTTGTATATTACTCTACAAAATCTGTGTAATAAACTGCCAACACATTTTCGGATATTTTACAGACTTATTTCTCATTCATTCATTCATTTTCTTTTCGGCTTAGTCCCTTTATTAATCTGGGGTTGCCACAACGGAATGAACCGTCAACTTATCCAGCATGTGTTTTATGCAGCGGATGCTCTCTGGGAAACATCCACACACACTCATTCACACTCATACACTACGGACAATTTAGCCAACCCAATTCACCTATAGGGCATGTCTTTGGACTGTGGGGGAAACTGGAGCACCCAGAGGAAACCCACGCGAACACAGGGAGAACATGCAAACTCCACACAGAAACGCCAACTGACCCAGCTGAGGCTCGAACCTGCGACCCAGCGACCTTCTTGCTGTGAGGCGACAGCACTATCTTCTGCGCCACTGCATCGCTTGACTTATTTCTCTCTATATATTATTTTTTTATT
This sequence comes from Danio kyathit, assembly GCA_903798195.1. NCBI lineage: Eukaryota > Metazoa > Chordata > Actinopteri > Cypriniformes > Danionidae > Danio > Danio kyathit. Next base: position 6,836,296 of record LR812531.1, on the reverse strand, counting down.
TATTATATTATTTCACATGACTCAAATGTCAATAAAAGTCACTTTGTTAAAGTGTAGAGTTGAATATTCAACATAAAAAGTCGACAGAGCAGAGATCAACATCCCATAATGCAATTCACAACTATAAATAAACAGAAAACACACAAAATACTGTAACGGGTCATTAACAAATAATTTTACAGAGTATAATTATTTCACAAAACTCCCAAAATCAGTACCTGAATGCAAGATAACTTGACCAGAGATGGCAAAAGTACACACATCCTTTACTTAAGTAGAAGTACAGATACTCATGTTTAAAATGACTCTGGTAAAAGTTGAAGTACTGACTACATTTTTGTACTTAAGTAAAAGTAAAGAAGTACCGCCTAAAAAATGTACAAAAGTAAAAAAGTAAAAAGTACCCGTTTCAACCACAGTCCCAAACACATGCGGTATAGGCGAATAATAATTCAACTAAATTTGCAGTAGTTTATATGTGTGCGTGTGAATGTGTATGGGTGTTTCCCAGTACTGGGATGCAGCTGGAAAAGTATCCACTGCGTAAAACAAATGCTGGAATAATTGGCGGTTCATTCTGCTGTGGCGACCCCTGATAAATCAGGGACGAAACTTTACAAAAAAGCACTATTTTTCGCGGTATCAGATTGAAAGACCAGAGAAAGCCCGTGCAGTATGATCGGAAGTGGACAAAAGGCTTAAGCATTTAAACAGCATGTTTTTGACTGGAATGTCTCTCGTTTACCTGTGATCCGATCAAGCAAAAGTTGTCTTATTACCGTGTAAACAGGGCACTATCAGTTATGTTAAAATCGCCGGCTCCCTCTGTCACTGTGTAGTAATACTCGCCTTTCTCATAGGCCCAGTTTCACAAACAGGGCTTAGCTTAAGCCAGGACTAGACCTTAGTTAAATTAGGCTATTTAAGCCAAATTTATAAAAACGGCCTTAGAAAAATACATTACTGGTGTGCACCTGTAAACAAAAAATGACACTGCCGTATTTTAAGACATCTCACTGCAAGTTATTTTCAGTTGAGACAGCTCAAACATGCAATTTAATCCAAGACTAGCCTTAAACCTTGTTTGTGAAACCGGGGGATCGTAATCTTCATGAACTAGGCTATGTACGGTGCGCGATAGCCTTGAAGAAGCCGCGCGCTGCAGCACGCAGGCGCGCAATGAGGAAAAATAGACTGACTGCATCAAAAATTCGCTCATATTATTGCGCAATGACAAGAAATAATATAGATCGCGCCACCTGACACATGAAAACGAAAGTAACGACCGTGGTTTAAAAAATGTAAGAAGTAGAAAGTACAGATATTTGTGTAAAAATGTAAGAAGTAAAAGTAAAAAGTTGTCAAAAAAATTAGTAGTGGAGTAAAGTACTGATACCAGAAAAATCTACTTAAGTACAGTAACGAACCCATCTCTGAACTTGACACAGATTGTTACTGCATTTCATCTGCACACTCTGAGGTACGAGTAATATATTATTTATGGGTTCAAAAATTATTTATGGGTCCCCCTTGCAGCATTATCATATTATCATATTATTATTATTATTATTAATCTTCTTTTTTTTTTCAAGGAAGGAACGATTTGTTTTCGTTTTAACTTAGCAAAGTCCAAGACAACTGCAATCCACACTGTTAAAATGCTGGGTTCCACACAATTCCTTCATGTCCCAACACAAATCAATTAAGTTAACTTAATAGTTCTTACAAATTTAAGTGGATTGAACACAAAGCAACTAAGTTTCCCCCAAGAAATCTTAAGAATTGTGTTGTTTCAGCTTATTATAAATAAGTAGTTTAAACAAGCAGGTAAAAAAGCTAAATATAGCTAAAGCTAAAAGCTAAAAATAATGGCAAATTAGAGAGGGATTACAGCAGTGTTCCAGTTTTACGGATGTCAGACAAACGCAGAGCGCATTTCAAAGTCTGGAGGAGACAGTGTGTGTGTGTGTGTGTGTGTGTGTGTGTGTGTGTGCATATGCAAGGGAGGGAGGATTCGGGGAGCACCCTGGGATTCGCCGGGATGACAGGATGCAGGAATTGGAGTATGGTCCCTCCCGTTGTCTGAGAATCCAGTGAGGGTGTTTGCCATATGCTCGTCGTTTCCCAGGGAAAAGGAATCAGAGGATAAAAGCGACGGCAGCTATGAGGCCTTTCGGTATGTTCAAAGCCCATATGAAAATGACTGTACACAAGTCTTCTACAGAGGCCAATTTTAGATCAAAGCCTCAGCAGAGAAGAAAGTTGCAGATGACAAGGGGAAAAGAAATCCCAGATATGTCGCGCTGCGCTGTTTGTCTTGTGCTAATGGAATTAGTCTTACAAAAGAAAAACAATGAGAGAAAATGAGTCGCGTAAAAAAGAAAGAAGCAAGCCTTAAAGGAGCGCTATTATGCAAAAATCACTTTTAGAAGAGGTTTAAACAAATGTTTGTGGCAACGGTGTGTGAATATAGGCAGCCTATAATGGTAAAAATGACTTAATTCAGTTTTTTTACAATCACAAATCAGTCTGTAGAAACACTTTGATTGACATTCTACCTTTGTATGTGTCATCAGAGGGGGAAAGCCCCGCCCATTGGTCACAATCTTTCCCTCATTAGCATAGAACATGACTCATGTTTTTGAAATCTGCCACTATGCTGACACATAGGCATTTGTAGCTCCGCCCATTTTTGAAAAGAGCACAATCTCTTTTGAATTTAAAGAGACAGTCACTAAAATGACACAATTAGGATCAAAGCCTAAAAGGGGCCGTTTCAAAGAGTTCTATACATTATTTGTGTGGTATTTTGAGCTGAAACTTCACATACACACTCTAGGGCAGGGGTCACCAAACTTGTTCCTGGAGGGCCGGTGTCCTGCAGACTTTTGCTCCAACTCTAATCAAACACACCTGAACAAGCTAATCAAGGTCTTACTAGGTATACTTGAAACATCCAGGCAGGTGTGTTGAGGCAAATTGGAGCTAAACCGTGCAGGGACACTGGCCCTCCAAGACCGAGATTGGTGACCCCTGCTCTAGGGACATCAGAGACTTATTTTACACCTTCTAGAAAAGGATATAATAGATCTCCTTTAAAAGCAAATCAAAACAGTTTTCGCTTTACCAACACTGTGCAGAGACATTGTAAGATGGTGAATGTGATGTTCAGGGCCGGCACATCCATTGAGATGACCTAGGCGAGAGGCTAGAGCGGCAGAGCAGTCAGGGCACCCCCCAAGCTCCCCCGTCTAACCCCGATCTTCACTTTCGTCTGGTATCAACCTCCCCACACCCACGCTCTTAACTTTCGTGAGGGCGGCTGTAACCCTGTGAGGGCGGCTTGATCGTCATTTTGCTAGAGCGCCAGTTCAGCTTGCTCCGGCCCTGGATATGTTTATATGGGGCATTGCAATGTGGCTAAGTGGTGTTTTTGTTCATTTATGGAAATATGTGTTTTCATATCGTCACCTTAGAATTATAAGGTTCTGTCTGACATTTTTGTCAAAATTGAGTTATTGACATATTCTTATTAAATGACAACTTATTTATATTATGGGATTTTTTTTTATAAGTTGTTTAAATTTTAAGATTTTATTTAAAAAACAAATGTTACACACATACTGTTTGCTTCGGAATGCAAAAACTTTGAAGCTCAATATCTCAAAATAACTCAGAACGCAGATAGAACCTTATAATTCCAAGGTGACGATATGCCAGGGCAGTATTTAGCACTTTCATTGTGTTAGTGAACAGTGTCAATCAATGCATTCAAACTGGGATATATTGCCTTCGAAGGGAACTTCCATGTGAAAAATCATGGCAGACATATTGAAGTGTCATTCCAAGCCAAAGTGCTCCAATCTTTGAAGGTCCCTTTGGACTGAAGGATTTTGAAAAATACAACTTTTGGACACTTTAGCCACTTTCACTGTCGCCACTGGCTTGCTTGGTTTGGGACTTGTGGAGCTGAGCATTGATGGATTTGCTCTTCAGTGTTTGGACTTCCAGCAGTGATAATTAAACCACACTGAACTGAACTAAACTAAACTGAGCCAGAGCGCGGTTCACTTGGGCTCAGGCGTGGTACGCTTACAGTGTGAGTGCAAGCGTGCTTGAGCCCGAAACAAAGCGAGACGTGACTTCTAAGGGACTGTTTGATATGGATTAATTAATCATTCGTACTGTTCAATGAACACAAACTGTCGTAGTTTATTAAAGACGCAAACCCCTCACTGCACGTCAGCTGCGCCTTCAGCAAACTTCCTAATTCCTGCAGCACGAGGACTTTCTGATTGTTTATGAGCGTCAAAAGTGGCTGATCTGTTCGGCGAAATATTAGACTGCGTGTCACTGCATATCAAACGACTTAAACGATATAACTAAAGAAATATCCACTGTGCTGAGCGGGAGCGCTTACTGAGCAGTCATCGATGACGGAAGCGCACCCAGGCCCGAATGTAATGTGAGCGCGGGCCGTCGGGGGAGACGGGAGGGGGGTCAAGCGTGCTTTGGCCCGATTCAAGGCAACTGTACATAGTGTCCCTGCTGAAAAAACCAGCTTAAACCAGCCTAAGCTGGTTGGCTGGTTTTAGCTGGTCGACCAGCCTGGTTTTAGAGGGGTTTTGGCCATTTCCAGGCTGGTTTCCAGCCATTTCCAGCCTGGTCTTAGCTGGTCAGACTGGAAAATGACCCGCTAAAACCAGCTTGACCAGCCTGGTTTAAGCTGGACATAGCTGGTTTTGGCTGGTCAAGCTGGTTTTAGCTGGTCAACTCCCAGCCTGACCAGCTAAAACCAGGCTGGAAATGGCTGGAAACCAGCCTGGAAATGGCCAAAACCCCTCTAAAACCAGGCTGGTCGACCAGCTAAAACCAGCCAACCAGCTTAGGCTGGTTTAAGCTGGATTTTTCAGCAGGGGTGAGTACGGCCTTAAGCTGCTTTGACACAATCTACATTGTAAAAGCGCTATAGAAATAAAGGTGAATTGAATTGAATTTAGGACATGATCTTTACAGCAGGGAAGTTGTTTGGTGTTAAACACACACATTTGGAAGAGCTTATTCCTATGCTCTAACCCTGGAGATCTACGTTCCTGCAGAGTTCAGCTCCAACTCTGATCATCAAACACACCTGAACCAATTAATTAGGACCTGATCAGCACTTGATAATTACAGACAGGTGTGTAATCCCCTGCTCTAATCCCCTTAGTGCATTAGGGATGAGCCCTTCCTAATGGAACCCAGTGCCAGCATAACTTGTCATTTGTGTAAGATGCGTCTCTGCTTTTGTTTGTATTGTAAAGTAAATCCACTCTTTTTGATGCCATTGTAGCAACACAGGCTCATTTTGAAAACGTAGCCCTATATACGTTTCTGGAGGTCGCAAATTATGGAGCCAGAGGTACGTATGGCTGCATTTCGTCTTTAAAACGAATGATACAGGGTGGTATGATGCCGTTCCTTTTCACGCTTATGAGCTGAGCGCTTACCTCCGTGTGGACGGCTTTTCTGCTGTTAGCAGTTTGTCCAGTGGCTCGCCATGTACATTGGCGAACTTGAGACGCAGAGAGGAGTTGACCACGACGACAAGGTTCAAGTCTGGCGAAGAACGGTTTCAGAAAGCAGGCAAGACAAAAACAGAAGCCAAAAAATAAAATAAACATGTAAATAACAGGGTGAGAATGTGGTAAATTCTGAACACGTGGTAAAAATCAGGGGGCTTTATTCTGGATTGCTTTTTAAAACGGTCAAGTGGGTGGGCGGGTCAATCGGTGGTTTTGAAAACACTATCGGTTGGGTTTAGAGAAGGAGGAGGGTGGGTTAGTTGATTGGTCAGTCAGTCAACAGCGGCCTCTGGTGGATTTAGAACAGCAGGCACAAATGACACTCGCGGGAGAATTTGAGATCTGAAAAAGCGTACACAGCGGCCTCTGGTGGATTCGCGAAAACAAAAACTATAAAAAAAAAAGTACCTCCTGGGATGTATTTGGCGCTCTCCGGAAATGTATACAGCGCTAATTTTTTAGAATGAGCCTGGGTTGCATTGTTGTGTATGTCTGTTTGCACTTGCCTTCAATCTATACACCCCTAAACACATACTATGCATGCACGTAATGTAATTGTTTTCAAAGAAGTTTCATTTTGAGGTGTTTACACAGACACAACAATGGCGCCATTTTCAAAAACTTTTACTGTGAACTTTCAAATGTATGCTTCTTTTTTTACAAGATGTAAAATAAGTCTCTGATGTCCCTAGAGTGTGTACGTGAAGTTTCAGCTCAAAATACCACACAAATAATGTTTTATAACTCTTTGAAACTGCCCATTTTAGGCTTTGATCCAAATTGTGCCATTTTGGTGACTGTTGCTTTAAATTCAAATGTGATTGTGCTTTATTTAGAAGAGGGTGGAGCTACAGATGCCTATGTGCCAGCATAGTGGCAGATTCAAAAACAAGACTAACATGCTATGCTAATGAGGGAGAGGTGGTCACTAGTGGGTGGGGATTTCCCCCTCTAATGACATGTACAAAGGGAGATTGTCAATCAAAGTGTTTCTGCAGACTGTTTTTATCAAGTGTGTTTATAAAATGTCAAATTAATACATTTTTACCATTAGAAGCTGGTTATATTCACACACTGAATTATACAACACGATCTCACGGCAATTCGTAACTTTTTGATTTAGTAGCTAACTCGTATGAATTTGTATGATCTAACTCGTACAAATTACTACGATTTGCTCATCACCCGATGACGGCTGGGGTTAGGGGTGGGGATAGGTGCCACGCCTCCTTTTTAAAATCGTACATTTTCGTACAACTGAACTCTGATGCTGCGTTCCAATCCGCATACTATCCGTCCTAAATAGTATGTGAAAATAGAATTAGTATGTCCCAAATCGTAGTATGCTGAAAAGAGTATGCCAAAAATTCCCGGATGGTTTACTATTTCCGGTCAAAATTTTAAGTGTAGAAGCGTCCATACTCTGACTGCTGATATTGCCCACAGTACATTGCGCGTTGGACGTGAATTCGATAAGAACTACAAAACGCGGGTGAAAAGTGTAAACAAACTACAAACATGATGGACGCGCGAGACCAACCGTCAAGCAGAGAGGCTTCGGTGAAGATGTTTGTATGACTGTTAATAAATATCTAGCCCACTGGAGAATATTTAAATAGCGTTGTCTGTGTTATATTTCATCTGCAACAACAATACTGAACTTATATAAAGACATGTTTGGACATTACCGTCTGAATGCAGAATTATCTAAAGACCTGAGGAGATTTCTCTGATGAAAGACTTGTGAATGGGAGATTATCCTGCTGCTGCTTCTCCAATAAGGTAGGAAATTAAATACGATAGAAATGTGGATGATTGACAGGGCTCTTAACTAAGCAACACAACGATCTGTGTAACGAGGAAGTAGTATGTCCCAAAGCTTGCATACTTTTCTGTTACACACTCAAAGGTATATATTTTTCCCCCACAAAAAAAGTACATACTTTTAGGTCGTAGTATATGCGAATTGGGACGCAGCATAAGTCTTTCGCCACTAACCTGACAAAACGTTAAAATACTTACGTTTCCTCGTGAGATCAGGCTGGCATTATATCACACATTAAACCCCTGATGAAAGTGATTTTTGTATAATAGGTCCACTTAAAGAGCTGAAATCTCTGCAGACTTAAATAGATTTTATCAATGTCATTGACTGACATTATTTTGTTCAGATCTATAAAAAAACACTACAAAAATCTCTGCGTGTACTGGGTTTGACCTCATTGCTGTCTGGGAGCAATGGCGGAGATATTAGAGAGATCTCATTTGTGATTTCTCTTGCCTGTAGGGAATGTCTTTTTTCTTCTTCTTTTTTTAAACTCACCTTGAATGCAGTGCAGTTGGTCAGGTTGAGAGCAGACCGCTCTGTCTCTCTTTCTCTCTTTCTCTCTCTCTCTCTCTCTCTGCACCATCTGGCCTAGTTTCTGTCATTGCGTCCCCAGGAGAGACTGACCTAAGCAGGAAAACACTGCAGGAAGCAGCTGCCACCCTGTGCTCACCTGCAAAGAATCCACACAGACAAAAGTTTTGTTGGCAAAACAGAACAAACGTACAGTGGAGTTTAGGCATGGGCCGGTATAAAATTCTGACGGTAAGATAACCTTGGATAAAATACCACAGTTTCACGGTATTGTGATTACTGCTCTAAAACATGTTTGTTTTAAATATCTAGTTAAAGAACAACAACTTTGTTCTCCATTGAGCCCAATATATTTTATTTTAAGAAACATTCAAATATTATGAAACAGTAAACATGTCAGGCTACATTATTAAAATAAATCATTGACTGCTGCTGTCTTCATTAGTTTCAAAAACACTGATTAAACTGATTAAACACTGATTGAAATTAAAAATGACACCGTTTCAGTTTACTAGAACTTCTATGTTAAGCTGCTTCGACACAATCTACATTGTAAAAGCGCTATAGAAATAAACATGAATTGAATTGAACATAAATTAAGCAACTGCAAGCGAAGATTCAGCACAAAATACCAGACAAACTCTTCGAAAGTTCCCCTTTTAGGCTTTGATCCAAATTGTGCCGTTTTGGTGACTGTCTCTTTAAAGTCAAATAAGATTGTGCTCTTTTCAATAGAGGGCGGAGCTACACATGCCTATGTGTCAGCATAGTGGAAGATTGTTCTTTTTAAATGTCTGGGTAAAAACAACATTTTCCCCCATTGAATACAATATACTTTAATTTAAGAAACTTAAAATATTTTGGACCAGTAAACATGTCAGGCTAAATAATTAAAATAAATCGTTGACTTCTGCTGTCTTCATTAGTTTCAGAAACACAGATTTCTTTACAACTTGAAAATGCATCTTTGGATATAAAGTAAAGCCACTGCAAGTGAAGATTCAGCTCAAAATCCCAGACAAATAATATTTTAAACCTTTTTGAAACTGCTCCTTTTAGGCTTTGATCCTAATTGTGCCGTTTTGGTGACTGTCACTTTAAATTCAAATGAGATTGTGCTCTTTGCATCCGCTGCGTAAAACATGTGCTGGATAAGTTGGCGGTTCATTCCGCGGTGGCGACCCCAGATTAATAAAGGGACTAAGCCGAAAAGAAAATTAATAAATGAATGAATGAATGAATTGAGCTCTTTTCAAAGGAGGGCATATGTCAGCATAGTGGCAGATTGTTCGTTTTAAATGTCTGCGTAAAAAACTACTTTTTTTCCCAATTGAAGGCAAGGCAAACTTTATTTATAGAGCACAATTTAACACAACCATAGTTGATCCAAAGTAGTTTACAATAAAATAAAATAATAATAAATAAATAAAATAAATAATAAAAATATTTTAAAAAGGAAAATTTATATATATACAGTTGAAGTCAGAATTATTAGCCCCCCCTCTTTAATTTATTTTTTCTTTTTTAAATATTTCCCAAATGATGTTTAACAGAGCAAGGAATTTTTCACAGTATGTCTGATAATATTTTTTCTTCTGGAGAAAGTCTTATTTGTTTTATTTTAGCTATAATAAAAGCAGTTTTTAATTTTTTTAAAAACCATTTTAAGGTCAAAATTATTGGTCCCACTTTATATTAAGTGTTGCTTATACCTGTGAACTTACATGGTAATTAGATGTGTAAGTAGTATGTAACTACAGTGTATGTACACACTGGTACAGAGTATTTACTTGTGTATACTGTGTAACTACACTCATGTAACAACCAACTGAATAGTATGTGTAAGTACAAATGTGTAACAGGACATTGGTAACAACACTAGGAAAGTACACATCTGTAACAAGAATTATGTAAGTGCATTGTGTAACAACAATATGTACTTGCAGATGTTTTCCCACTTCCACACCTGTTTGCAGATCATGTACTTGTGAACACTGTATGGCAGAACTAATGCTGCATTAGAAGGTTTCACCTTGTGATACAAGTGTACTTGCATGGTAACTCCACAGGATCCACTCAATATAAAGTGTAAAATGGTCACAAATTACTGTTCATACATTCATTCATTTTCTTTTCGGCTTAGATGGGTTGCAGCTGGAAGGGCATTCACTGTGTAAAACATATGCTGGATAAGTTGGCGGTTCGTTCCGCTGTGGCGACCCCAGATTAATAAAGGGACTAGGCCGAAACGAAAATGAATTTTATTTTAAACTTTATATTGTGGACTGTTCCTGTGGAGTTACCATGTAACTACACTGTTATTAAAGTGTTGCATAGAAGATATTTCTACAAGTTACACAGTAATTTGTGACCATTTTACACTTTATATTAAGTGGACAGTTCCTGATGAGTTACCATGTAAGTACACTTGTATCACAAGGTGAAACCTTCTAATGCAGCATTAGTTCTGCCATACAGTGTTCAAAAGTGCAGGATCTGCAAACAGGTGTGGAAGTGGGAAAACATCTGCAAGTACATATTGTTGTTACACAATGCACTTACATAATTCTTGTTACAGATGTGTACTTTCCTAGTGTTGTTACCAATGTCCTGTTACACATTTGTACTTACACATACTATTCAGTGGGTTGTTACATGAGTGTAGTTACACCAGTAATACAAAAGTAAATACTGTGTAAACGTGTGTACATACACTGTAGTTACATACTACTTACACATCTAATTACCATGTAAGTTCACAGGTATAAGCGACACAATATAAAGTGGGACCAAATTATTAGCCCCTTTAAGCTATATATGCATGCATCACTCAAAGGAAAGGGGGTAAAAATAAGTCTTTAAATTACATTTAAAAGCATCCAATGATGGAGAAATCCTAATGTCCAGAGGGAGACTGCGAGCGACTTGCAGCGAGACGGAGAGACAGACAAAAGAAACTGATTATAGGACCTTAATGGCCTACAAGCTGTATATGGCCTAATAAGTTCACAGATATAGACCGGGGCAGAGTTGTGCAATGCTTTATATGTGAAAAGAAGAATCTTAAAATCAACTCTGAGTTTCATAGGAAGCATATATTGAACACTTCTGTTGTCTTCATTCGTTTCAAAAACAAATTTATTTACCACTTGAAAGGGCATCTTTGGATATAAAGTAAGCCACTGCACTGGTTTAAGCCAGGGGTGCTCAACACTGTTCCTGGAGATCGACCTTCCTACAGAGTTCAGCTCCAACCCTGATCAAACACACTTGAACCAATTAATTAGGACCTGAACAGCACATGATAATTACAGGCAGGTGTGTTTGATATGGGTTGCAACTGAAATCTGCAGGAAGGTAGATCTCCTGGAACAGGGTTGAGCACCCCTGGATTAAGCAATTTTTGTTTTTCATATGTTTTCTGAATCGTGGGCTGACCAGTAGCTCTTGATGTGGAGGGTCTTTTTCTGCTCGAGATACCGTTGCCCTAAAAAACTAAATAAAATACTCATAAAAAAAACACGGAAAAAAAATGACAATTTTAGCAGTTTTAAAGGGTACCTAACCCCTTTAACAAGATATAAGATAAGCCTTTGGTGTCTCCAGAATATCTCTGTACAGTTTCAGCTCAAAATACTCATCAGATTATTTATTATAGCCTCCAGAATATGTCCATTTTGGTGTCTGAGTTCAGTGTAGCTGTTTTTGTAGCCTGTGGCTTTAAATGCAAATGAGCTGCTTGTCCCCACCCACTGCTCTGACGTGAGTTTCTGCTTCTCATGCGTTACATCAGAGACAGTGACCGAGACAGACACAGATGAAGCTGAAATACAGCTTATTAATCAAAAATACCAAGTAAGTTTAGTTTATGTATTTGTGGTGGACTTTATTCAAGCCTTTCTGAAATGATGAGTCCCACACAAATGCCGTTTGCAGTACACACACACACACACACACACACACACACACACACACACACACACACACACACACACATAATAGCGTTTACTGGCACCATGTGGCCATGGTGATTATAGCGGTTAAGAATAACATATAGTGATTTTACTGTGTTTATTACCAACATGCCCTCTTTTAAAATGTTTTAAACTTATAAAACTTATAAAAATCTGAGTTGCAACATATGTTTTAATCCCAGTTGCTTTGCAAAAACAAATGTTCTGTGGACATGTGTATACATGTTATTATAGAAACATGGCACCTCTCAATCTATTCGGTGTGCAGGGAAAACTGCACTCCTACGTCACATTGCTGTGGGCCTCAAAATAACTGGGATTTGGGTCCTATTTTAACGTCAGGAAATAAAAAAAAAGAGACTTGTGTTTCTATTACTTGAACATGACTGTGGGCACACTATACCTACACACAGTTCTGTCCAAACAGCTTACAAAAGTAGATTTTTATCATAGGTGTCCTTTAAAACCTTGACTTTTCCAAACTGCGGTAAACCTTGAAACCGGTTATCGTCCCATGCCTATAGAGTTCAGGGTGGGATGGTAAATGTAACTTCATATGCGTGTGCTTTCATTGCCATCTGTTTGCTGGACAGAGAAAAATGGATGGATTTATTCAAAAATAATAACTTTTCATAACGCTAAAGGGTATGCATAAGGATGCATTCAAAGAACAAAAAGGGAAATGAAAGTGATATAAAACAGCTGCGCACATTGTCTTTAATCAGAGGGGCTTGATTTCAAATCTAGCATTGTGATTTCTGGTGGTCCTCAACAAAGGCCTGTCGATTAACAACAACAATTCTTCAAATTTGGTTTCTGTTGGAAACCACATCAAGGCGTCAAACATATTATTATTGTCTCCTCACACATCAGCGGATGTGCTAATTTTGCAAAAACAAAAAAAGGAAATTACAATTGGCTAATAGCAAGCGTATTAATCTCAATGTCTGACCCGTAGCCTGCATATGAATATAGCATGTAATAAATATAACATACACTTATCAAAAACTACATTTTAAACAAGTTTGAACAAACTGCAAACGTCATGTTTTGATGGTAAGAAGGCAAAAATGCCATTATGCTAAATGTTTGTTCTCATACAGAAAGCTGAATGTCGCAATTTCAAAAGAATGCTGTAATATCCAAATACATATAAATACATACATACAGTACATACACAGACACACACACACACACACACACACACATATATACAGTTGAAGTCAGAATTATTAGCCCCCCTGAATCATTAGCCCCGTTTATTTTTTTCCCAATTTCTGTTTAACGGAGAGAAGATTTCTTCAGCACATTTCTAAACATTATAGTTTTAATAACTCATTTCTAATAACTCATTTCTTTTATCTTTGCCATGATGACAGTAAATAATATTTTACCAGATATTTTTCAAGGCACTTTTATACAGCTTAAAGTGACATTTAAAGGCTTAACTAGGTTTATTAGGTTAACTAGGCAGGTTAGGGTAATTAGGCAAGTTATTGTATAATGATGGTTTGTTCTGTAGACTATCGGGAAAAAAAATAGCTTAAAGGGGCTAATAATTTTGACCTTAAAATGATTTTTTTTTTTTAATTAAACTTCTTTTATTATAGCTAAAACAAAACAAATAAGACTTTCTCCAGTCCAGAAGAAAAAAAAATTATCAGACATACTGTGAAAATTGGTTACACTTTACAATAAGGTTCACTAGTTAATGTTAGTTAATGCATTTACTAACATGAACAAACAATAAACAATACATTTACTACAGCATTTGTTCATGTTAGTTAACGTTAGTTAATGAAAATGCAATTGTTCATTGTTAGTTCATGTTAATTCACGGTGCATTAACTAATGTTAACAAGCATGAACTTCGATGTTAATAATGCATTAGTGAATGTTGAATTATGATTAATAAATGCTGTACAAGTGTTGTTTATGATTAGTTCATGTTAGTAAATGCATTAACTAATGAACCTTATTGTAAAGTGTTACCTGAAAATTTCCTTGCGCTGTTAACCATCATTTGGGAAATATTTAAAAAATGAAAAACATCAAAGGGGGGCTAATAATACTGACTTCAACTGTTTATATAATTAGTTTTGGGGGTTTTATGTTTGTTTGTTTTTGGTCAAACTTTTGGTCAAACTTGGTACAATAACAGGGAAATATGACAATTATATAAGTGTAAAGATAACATACAGAGGGCAAAGAAATAATAGCAACAAAAAAATTAACCAAAAAAATGTGTGTTTGCATGAATGGTTTTACATGAATTAAAGCTACTACATAATAGAGAAAAATAAATAAAAACGGGAAAAAACAAAGGAGATTTAAGCCATTTCTGCTTATGAATAAAATATTTTGCATTCAGAATAAAAAAATAACAATGTATTTAAAAGATAAAAACTTTGTCAAATTTGTAAACTTAAAAAACACCACATTCAAAAAACAAAAAAGGAGAGGTGTTTCTTCGACATATCCACAAAATCAACAAGACGCATCAACATTTACCCAATAATAACCTCCTAGGGACCGAGTGTCCACATATGTGGACAGCACATTTTTAGCTCTTAAGTGGCAATTTAAAATACTTTGAATGTTTTATATTTTGTTACAGACATACAGTGTCATCCTGCAACTGTTTTGCAGCATATGAAATGTCCCAAACCCTATTTTTAACTGTCAAAAATGGGGAAAAAAATGTTATTTTTACTCTCTGATAGTCGAAGCAAGTTCAAAAAAAAAAATTTCTATGTTAAATATGCATAAAAGGAAATTTGGGAAAAAGTGTTTTATGTAAATTCGGACGAGTCCACATATATGGACATGATTTTTCTCTAAAAGTACATCATATCAAAAGATGATACTTAGACTTTTATTCTAATTAGGTTCCAATAAGCCCAAATAGCAAAGAGAAATAAAAAATGCATGTAAAAAAACACCTTGGGCCTTAAGAGGTTAAATTGATATTATAAATTTTGTGCTAAATTTTGTAATGAATCTCTTTAACCATATTACGTTTGCAAAATTTACTTAGTGAAAGCCCCAAAACATTTATAATAATGCAAAATTATTTCCATCATGAGAAGAATGTTGTTAGAAACTACATAATCTTGAAATATTTTCATAATCCAAATGATGGAAGAAAAAAAGCTGTGACTCTGAATTGATGTTCCCTTGTTAAAAAAAAATGGTGCACTGTTAGAATTATACTGTGAAATAATAATAATAATAATAATAATAATAACATAACCCCAAATCAGAACAAGTTGGGACAGTATGGAAAACGCAAATAAATAAGAAAAGTAATTTCTAAATTTACTTTGACTTGTATTTCATTGAAGACAATACGAACACAACATTTTTCATGTTTTGGAAATCATTACTTTTATTTTTATTTGCATTTTACATAATGTCCCAACTTTTTCTGATTTGGGGTTGTAATAATAATAATAATAATAAAAGTCGATGTGCTTATTTCGCCAAAAAGGAAATTACAATTGGCTAATAGCAAGCGTATTAATCTCCATGTCTCACCCGTGCCTGCATATTCATATAAATATAACATGACTTGTCACCACTCCCGAAACTTATTGGTTTTCCACCTTGGCAAATTAAGAGTTCCAATTTATGAATATTTTAGCACATGTGCACTCTGCGGGACATTTATCACCGGCGTCGCTATTCTAAACAGAATAAATGAGCAGTCAAGCTGCCGCACAGCCGGACGTTCCTGTGGACAGATTAATGAGAGAGCGGGAGCGATGGGGCAGCCGGGCAGGTTGGGGAGAGGGTGGGAAGGATGGAGGACACCAGATACAGGAGAAGCATGTCAGAGATTCTTGTTTGAAAAGAAAACATGATGTTAATGCTGATTCAGAAGAATGCTGTAATGTCCAAATACATACATCAATATACCAAAATACATATAAAAGTGATTTAATGCAACATTATTTTCATCATTTGAGAAGAATCTTGTAAGAGACTGGTATATAACCCTTAAAATAGTTTCCTGCTCCAAACGACAGAAGAAAAAGCTGTGATTCTTGTGAAAACAAAATAGTGCACTGTTAGAATTATACTGTAATACAAATAATAAAACCACCAAAAAATTTTGTTGCAATAGCAAAATAATTTCAGCATTACAAACAAATATTGTGACATCATGCTGAAATTCCTTAATAAATTGTAGTGTGGTTCTGCAAGAAGATTGTTGCAGGAACACACACAGGTTTGACTTTGTTAATTGTGGGGACATTCCATCGGTTTCTGTATTTTTTAAACTGTACAAACTCTATTTTCTATTGGCCTACCTCAGCTCTATCCCTAAACCCAACCCTAACAGCAATCTGTTTACAGTATTTCTTTGGGGGGGAAATAGTTCTGTGTGATTTATATACTTTTAAGAAATGGCACATCACCAATGTCCTCATAATTCAACACATAATTGTAATATCTGTGTAATACCCATGCCATGTCATTTTTGTGTCCTGATTTGTGACAAGAAAATGGGAACCCACCCACACATTCTCTCAGAAATAAAGATACAAAATCTGCCACTGGAGCGGTACCTTTTTAAACGCTACAGTCTTGTTCCTACCAGTGCCTTAAACGTACATAATAATACCTAAAAAGTACAAATGTGTACTTCATAGTAACTTAAAGGTATAAAAGTGTAACCTAAAAGTACTAATGTGCACCTGTATGGTACAAAAGTGTACCTTCACTGCTAACGATTTTTGTAAATTACACAGTATTTAACTGTAATATGAACTGTATTTTACTGTAGGGCATTTTACTGTGTTATGCAGTATGTTACTGTGTTTTAAAGTTGCATTGTAAAAATTACTGTACATTTTACAGTAAATATATGCACACGATTTTGTAAATACATATACAGCAAGATAAACGGTGCTGTAAATGTAAATACAGTATTTTTGCTGTAATTGATTTACTGTAATTTACTGGCGAACTGCTGCCTGTAAGTTAATGTAGATTCTACAGGAAATTGTTAACAGTGTTTTGAAAAGGTACCGTCTCAGTGAGGGATTTTGTACCTTTATTTCTGTGCACACACACACACACCACTAAAATGCCGATGTTGAAAGAGTGTTCAAAACTGTCAATCAAATAAGCTAACACTAGGAAAATGTAAAAATGAGTAACAACGCTGCAATGTAAAGAGCGTTTAGTAATGCCAAAAGAATGACTAATAGTGGCCCGAGAGCTGTCATGTCATCATATCATGTTCTGCTTTTTGAGAAACGGCATGATGGTATTCCAGCGCCATCCAAAACAAGCTGCAGCCGAGCAGAACGACGTTCTCAAAGTTTACTTTGCAAACCCCCCCATCTGCTGTGGGAGCCAGTACAGCATCGCTTGACAACAGCCTCAGCGGTGACTCAAAAATGCATGCCTTATTTCACAAACTCCCGCCCAAAACACCTGGCACAGACAAGTGTGAGATCATTTAGATAAAAAGCTGGCAGAGGATCTGTATCCTGGACTGCTTCCATATCGCCGAGTCCCGCCACATGCTTGGTGTCATCCTCAAGGTTCTGGCTGCCTAGGGGAGCCAGAGCCCGAGATAAGAGAAAGAGAAGCCCTCGGTGGTGGTAATTATTTCTGCAGCTCCCATTCTGTGAATGCACACTCTGGCAACCGCTCGCCCCTCACCTGGCGCTCTCTCTATACCACATCAGAAGCAGGATGAGCGCACGGTCTCCTCCGAGAGAACCGCAGAACCGCCCGGCTTTCATAAACACTGGCAGCTGCTGCGGCAATTAGCCATGCGCTCTGTACTTTTACAACAATGCAATCCTCCCTGATCTCCACAATTAGCCTCTTAATTGGGTCTAAACAACCAAGGCGGAACAGATAAATAAAAAAGAGAAGGCAAGGAGAGCGGCGGGGTTGGGCGGCTGAAGCTTGAGAAGCCAAATGCTCTCCCTCTGCGGCCTTTGGCATTTTGCCGTTTGTGGCGAAAAGGAAAATGTGGGAAAAAAAAAAAAAAAAGAAACACAGCGTGATGCCTCATATTCAGATTGAAAGTGACGTGTCTTTGCCCTTTACTTCCTCCTTAATATCCAGCTCTGTGAAATGCTAGCATTTTGTGCGACAGAGGGTGTTATGGTGACTTTTGAACACGCCACTGAGCGCCGCGTGACAAACACCACACCTGACGGAAGAATAACGATGGCTCTATTTATTTGTATACATATTTACTGTATCTTTCTAGGGTGAGTTCATTGTAATTGTTAACACTTTATTTTGATGGTCCATTTGAGTATCAGTAGACTGTCTGCTTAATATCTGTTGATACTGCTCTTTCAACAGACATTTAACTGACTATAAGAAACTTTGCAAGTACATGTCAATTTACACTAACCCTAACCCCAATCTAACAGTCTACTTATAATCTAATGAGTATTAGTTGGCATGTAGATGTAACTTAAATTCAACAAACGGACCATCAAAATAAAGTGTGACCCTGTAATTTATTAATTGATGATACTTGTGTCTCATTATAGTGTCTCATGTCAGTCTTAATAAACATCCCACTGTGCATAAATACCCCCCATTCCAAAAAGAAATAGGAATAATAATTTAAATTATTGACATGCAGTTGAAGTCAGAATTATTAGCCCCCCTGAATTATTAGCCCCCCTAAATTATTAGCCCCCCTGTTTATTGTTTTCCCCATTTGCTGTTTAACGGAGAGAAGGTTTTCAACACATTTCTAAACATAATAACTCATTTCTAATAACTGATTTATTTTATCTTTGCCATGATGACAGTAAATAATATTCGACTAGATATTTTTCATGACACTTCTATACAGCTTAAAGTGATATTTAAAGGCTTAACTAGGTTAATTAAGTTAACTAGGCAGGTTAGGGTAATTAGGCAAGTTATTGTATAACTATGGTTTGTTCTGTAGACTATCGAAAAAAATATAGCTTAAAGGGGCTAATAATATTGTCCCTAAAATGGTCTTAAAAATTTTAAAACTGCTTTTATTCTAGCCAAGATAACACAAATAAGACTTTTTCCCGAAGAAAAAATATTATCAGACACACTGTGAAAATTTCCTTGCTCTTGGGAAATATTTTAAAAAGAAAAAAAATTCAAAGGGGGGCTAATAATTCTGACCTCAACTGTATATTCATTACTTCTTTAATAAATAACAAAGCAATACTCCAACTGCTTGTTCAAACTACTTAATTAAAACAAATTCTTACGTTTTTTTAGACCATTTAATTATTTTATGTTCAATCCACTTCAATTTGTAAAAATGATTAAGTTAACTTTATTGATTTGTGTTGGGACAACATAAAAGAATTGATCAGAACCCAGCATTTTTTACTGTAAATACGAACTTACTTTAACATTATTTTCATTCATTCATTTTTCTTCGGCTTAGTCTCTGATTTATCAAAGGTCGCCACAGCGGAATGAACCGCCAACTATTCCAGCGTATGTTTTTACACAGCGGAGGCCCTTCCAGCTGCAACCCAGTAGTGGGAAACATCCATTCAAACTCATTTACACACACTCATACACTACGCCCATTTTATTTTATTCAATTCACCTATAGCGTATGTCTTTGGACTGTGGGGGAAACTAAGCCATTGTGCTGGCCCTATTATTGTTTTGTAAAAAAAACAAACAAGGAAAACAACAATAATAATTAACTAATTATTTACAAATATATTTAAAGTTTTTAAATTTTTATTGATATTTTTATGTTATTATAATTTATATGTTTATATTATTAAAGTTTTTGTATACTGTAACAAATGCCAGGTTCCACACAATCAGTTTGTGTTGGGACAACATGAAGGAATCAAGTTAATATATTAGTTTGTTCAAGTGGATGGAATATAAAACAAATATAAATTAAAAAAAACATATAAAAAATGAAGTTGTCCCAAAAAAACACTGAAGAATTGTGTTGATTCAGCTTATATTAAATAAGAACTTTGAACAAACAGCAAATGTCATTTTTTGGATATATTTAATATTATTTTAGCCAATGTGTGAATACACAAATCTTTTCCAAGGTCGTAAATAAATGCAATGCATTTCAAATGGTATTTATTTATTCATTCATTTTCTTTTCTTTTTTTTCTGGGGTCGCCACAGCGGAATGAACCGCTGAATGATTCCGCATATGTTTTACGCAGAGTGCTCTTCCCGCTGCAATCCATCTCTGGGAAACATCCATACACACTCATTCACACTCATAAACTACAGACAATTTTTAGCTTACCCAATTCACCTATACCGCATGTCTTTGGACTGTGGGGGAAACCGAAGCACCCGGAGGAAACCCACGCAAACGCGGGAAGAACATGCAAACTCCAAATGCTATTTATATGGTATGCAAATGGTAACTACTGATACCAGCACATCTTTAGAAAAACGTTTAAACAAGCGATGTGTGTTGATAGACCCGGAAAACCTCAAAACAGGTCGCTGGTTTGAGTTCTGGCTGGGCCAGTAGGCACTTCTGAGTTTGCATGTTCTCCCTGTGTTGGTGTGGGTTTCCTCCAGGTGCTCCGGTTTCTCCCACAGTCCAAAGACATGCGCTATAGGTGAATTGAATAAACGAAATTGTCCGTAGTGTATGAGTGTGTATGGGTGTTTCCCAGTACTGGGTTGTGGCTGGAAGGTCATCTGCTGTGTAAAACATATGCTGGAATAGTTGGCGGTTCATTCCGTTGTGGCAACCCCTGATAAATAAGAGACGAAGCCGAAGGAAAATTAATGAATGTAAAAAGCAATTTGTTGATTTGCTTAGAAAATTAGAGTAATGGGGATGATTGGGAGGCCATGGGTAAGGGGCGATGGAGGGAATTTAGCCAGGACACCAGGGTTACACCCCTACTCTTTATAATAACCACAGAGTGTCAGGACCTCGGTTTAAAGCCTCATCCAAAAGACAACACTCACTGACAGTATGGTGTCCCCTTCACTATACTGGGGTGTTAAGACTAAGACCACAGGTTGAGTCCCTCACTAACACCACTTCCAACAGCAACCTAGTTTTCCCATATGGTCTCCCATACTGACTAGGCTCAGCCCCGCTTAGCTTCAGTGAGTAAACGATCTTGGGCTCCAGGGTGATATGGCTGTGGCATAAATTATCTCTGAATATGATGGCCTTAAATTACATTTATTTTACGTATGATACATTTTTTTTATATAAGATGTTCATATGGTTTAGTTCTACAATCTATCAGTGCCTCCTAGTGAAAACAACAGTTAAAGCTAATTCACACTGACCATGGCGGACAATCACTAGATTATAATAGATCACTTTTACCATATTCCAAAACCCAACAAACACCAAAGTTCTCACACAAACAAACATAGACTAACAAAACTATAGACTAACAATATGTGTATGTATTCTGCATCGCCATTTATATGCACTCAAAATCAGTCCCTTATTTTATAGAGGCCCAGATTACTGCCAGAACATCCATGCTGAGTAATCTGACAAATCATTTTGCTACAGTGCATTAACAACAATGTAAGTGCAACATCAGTACTAGCCCATGACACACTATTACTTCAGGATCCTGTGCTTTCATAGAGGCCTTTTCATGTCCATTTATACCAGAGGAACATGTCTCAACTAAAGCTTTTTTATTTTGACTAGTGGTTCCTCCCAGCAGGTAGAGTTTGAGGAGTGTGTGTGTCAGCTGTGAGTGCTGACAGCAGCGTCTGGCCCTCACACACACCACTCCAGCAGGGGAGCCCGGCTGCAACCGTACAGCATTTCTAGATCAGCAGCATACTCAGTATGCAGCCTCCACAACATCACACACACACAAACACACCACTTATAAAGAATACAGGCACCATCTAGTGCTTTCGGTCGGCAAAGACTTATTTATGATACATATTTAAAAGCATACATAATGATCATGTTATTCTATAGCCAATTCGGTACTTATTTCTGATTTTAAAAAAAATAAACAAATAAAAAAATGTGTTTAACTAGAAACCAAAATAAATAAATGTTTATATGAGCAAAACGATTATATGCTTTATCATAATCCGAATCGGCAGTGATTTCATATTCAACAACTACACACTTTATCGTGATCCACACAAAGCAGCAACATACAATATATTGCTTAGTTGGTGATTTAAAGGGCACCTACTTTACCGCTTTTTTAAGATTTAATATTAATATTATGCTTCTGAGTGTGCCCAGCCTGATCTCGCGAGGAAAAGTAAGTATTTTACGTTTTGTCAGTTTAGTGGCTAATTCAGTCATACGAAAATGTACGATTTTAAAAAGGAGGCGTGGCACCTAACCCCACCCCTAACCCCAACCGTCATTGGGTGATGAGCAAATCATACTAATTTGAACGAATTAGATCATACGAATTCATACAAATTAGTCTCTAAATCAAAAAGTTACGAATTGCCGTGAGATTGCGTTGGTGTGCCAGTTTAGGTTCAATTCAAAACGCAAATCGAATTTTTTATTATAAGTGTGATTTTGGGGGTGTGTACACAGGTCATTGTTTTAGGGGTGTGTTGCTTCACATGAAAATTAGTTTCGACTTCCCGCCCAACTTATCAAGGGGGCGGAGCCAAAAGCTCCCCCGCTTTATGTATGGCAACAGACAGGCAGCCAGAGGAAAGCAACATGAGTGAGAGGACCAGCATTCAGCCGTACATGTATGACTTGGACACAGACCAAGCAGAGACTACAAAATCAATTGTGTCTTTGTATAGTTTTACAGCCAATTGTGTGCTAGTTTAAAGTTCCGAGCTTGTACACTGAGACCACGCACACTGGATTAACTTTGACTGAGGCTATAACTAAAGGGCATCACACACCAGATGCACCACTCAGAGCCGCGACACGGCACACCGGACGCGCACATTCGCATGTTATTTAAAATGAAACTCTTCAGATGATGCTCTGTGGCGCGGCAGAAATATGAACAGTGGCCTGAGTCATGGCTGGGTGCCGCGGACAGCCGCCGACTTGCAGCGCCGTTCTGTGTACCCTGATAGAAACCTATGTTTAGAATTCTAAAATGCATGGTGCTGCGTGTCGCCGAGCGGTGCTTCTTGTGTGCGACCTGCTTAATGCAAGTTCGTTATTTCCAATGGAGGGACGCGCACGTGAGGCAACGTGTTCGCACTTTCCAGCTGCACCTAGTTAAGATGACAGGGAGCTTCTGTGACCGTGGAAAGTTTTCCCCTTTCAAAACTATACGAGTGACACGTCTTCTGTATTCTATATTCTTTGTCCGAGTTCCATTCATACTCACATTCATACTGTATAGTTTTCTAACGGTCGAGTTGCATATTTAAATTCAAATGCAGAGTAGTAGGCGATTTCAGACACAGCCAAGCCAATATAGCCTACTTTAAAATTTGAACCCCAAGTAATTTCCTAAATGTGCTGTAATGAAAACTGGCCAAACACATATGATCTGTAGCCTACAATATTTAATGTTGAAAGTATTAAGGAATCGTTGAAGAATAAAGTTAATGAAGGTTAAGGTTAAAGTTTGTTAAAATGACTGCATCTTATGCTTTTCCGTGTGTATTTGGCCATTTCCATGTAGCATGCTACTTCTACATGGATGTAAACTACTAATCTGTAAGCTACTTAGACTGTTAAAGTAAAGATCATGTTGTGTCATCCACCTTGCACCCCAAAATGAATATTTCAATCCATTTCTCAACGATTTTAGCCTATATATGTTGTTGCATTTAAACAAAACTGTTTTATGAAACAGTTAAATCCATTAAAATAAGTTAGATGACCCAACATCTTTAGAAATAGAAAGATACTAAATTTACAGTTACAATTACAGTTTTATATGCATTTGGTTCTCTCCTTGCTGAAAAAAAAACAGCTTGTTGGCTGGTTTTAGAGGGGTTTTGGCCATTTTTAGCCAGGTATTGGCTGGTCAGGCTGGAAAATGACCAGCTAAAACCAGCTTGGCCCGCCCTGTATTGGGAGGATATTTCTAACATTATTATATGTTTTAGAATTTGTATTGTGCAAGTATATTTTAAATCTATATTTCAGTATTGAATTCCGGGCATGGTCCGTTTGTTTTCAGCTTTTACCTTTGAGTTTACGATTGTGGTTAAAATGCCCTGTGTTAATGCAAAGTCTCACGATATTTTGCGAGATGCCAACAACCAATCAGGAACGCGTACTCACGTACACGTAAAAAAGCATCATGGCGGCCACATAGGAGACCACTCTGCCTTGAGTATACAAACGTTTTCTAAAACGTAAAATAAATAAAACAAAGAGTTGTGTAGCTAGACCAACCAAGATATGACTTCTGGAGCGGTATTGTTCATATCAGTTAAAAAAAATCATGGCCGAGAACAGAAACATCGGCGTGAGACAAATAACAGACGCGAGAGAAAGTCGGAGCAGAACTTTCAAAGTTGCCCCGAAGAAAATGAAAACAAAGAGACACATGATCGGACTCAAACAGTCACAATCTCCTTCTTGTCATAATTCCCACAACTGTCGCAAAGGTAATTTTGTTACAATTATAAGACGTATGAAACCGCGTGACAATGGATGGAGAGCAGCAGATGCGTGTTTTGTATTGTATACTGTCATACAGTCCTATCATCATAGTTCTGATACCATTTTACTGTAATATTTATATATAAAGATAATGACAAGCCATTTCAAAGCTCTTCAGATAAATTGAGGTAAAGTTGGTTTTATATTCGCTCATTCGGAATTCCTCAATAATATAACCACATAAGTATTTTTTGCAGGGAAATCATATTAGCAACCAATGACTATCAAAATACAACAATGTTCACAGTCAGTTAAATTGTGCAAATGTTGTTTTGAAGTCATACGTGTATGTTATTTCAGACCGAATATTCAAAGTAGCATGGTAAACACTATAGGGACCGTGTTTTCACTGTTCAAATGTAAACCTAATATAAAAATGCGAGTATAAAATCAACTTCACCTCAATTTCAAATAATATCGTGGTTCAGACACCAATTGTGCCTCTTTTAAGCGCCGACGTCAAATCATTTTCACGATACAAACTTCAATAGTGTTATTATCTTAATTCTCAGATTTCACAACCCCAAAACGAAGACCAAGAGTCAGATTCAACGGTTCCTACGGCGGAGATTCGCCTAATGAGACTGAATCCCCGCAAGATATCATCTGGGATCCAAACTCACCCACGCAAGATTTGAATGGCAAGTACATTCATAACACTTCTGCTTGCAATGCGTTTGAAAGCAGAGAATTTTACATGTGTAGAATTTGGGTTTGATGGTATAATAAGATAAAAGCATACTTTTATTTTTAAATATGATTATTATTATTTGGCACAGTATTAGTATTTTAATATAGCTTTTGATTTATGGGAAATGCATTATTAATAGTTTAAATATTAAATTACTCTGTGATAGATATGCATTAGAGCTGAACAATATATCGTTTGAGCATTGATATCGCAATGTGTGTCTCTGTAATAGTCACATCGCAGGATTATATGATTTATTAAAGGTAAAATGTTAAGTATATTATTATACTTTATTTATACAATTATGACCATGATATTGTTTAATTTCTTACTTTAATACTGTTCAACTCCTCAGAAAACCGTAAAGCACTGTTTGTTCATTTTATTTATTTTTGCTTATAGTTTATTATATTTTATGGACATTTACTGCATAGAAAGACTTGATCATCCCAGTCATCTGGTGAAATTATAATCATATCGCAATATATCAATGCAAAACAAAATATGTTTCTTTATTTATGCAGATAAAGACCCATTGAGATCAAGGTCTCATTTACAAGGGTAACTGGGCCAAGAGGTCCGCAATACATGACTTATGAAAAATAATAATAATACATAAATAAAAAGTAAAGATAATATTAAAAAAATAGTTTAATTATTCAGCTATACCACATTAAAATATGTTAAAAACACTTTATCTTAAGAAATGAACTGTTGTTGTTTAGGATAGAGCTAAATTATTTTATTGGGATGAGCTCAGACAACAGAATTTATCGCAATGCCAGATTTTCCCAATATCATGCAGCCCTAATTTGCATATTTAGTATACCTGTTGTAATATGTGCACTGACACCGGATTGCATAAGATGCATCATTTTATTTGAATATTAGTATGTTATTTAATTATAAAATAATTAGTATAATAATAATAATAGTAGTACTGCTATAATTATTATTTTATTAATTTTGTTCGCAAAGGCTTAACTTATTTAATCAGAAAAAAACAATAGAAATGATATTGTGCTTGTTAATTTAAACATCATCAAGTAAATTGATACCAACTGTTTTCTTTATAAATGTGTTTTACATATAAATTTAGTTAACATCTGAATTTACAGTAACCAATTACTCTAATTTTAATCAGTGCCACAGGACCTTTCAGAAATCATTCAGATATGTTGGTTTGCTCTTCAAAAACAAATCATTTTTATTATTGTGTTTAAAAATTAGTACTGCTTCATATTTATTTAAACACTGATGCATTACCATTCAACTTTGTCTCTTGTAAAAGTGTTGTGGCATAAAATGTATTTGTATTGTAAGCAGATACCGCCTTTTAAATTTATGCAATTTAAAGCAATTTCCTTTATTTAGTATTATATATTTGCATCTTTTCACAGGACAAGGTGATGGAAGAGTCATTGAAATATCAGAGATTGTCAACAGAATAGCACCGAAAGTAAGTAATTCAGTTCCAAAATTAAAATGTTTGTTTATGTAGTTTATCATTAATCTTTTATTGGCCCTAATGTGAAATTATAATTTTTAAAATATGTAATAATTATTTAAGTTATGTTTAACAGAGCATGGATTTTTTTTCACAGTATATCTTATTATGTTTTTCTTTTAGGTGAGCTGGAATAATAAAAAAAGTAATATGCATATATCACAGCAATATTTAAAACTGCTAAGATCAATAATGTTACCCACTTTAAGATTATTATTAATATTGACTGGCTACATAACAAATCATTGTTGTCCAATGACTTGCCTAATTAACCTATTTTAAGTCTTTAAATTAAACAGTAGTAACTTGTTAAATATCTAGTAAATTTATTATGTACTGTCATCATGGAAAATACAAAAGATATGAGTTATTTGTAAAAAACGATGTTTAAAAATGTGTTGGGGAAAATAATCTCCCTTTTAAGCAGTACTTAGAAATATTTTGAAAAATGTGGTCTTCAGCTGTGTGTTGGTATGTAGTACTTTTTAATCTAATAGTCATACTGTGTTTAAGGTTGAGAAAGCCAAAGATGGAGACTCTGTGCTCCAGTGGATTGGAGACAGTGCCATTTCCTGCACTCCAGAGATCCGACAGCCCAGAATCAGGAGGATCTCCACACGGTACGTTTTATCTATCCAGAGCCTGCATTAGACTTTTATTTATTTGTTTTTACAAATATTGTAATGACAATAAGACATTTAATAGCTTTTATTTTTGAACTTTTTAATCAAATTAAAGCACGAGCATATAGGCTAGATCATGCTTTCATTTATTTATGAAGAAAGCAGATGAACTGTGACATTTTGTGTGTCTTTGCATGTTCAACACTACACAAAGCAGATGTTTGTTTTTATCCTGCAGTGACAGCAGACCGTATAATAACTAGGGGTGGGAATCTTTAGGGACTTCATGATCTGATTCTGTTTCTGTGAGTCAGTCATTTCTATAAAAAGTAAATGACTAAAAAATAGAACAGTTATAAATAAAATAATATAAAATATAGATAAGATGTATACACAAACATGCATACATACAGTATAATGTGTTGAAATAATAGACAAACTTCAGGGTTTTTTTCACTGCTTAAAGAATTCATTCATTCATTTTCTTTTCAACTTAGTCCCTTTATTAATCAGGGGTCACCACAATGGAATGAATCGCCAACTTATCCAGCATTTGTTTAACGCAGAGGATGCCCTTCCAGCTGCAACCCATTACTGAGATCTGCAAAAAGAATTATTAATGCAAAATATGTAGTTATTTAAGGCTTTAACATGGATAAACACACTGTGGTATAATGTTCTGTAAATCTCGTAGTCTGCTGAAAAAATAGTGTAGGAATAATAATAATAATAATGATAACTTTTCTCTCGCATTTTTAGTAAATTTAATTAATAATTGCAAAGAAATGGCAAGCAACTCACAGAATTAAACATTAAATTTTGAAACCGAAATTGAAAAATTCTACTAGTAATGTTTTATAACTTTAAAATGGGGTTTCTGCTGGGTCTTAAATGTAATTAATTTAATTTTAATAACCATATTTTAGGGCCTAAATCCACTGAAATATTGTGTTGTAGGTCTTAAATCATTTTAAATGGATTATATTAATTTTCCTATGTCCAATTTTTCTATTTAAAGCCAACACCCACCCAATCACTAACAATATATTTCAATAAAAGTTTTAAGAAACGTTTATTAATCAACTTTATTTACTTATTAATATGGTTTAATTATCTTCCTTATGATAATATTTGTTTTAATGTTTTAAATTGGCCATTAAAAATCTTTAGCATTTTGCCTTGTGTAAGTCTGAAATTTCATTAACAAGGTCTTACAAAAGTCTTAAATTTGACTTGATGAAACCTGTAGAAACCCTCTAAAAAGTATATATATATATATATATATATATATATATATATATATATATATATATATATATAAATTTTTTTTATTTTATTTTTTTTATTATTATTTAAAAAATAAATAAGGCATTAGGTGCCGTCTCAAATAGCATTTCCATGTAACACAACCAATTTATGTTTAATTATTATATTTAAACCCGCACTTTTGGTATTCATGTTGGTGTCATATGGTTTTGGAACATTTCATTGTTTTTGGCTTTATGATTTGGTCATTTTGACCAAGGAAAATCCTTTTAGAAATGTAGTGTTCAAAATCATTGCATATATGAATTTAATGTTTTATTTCATTAATGACCTGAAAAGAAAAAGAGCATCATGTTATTGACCAGTTTGATTCGGCATACGCAGAGTTAATTCCCATCTCTTTTTTTTTTAAGGCAGAGCAATGTTGAGGACTTGAAGAAACTCGCAAAACAGTTTGACATCAATATGACTCGCCAGGACAAAGAGAAGGAACAAGAGAGCACAGAAGGAAGAAATAAACTTAATAAGCTACAAAGTGATGGTGCAATGTCAATGCAGAGATCAACATCAATCCCATTCTTGTCTGCAAAGCTAACCGGCTGCTCGTCGCTTGAGGAAGAAGAGCAGGAGCTTCAGGCGCTGTTTGATGGTCCCACTCAGCATGTAAGTGGGAGACTGAGCCCACCATCAGTAAACTGCACACCAGAAAACACATCTGTACCTGTAGCTCAGGCTGAACTGAGATTAAGTTCTGTATCTACTAATTTTGACGATGACTGGGAAAATGACGACCTGCTGAATGACTCGTTTGTGTTGGAAATGACACAGAATCCAGTTCCTATGAATGTAGCTCAGAAACAAAGCACTGCTCGCCCTGAACCTTCCACTAAAAAATGCAGTTTTGCGACCAAGATTAATCGATCTAATGCCAGAAGCATTTGCTCAGAGACTCAACAGAGTACCAGCAAAAGCAGCACCTTTATCAAGACACTTCCTGAAGTCAAAACATCAAATCAAAGCACTTTTAGGCCGAAGCCATCTACTTCTGCCAATAATCAAAATACTGGGAAGCTGCTAAAGACTGCACCTGTGAACCAAGTAAACCAGCAAGCTTGTTCATCTCAGGATACAAGAAAAGCGGAGCTTGATGAAGCAACCAAAAACACCGGAGCTTCAAGTCAGGCCTCTTCTCAGTTCGATGGAGTTTCAGAAGAAGACATGAAGTCTCTGTTTGATTCTGATGGTCTGTGGAATGATGGAGATGACGATCTGCTTTTCAAGGTTTGCGACGATGTGGAGAAGTTATCTGCCAGTCAGGAACAGCAAAAACTTGCACACGAATCTAAAAGCTCTGCTTCTAAAGCACCTTCCTCTTCCAACACCATTGGCCAACCACAAGAACCCACAAAGTCCACACGAGTCTTTGCTCGCTCAAATTCGGTACCATGCACAAGTGGCAGCTCTGGGTTTAAACTGGGATATGGTGTATTACCAACTTCTGAAAGTTCCAGCTCTGGTTCAGGGAATCAGAGCACTCAGCATTATGGGCATGCACAAAACAAATCTGACTTAGCACACAAGACTGGAGTCAGAGCCATGGGCTCTTCACAGACTGGAGGAAATTCTTCTAAATCCCACCATTATACATTTAAGAGACATTTGTCAGACTCCATGACGCTCACCAACAAAGGTAAGATTTGTAAATTGTTGCACTTGCTGCACATTAGCTATGAAATTGCCTCATATGGCCCGTTTACACTAAGTGGTACGGTATGGTTCGGTATGCTTTTATGGCCAATTCCACTGTCAAAAGGTTCCAAAAAGTGAACTGTACTATACAACTTTTTTTGTACCCTTTCAAAAGGATACCTAGCTCAACAAAATGGTACCAAAAGGCAGAGCTAGATGCGCAATTGAACGCTGTTGGTTTACAGAGATACGTCACTAGTACCTACACAAGCCATCAGAATGAAAACAAAGGAAGCTGCATTTTCAAATGCAGGGTCGAGACATTACACCGTAATAATATATACATATAATATCGAGTCATGGTCGACCCGAGCTCAGACAAACCTTGTCGTCATTTTGATGAACAGCCACAATGCCAAGAAAAAGAGCAGACTCTACCCTGTGCCCCGTAGTTGTTACAAGGCCGTCTAAAGCGCGAGCGGTTTTGCTTTCTTGCGTGTGCTCGCTGTGCGTCTATATTTGAAATGACAAACTTCTTGAGCTAATGATAATATTGTGCGCATGATTATTGAAGTGCTTCTGACATCTGATCCTTTCAGATACAAACGCAAGAGTAAAGCGCGAAAAAACAAAGGAGAAGCTGGAAAAAGCAAAGGAACAAATGATTCTTTCAGCAACCTAAAAGATGAACAAACTGCCATGTTTAACCATTATCATCACCTTTTAGACTATTATGAACTCGGAATGACGGAATTACTTTCAAACAAGGTTACATATGAGATATAGAGATATATGATACATATGATAGATTTGCACTGACTCTGGGCTATATGTTGTGTGTTGTTTTTGAACTCAAATAAGGACTAAATGTATGCTGTGTGTAATTTTTCTGTAATTGGTAACATATTGGAGACTGACTGTGCTCATATATTGCATTTATTTATTTATTTTATATAATTGCAGACTTCACAGTAGAGTATTTCGTATTAATCTGCAGTTATAATAAAATCATGTTCATAGAAAGGTGAGTACTGATCATTTATACACAAGTATTGATCTGTATAAAGCATCTGTTTTGCGAGAAGAGCTTCTGATATTATATGTGAACGACCCGTACAGCTTTACTTTGGCATTTTCTCGAGCGAGAATGGCGTCAACTGAAACTTACTGTCGTACACCACGCTCACCATTTTGGCAGTGGAAACGCAAGCTTGATAAAGGTGAACCGTACTGACCTCTACCGTACCATACTGTATCACTTAATGGAAATGGGCCAATAGAATACTCCTACAGGAGATGACTGTTATAGGCAAGTTTGCCTAAAGGCCTGGACACACCAAGCCAACACCAAACAATCAGCGCCAACGAAACCCAACTACGTTGTCACCTAACATGTGGTTCTGTCTGGACCAAATAGCTGTGCGTGAACACACCAAATGGACGCAAGCCGACTGAAACGGCTGCATGTAAGAATGTGTCACCACGGAAAAATTCGCTCCTGGAAAAATGTCTGATAATCTAAAAATCCATATTGTTTGCAAATATTTGAGAAATTACGTAACGTAATACATAATAATCATAACAAACCAAACTGTAAGACCTGTGTAAGTTCACACCCTTGCTTGTTACGTCACTTCACTATGTTACACTCGCGCTCTGATACGGTTCTAAATAACCAATCTGAATTAGGCCAATGAGCTCTGACGTTAACCCGATGACAGGCGTTGTGTGGAACACACCAAGCCAACAAGCTGGACCAACGAAGCCTATTGGCTGACCATTTGCTTGGTATGTCCCGGCCTTAACCTGGTTAAGGAATAGCATTGTCATTATTTACTCATCTTAGACTTTCTTTCTTACATGAGTAAATTTTTTTAGGAGTATTCACAGTAATCTTTTTGATTAGGTGAAAAAACAACAGTCTTTATTGTTTTTCCAAAAACATTATAAAAGGAACTTAATAGTAATCCATTGACCTTGTGCGCAACAGTCAAACATTGTCATCAAAGTAACATGTTACTAAGTAATATGTGACATTGTTTGATCTCAAATTATATTAGGTGACCTTAATTACTACTTGCAATTAAATTAACAATTTGGTACAATGTACTTATTTTGTGTGTACTTTGTTTTACATTTTCAAAATGATCTGCATGTAATTGCATCTATTATTAATAATTGCATAAATAATGAATTAGTTTACCATCCCTTACATCCAAATCCACCCATAAACCTACCCATACCACCAAACCTGTCCCTAATCATACTCATACCCCACCTCAATACCACCAAAAGTGTTGTACTTAGTTTTTTGGTGTAAGTACCTAGTAGTTAAGGCCACTTAATGTAAAGGCATTTGTTTCATTAAAATATCCAAAAATCACTAAAACGGTGTTATATATTCATTCATTCATTCATTTTCTTTTTGGCTTAGTCCCTTTATTAATCTGGGGTCGCCACAGCAGAATGAACTGCCAACTTATCCAGCATATGTTTTACGCAGCGGATGCCCTTCCAGCTGCAACCCGTCTCTGTGAAACATTCACACACACTCATTTACATTCATACACTACGGACAATTTAGCCTACCCAATTCACCTATAGTGCTTGTCTTTGGACTGTGGGGGAAACCGGAGCACCCGGAGGAAACTCACGCGAACGCAGGGAGAACATGCAAACTCCGCACAGAAACGCCAACTGACCCAGCTGAGGCTCGAACCTGCGACCCAGCGACCTTCTTGCTGTGAGGCGACAGCACTACCTACTGCGCCACTGCGTTCAGCGTCAAACCCATGACTGCCATGACTTTGTGCATTGTGTCATATTACTCTGCTCTTACTGTGATTTTTCTGGAGTGAAAGAACACCAATAAACTTCAAAAACACATCTGTTTAACTGGAGGTTGATATTCATGTTTTCATATACTGAAAAACCACAAAATATAACCAAAAATATATTTCTGCCAGACCATTTTATCAAGTATGATTATAATTTAGGCTATATTTCACCTCAAATCTGGAGCAATCTAGGTTTTTCTGGTGGCATAAAGATGGCTAACTCTTTCTAGCTAAAAAAAACCCCTCTGCCACTTAAGTTAAAACCATTGTAATTTAACAAGTAATCTTCACAATTTGTTAATATTTTTTTAACAACTAAAGTATGATAATATTTCACGTGTACATCAAATTCTGTGTGTGTGTGGGTAAAATTAGGAATTTGCTCAATTATGATATGGTTGGTTTTGACCATATTTGGAAGGGTCATAAATATTAATGAGCTCTGCCTAACATACAAAAACACACAGCCAAATAACCCCAACTAGGGTGTTTGTCAGGCAGAGCTCATTAATATTTATAACCCTTCCAAATAGGGTCAAAAGTGACCATATCGTATTAGGGACAGTTCCTAGGGTTGTAAATGGACCTGTAAAACCATTTCTGGAGAAATTTCACACTTACCTTTAAAGACCAAACAAACAAGACTAAAAAACTATTTGTGCACCAAATAGTTGAGCCTGGTAGCACTCACAAGATTCAATGGGTTGAAATAATAATTGCATTTTAGCACTACAAAAAAGGGAAATCATTTTCAGGGTTGAATTTCCTTTCTCATAAGGCTATTGTGTATTTTACAAAACTGTTCAATCTACTTTCATTTGACATGCACTGTTTGTATTAGAAATATCAACCTGAACTTATTACTTCATTTCTGTTCAAATGGAGAACAAAAGTTATGGGGATGAATAAATGACAATTGTAATTTTAGTGGGAAACTATTTCTTATTTTCTCAACTGTCTTCCAATATTCTTGTAGAAAAAGGGTGTAGAGAAATTTTTATTGCAGTCATTTTTGTGAGTGCTGTATTAAATATTGATACAGGGTTATTGCAAGTCATGCTTTTAAACTTTTTACATCTCATCCCACAGAACCATAACAAAGCCTCTCATTTTTGTTGTTCCGCAGTTTTTATTTCTTCCCACTCGACATCCAAGTGTTCAGCTGCTGAGATTGAGAGGAAAAAACAGGAAGCCATTGCGAGGCGGAAATTACGGATGCAAGAGAGCCAAAAAACTGGAGCACCTACATAAGAGCCGGTATTGGGCTGAAAAGGACTAAATTATGGGATTATGACACTGTAACCATTTCAATGTAGCGACAGAGGAGCTTAACACTAATTTGTCTCAAAAAGTGTTGTTACAATACTGGAATTCGATACTAATCGGTACTGAAATTTAAAAAAAAAACAGTTATTTCCCGCTAACATTTGAGCGCATTCTTAAACAGCTGATTTGCCATCGACCGATCTTCACGGCTTTAAAATGCTCCAGTGTCCCTGTATCTGTAGTTACACTCAGTAAAGAGCAGTGAGTTTGGTAAACTGATGACCTTCACGCCCAATCACAGTTGTTTTTGTTGAGCATGTGAACACAATGGCAAATCAGCGATGTTTAGGAACGCGCTCAAATGTTAGCGGGAAATTGACGTTTTTAAAATTTCAGTATCAATTATTATCGAATTCCAGTATCGTGCAAATACTTTACCAAATGCATAGGGCTGAACAGGACTAAATTATGAGATTATGACACTGTAACCATTTCAATGTAGCGACAGAAGAGCTTAACACTAATTTGTCTCTTTAAAGTAGTGTTGTTACGATACTGGAATTCGATACCAATCGGTACTGAAATGTAAAAAACTTTAATTTCTTGCCAACATTTGAGCGCGTTCTTTAACACTGCTGATTTGCCATTGTGTTCACATGCTCAACAGAAATAATTGGCCGTGAAGGTCATCAGTTCACTGAACTCACAGCTGTTTAATGAGTGTGACAACAGATACAGGGACATTGGAGTGTTTTAAAGCCGCGAAGATCAGCTGGTTTGTTTATAAGCTGACATTCGAGTGATCCTCTGATGAATCGACTGATCTTCACGGCTTTAAAACGCTCCAGTGTCCCTGTATCTGTGGTTAGACTCAATAAACAGCGGTGAGTTCAGTGAACTGATGACCTTCACGCCCAATCACAGTCATTTCTGTTGAGGATGTGAACACAATGGCAAGTCAGTGCTGTTTAAGAACGCGCTCAAATGTAACGGGAAATGGATGTTTTTAAAATTTCAGTATCAAATTCCAGTATGGTGTCAGTGCTGTACCGAATGCATTGGGCTGAAAAGGACTAAATTATGAGATTATGACACTGTAACCATTTCAATGTAGCAACAGAAGAGCCTAACACTAATTTGTCTCTTTAAAGTAGTGTTGTTACGATACTGGAATTCGATACCAATCGGTACTGAAATTTAAAAAACGTCACTTTCTTGCCAACATTTGAGCGCGATCTTTAACACCGCTGATTTGCCATTGTGTTTACATGCTCAACAGAAATGATTGGCCGTGAAGGTCATCAGTTCACTGAACTCACAGCTGTTTAATGAGTGTGACAACAGATACAGGGACGCTGGAGTGTTTAAAAGCCGCGAAGATAGGCTGGTTTGTTTATAAGCTGACAATAAGTGATCCTCTGATGAATCGACGGATCTTCGCGGCTTTAAAATGTTCCAGTGTCCCTGTATCTGTGGTTAGACTCAATAAACAGCGGTGAGTTCCGTGAACTGATGACCTTCACACCCAATCACAGTCATTTCTGTTGAGCATGTGAACACAATGGCAAATCAGCGCTGTTTAAAAACGCGCTCAAATGTTAGTGAGAAATGGACGTTTTTAAAATCTCAGTATCGATTGGTATCGAATTCCAGTATGGTGTCAGTGCTGTACCGAATGCATTGGGCTGAAATGGACTAAATGATGGGTTTATGACACTGTAATCATTTCAATGTAGCAACAGAAGAGCTTAACACTAATTTGTCTCTTTTAAGTAGTGTTGTCACGATACTGGAATTCGATACCAATCAGTACTGAAATTTTAAAAACGTCCATTTCCCGCTAACATTTGAGCGCGTTCTTAAACATTGCTGATTTTCCATTTTGTTCACGTGCTCAACAGAAATAACTGTAATTAGCCGTGAAGGTTATCAGTTCACCAAACTCATCACTGTTTACTAAGTGTAACAACAAATACAGGGACTCTGTAGTGTTTTACAGTCATGATGATCAGCTGGTCTGTTTATAAGCTGACATTCGAACGATCCGATGATGAATGAACTGATCTGCACGGATTTAAAATGCTCCAGTGTCCCTGTATCTGTTGTTACACTCTGTAAACAGCGGTAAGTTCTGTGAACTGATGACCTTCACGGCCAAAACCAGATATTTCTGTTGAGCATGTGAACACAATGTCAAATCAGCGCTGTTTAAGAACGCACTCAATTGTTAGCGAGAAATAGATGTATTTAATATTTCAGTACCGTTTGGTATCGAATTGCAGTATCGTGCCGGTACTCTACCAAACGCATTGGATTGAAAAGGAATAAATGATTCAAAATAGCGACAAGAGCTTAACACTAATTTGTCTCTTTTAAGTAGTGTTGTCACGATACTGCAATTCGATACCAATCTGTACTGAAATTTGAAATACATCCATTTCCCGCTAACATTTGAGCGAGTTCTTAAACAGCGCTGATTTTCCATTGTGTTCACGTGGTCAAGAGAAATAACTGTGATTGGCCGTAAAGGTCATCAGTTCATCGAACTCACTGCTGGAGTGTAACCCCAGATACAGGGACACTGGAGCATTTCGAAGTCGCAAAGATCAGCTGGTCTGTTTATGAGCTGACATACGAGCGTTCTGCTGATCAATCGACTGATCTTCACAGCTTTAAAAAAGCTCCAGTGTCCCTGTATCTGTGGTTACACTCTGTAAAAAGCGGTGAGTTTGATGAACTGATGACCTTCACGCCCAATCATAGTCATTTCTGTTGAGCATGTGAACACAATGGCTAATCAGCGATGTTTAAGAACACTCTCAAATGTTAGCGGGAAATGGACGTTTTTAAAATTTCAATATCGATTGGTATCGAATTCCAGTATCATGACAACACTACTTTTAATAAAATGTTACTTGAAGATATCTTCTGAATAATGTACCAAATGGGTGAAGCACCATAAAAAAAGCAATTTCTTGCACATTATAGTTCCAATATTACAACCCAGTATTGTGAGTAAAATTAACGTCTGATGTCTTCACAATTTTTGATGAAACGTTTTTACTATGTGCCATCTGAATTGTGATAGAAAAGAATCCTAGATTTCAGATTATGACGCAGTATGTCAACTTTTATTCACTCATTCTTGAAGATGTAAAAAAAAACTTGAATTTTTTTTGTCAATCAAAATCTAATGATCCTGGTGATCTTTTCTATTTGTTATCTTTGTTTTCCGTTCAACACAATTGTGTTCTAGTATTAAAATAAGCAAACGAAAAAAAAACAAGCGTGGCTTTGTGTATTGTTGCCTTCGAAAGCCTTTATTAAAACATTTCCAACGTCGACTGCAATCTTTGGGTCTCTGTCATTGCCTAATAACAGCCTAATGATATAATTACCTCCAGAAATAGCAGTTCAGATGTCTGTAGCGTATTACCTTCTCCGTGCGTAATGCTCTTAAAATATAATCTTTGAAAAGAAATTGCCATTTTCTACACTAATAACAGAATCTCTCTTTCCAGTTACAACCCGTCCACACCTGGTTTATTGTATATGTCACAATGTTACTCATTGTGTGCCTCGGGGAATGTCGGCATATCGTTGGGATTCGGCCCCTGGCCCTTCTCAGGTGTAAGCCGTGCAGGTGTGTGCGTGTTTGTACTCCACCGGTCGAGACGTAGCGCAAAACCCCTCCTCTCCAGCGCAATTACTGTAAATCAAATGCCACAGTAATTTGGCAAGAGGATGAGAACTTCTTTTTTTATTTTTTTATTACTGTGATTATGGTTATGATGATGACTACAATTTATTCCAAGCAGATGATGAAAACGCCGGGCCCTACAGGTGTCGAGTTCATACAATATAGAAGTCGGTGACGGAT
The DNA here is from genome assembly GCA_903798195.1 of Danio kyathit. Lineage (NCBI taxonomy): Eukaryota > Metazoa > Chordata > Actinopteri > Cypriniformes > Danionidae > Danio > Danio kyathit. The sequence continues at coordinate 6,798,045 of LR812531.1, read as the reverse complement.
TTTTCTGTAATGTGGCATTATCAAGCTGCTGTGGAACAGAGTAATGGGTGTTTCGGTATTTTTTTGCGTCAAAAAAAAAAAGGAGAGCAATTATTGGTTATTGTGATGGATCCGTGCCCATGCGGGGAGAGCGTACTCTGGTATCAAGCTGTAGTAATTACGTCAAAATTACCGTGCCTCGGTGCCAGATGCAATTTGCATTTCAGCATACTTGTTGGTTTGGGCAGAAACAAGATAACGGCTCTCAGACGAACCAAGAAGGAAACTCTAACTGTAAATTACAGTCCCGGAGACGAAAACGCTCTCGAGCAGATGTTTATTGTGGTGTCTTAAAGCTTAGTGTACAGTGATGCCATTGTGAATTCTCAAAAAAACAACAACAGCTAATCCCTTTCACTCAGCTGGCTTTTCAATGGTGCCCGATGTAATGTCATGCTCCCACTTACTAAAGTCAAACCAAGCAGTGAGAGCTGGTGAAAGATGCTAATTTAAGCTCTGACAGAGCGTGTTGTCTGTATGCTAACAGCATTTGGACGATGTATGTATGGGTGACAAGTTGAAACTTCATTAGAACGTCGACAGGCTGGGGAATTACAGATCTTAAAGGCACAGTTCACCCAAATATGGAGATTCTATCATTCTTTCTTCGCTTTCATGTGATGCCAGGAAACCCATATGTTGATGGCACTTCCCTAAAAAGAATAAACATGAGGGGGAAAAAAAGTTGCAATAATGCAAAAAATAAAGAGATATACAGGGGTGTGAAAAAGTATTTGCCCCTAATTGATTTCTTATGTCTGATGTCTGTCAAACTTTAATGTTTCCGACCATCAAACTTACAATGTTAGTCAAAGATAACACAAGTAAACACATTATGATGTTTTTAAATGATTTAAATCATTTTTATTATCGAGGGAAAACAAAAAACAAAACTACTTAGCTCTTAGTGTTCCCCTCCCCCTTTTTAATAAAAACTTTAGCCACTCCCAGGCCTGATTACTACAACAACTGTTGAACAATGATCCAAAGCAAACCAGCACGTCCACTTCTGAATGGCTGAAGGAAAATAAAATACAAAATGAAGACTTTGGAGTGGCCTAGTCAAAGTCCTGATCTGAATCCAATTGAGATGTTGTGTCTTAAAAAGAAAAAAGTCTGAATTACAACAAAGATTAGTGGCCCAAAATTCATCCACAACGCTGTAACTCAATTTATGCATTAAATTCAGTAAAAAGTCATATAATTACTTTGTGTAACAAATAAGATGATAATTAGGAAGATGAAAATGACTTATTTCTTCATGACAAATTACAAAAATTGGATTTGGAAATGTTGCTCTCTTTGTCAAATTTTGTTTACAAAAGTGTAAATCAAATGTTTTAATTCAAAGAAAGATTTTAAATGCCAATAAAGTGTCTACATTATTGTTTCAAATAGAGCTTGCAAAAATAAAATGCCAAACAGCATTCCTCAGAGTCAATTCTTTACATTCTCGACATTTGCGACCAACAGGAACTAAAACAATATACAGTTAAAGTCAATATTAGCCCTCCTGTGACATTTTATTCATTTTTAAACATTGTATATTTAATAACTAATTTTTAATAAGTGCTTTCCTTTGTCTCTGCCATGATGACAGTACATAATATTTTACAAGTTATTTTGTAAGATGCTATATATTGGCTTTACTAGGTTGATTAGGCAAATTACTGGACTACAGTGGTTTGTTCTGTAGCAAATTAAAAGTAAACAAGCAAAAATAATAGGGGGGCTAATAATAATGACCCTAAAAAGCATTTTTAAAAATCTAAAAACTGCATTTATTCCAGCCAAACTAAATGAAATAAGACTTTCTCCAGAAAAAAAAAAAATATGATGGGAAATACTGTGAAAATAAATGTTTGGAAATATTTGAAAGAATTCAAAATAATTTTCACAAGAGGGCAAATTACTTGTCCTTTAATTGTAGAATTGTACAACATGAGGATATAAATAAATCCATTGGTTTCATTTGAATTTTTGTTATAACCACAACCCCTCCCCCCCTTCCTGTTTTTTTACGTAACTTTAGCCACACCCAGGCCAGATTACTTCAACACCGGTTGGACAATGATCCAAAGCACACCAGCAAGTCCACTTCTGAATGGCTGAAAGAAAACAAAATCAAGACTTTGGGGTGGCCCAGTCAAAGTCCTGACCTAAATCCAATTGAGATGTTGTAGCTTAAAATATAAAAGGCTGAATTACCTAAGATTAGTAGCTCAAAATGTATCCACAGCGCTGTAACAGACTCAATTTATGCATTAAATTCAATATAAAGTCATATAATTACTTTGTGTGACAAAAAATATCAGATGAAAATGATCAAAGATAATGAAATAGTTTTCTTCATGACAAATTACAAAAATAAAGTTAACACATTTTAAATAAACTAAATCATCTATTCAAGTTAGCTTGTCTCTGCATTTTAAACTTTTAAAGAAAGCATAAGATACACTGTTAGACATTTTGTATTTTAGCAGTAGTTTACTAGCAACACTGTTGCAAGCAAGTTACCGCAACTGCCTCTTTACAGTAACTTACCTTTACAGTAGCAGGGCCTTACCACTATATAATTATACAGTAAAATAACATTACTGCAGCTTTTGTTGGTAAAATGCCCTTTACCACATTTTAAGTTTACAGTATGACCATTTTTACAGTACTTTTACTGTAATTTATGTTTTACACTAGCAGTACAAAACCTTTATTTTTAGTATTTACTATTGAATTTAATAAATTACAAACAAGTGATTAATTCTTTAAAGTTTTACAGTAATTTAAAGTAGATTACCGCAAATTCTAAATATGCGGTAAGTTACTGTAAAAGTTTTAAAATGACCCACAATGCAGTGCATACTGCAGTAGTAAACTTTAAACAATGCATGTGGTATTTAACTGGCCGTTTTTGCAGTAAATAACTGTAAAATTGAGGCAAAGTCCAACAGTGTAGAAAATCCACAATTGAATGGTTTTCTCATCTGTTATGCCTAGAAACGACTGTTGTTGTTGTTGTGGATTGTAGATTATGCCATGAAGATATGTCTAACACACAACATCCAGCGGAGCGGAGGCACCGAGGGCTGCAGTTGTCATCAAGCTAAATGAACTGTGAATATTTTCACAGTGCGTGTCATTAGCAGCTTAGATTTGTTTCAACAAGGCTTACCTGAGGGCTCTATTCATTGGCCCCCAGGTATGAACGGGCTAATGCACACTCTAAAGCGCAGCCTTCTCTCCTTCACAGGCCGAAAGAAGCCTCATGGCTTCTCCATTACGAGAGCATTCCTGCGCAGACAGGCCGCTCAGTCGATTGCACAGAGAATATGCTGAATCCACTCATTTAATTTGTTTTCTCAGTGTGTTCTTTGTTAATAATAGCTACACATTTATGTTATACACTCAAAAATATTTATACTGTATTTTGGCCTAACAATTGGATTTATGTATTCTGATTTCATATAAAATTTCCATCCATTTGCATTACATACTGATAACATAACTGAAATAATAAACTTTATGATTGATATCTGGGTCACACTCAGGCCGGCGCGTCCATAGAGGCGACCCAGGTGGACGCCTAGGGCGGCAGAATAGAGAGGGCGGCGTCCGTGACATCCCTCCATCCAGGTCCTCACTTTTGTCCGCGAGCCCCCCTACCCTCCCAGTCCTCACTTTCGTCCGCGACAACCGCCCCAACCCTGCCGGTGCTTGCTGTTGTAGGCACAATCACACCCCCGTCTCTCGTTTTCACTTTCGGTCTGAGGGCGGCATGGTCATCGTTTGCCTAGAGCGCCAGTTTAGCTTGCTCCGGCCCTGGTCACACTTTACAATAAGGTGAATGTATTAAAGTTAATGTATTTACTAATTATGATCAATACTTGTTATAATACCTAGAATAACACTTACTAATGCATTATTAACATCCAAATTCATGCTTATTAACATCAGTAAATGCACCGTGAGGTAACATGAACTAACAATGAATATATTTTTATTAACCAACATTGAGGCGACGCAGTGGCGCTGTAGGTAGTGCTGTCGCCTCACAGCAAGAAGGTTGCTGGTTTGAGCCTATAGGCTGGGTCAGTTGGCGTTTCTGTGTGGAGTTTGCATGTTCTCTTTGCGTACGCGTGGGTTTCCTCCGGGTGCTCCGGTTTTCCCCACAGTCCAAAGACATGCTGTACAGGTGAATTGGGTAAGCTAAAATTGTAGTGTATGAGTGTGTATGGATGTTTCCCAGAGATGGGTTGCAGCTGGAAGGGCATCCGCTGCGTAAAACATGTGCTGGATAAGTTGGTGGTTCATTCCGCTGTGGCGACCCCGAATTAATAAAAGTGACTAAGCCATATTTGTTAGTGATGGGTCGTTCTTGAACGATTCGTTCATTTTGAACGAATCTTCAATATTACTCGGGAACTACGAGTCCTCTCAGGGAGTGATTCGTTTATCTGCGCGTGCGCACATTTGTGCAGGTATCGTTCATTTTTCAAGTCTTTTGAGTCATTCATCACGGAAAGGCAGAAGCCAATCATATGCGTTTAGAGCTGGAAAGAGATTTGATCCGTTCATGTCTCGAGTCCTCTATCGAGTCATTCATTCATCACGGAAAGGCAAGCCAATCATATGCGTTTAGAGCCGGAAAGAGATTTGATCCGTTCATGTCTCGAGTCCTCTATCGAGTCATTCGTTCATCACGGAAAGGCCAGCCAATCATATGCGTTTAGAGCCGGAAAGAGATTTGATCCGTTCATGTCTCGAGTCCTCTATCAAGTTTGAGTCATTCGTTCATCACGGAAAGGCCAGCCAATCATATGCGTTAAGAGCCGGAAAGAGATTTGATCCGTTCATTTCTCGAGTCCTCGGGTCTTGAGTCATGTCTCTTTACATTCGGTCACGTGATGAACGAACCAGAAGACTCGAAAGGTGAGCTAATCATGGCTCCTTTCAGCTCAGCAGGTAAACAATGAGTTATTATTTTCTTCCTCTTATAGCATTCTATTTATGACTTGTTTGTAGTGTGATCAACCTTGGGCTAGTTGTAGATGTGTGTGCAAGCAATTCGTAACATTTTAATAATATTTTGGCAAATTGAACTAAATGAACGAAATGACTCGAAAAAAGATTCGTTCATCTCGAGGAACGAGACTCAAAGAACCGAGTCAGTAAAATGATCCGAACTTCCCATCACTAATAATTGTTAGCTAAACATAAATTAAACAAGTTCAAGATTTATGTAATGATGTCAATACATCCAATGTGTTTAAATGTTTTTTATTAATTCCACTATTGCAGGGGTCACCAATCTTGTTCCTGGAGGTCCGATGTCCCTGCAGGGTTTAGCTTTAACTTGCCACAACACACCTGCCTGGGTGTTTCAAGTATACCTAGTAAGACCTTGATTAGCTTGTTCAGGTGTGTTTGATTTGGGTTTGAGCTAAAATCTGCATGACACCGGACCTCCAGGAACAAGTTTGGTGATCCCTGCTCTATTGTGTGGACAAATTTTCCCTCAAATAATAAGAAACCAGTCTTATAAATTTGATCTGATTGGATCTGGATATGGTATTTATACCATATTTATATCTTTTAACTGATTAAATCAATAGTATTTGATTTTTAAAATCTTTATAGTGATTCCAGGGAATCTCAGAATCAGTTTCATTGCCAAGTGTGCTTCACACACACAAGGAATTTTCTTTTGGCTACAGAAGCTTCCAGTGTACATCAAGTGACAACACAAAATAAGTCTGAAAAAACATGACAAACATTAAACAGAGATGCAGTTAGACATAGAGTTTTAAACGTTGAATTGTATATACAGATTTGTTATAAAAAGTTTTAAGGTGCTATATACAAATGTGTATGGAAAAAGTATTGCTTGTATATTGTTATAAGGTGCTGTGTACAAGTGCGTATGAGAAAGTATTGCACATGTTTATTGCACAGTAGGGGAATATTTAACTGTTCATGAGGTAGATGGCCTGAGGAAAGAAACTGACAACATACAAACAGTTAATGATAAACTCAATTGTGAAAAAATTATAGCTATTAAGATTGTGTGAATTTAATGTATTTTGTTTATTTAATTATTGCTTTCTTTTGTTGCCATTGAAACTACAAATGCATCTTTATGTGTCATTTATGTCTTTGAAATGCTTAAAATCTATTGTCCGAACTAAAGTTCAATTTTTACAAGATATAAGTCTCCAGAATGTGCATTTCAGCTCAAAATACCCGTCAGATCATTTATTGTACCTTGTAGAATATGTCAAGTTTGGTTTCAGAGGGAGGTGTTTTGCGTCAGACGTCAGATAAGCACAGAACAATGACAGACAGCAATCCAGACACTGACGAAGGAAAGAACCACTCACAAATACCACAGTAAAGGCTATTTCAAATGAGATGCGTCAAGCCACTTGCTGACCGATTTCTCTCAGAATAGAAGTGTTTTGTGCAGTGGATACTGAGATGCGGTCTCGGATCAGATGTTGCTTTAGTTACACTTGTCAAGGTCACATTAGTATTTACTGAAAACCAAATAAATTAATGGAAATTTGTGTTTGCGTCATTAATTATCATCATAATTACTGTCTTTTTTATTTTTGTTTGGCACAAGTGAAGATTTACCGTGATCCAAGCAAATATTTGAGGGAAATATCATTTTAAAGTTATTTGTAGTATTTGTTAAATTACAGATTAAATTGTTTTATCAAAGCCTACACCTATATAAAAGCAAAAATGTGTCAAATAAATAAATAACTTACGATTGTACCATCATGTTAAATTACAAAAATATATATATAGTTTTTAAATGGTTCATGCACAAAAGGGTTAAAACTACATTTATTCAATGATATTCAGTTATACATAAAATTAATCTATGGATCTAAATATTATCTGAAGTGCAGATTCACAGCTGTTTTCAGGGGCAATGACCCATTGGGCAGGGGTATTTCTTGCCCTCATCTGGAATTTTTGGGGCTTTGTTGTGGTTATTTTGCTGACATTTCTTGCCCCAGGCGCCCCATTAAGTTCCTACCCTGTTTGATAATCATATTTTTGGTAATTTATTCTATTTTGTTTTGTTTTTAAGTTGTTATTTTAGTACTTAAACTTAAAAATAAAAAATGCTGGCTACTAATTTAAAATGAGTTTGAGTTTGACATAAATATGTTTATCTTATTTAAAATTTATTTTATCTAAAAAAAAAAAATTGGACTTATTATTATTTGTTTATTTCTTTAGTTTATTTATTTTTTTTTTTTTGATGGACTTTAAAATGACCCATTGGGTAGGGGTATTTCTTGTTTGTTTTGTTTTTGTTTTGAGGTTGCTATTTTCATACTTAAACTTAACAAAAATAAAAAAAAATGCTGACTTGGCTACTTATTTTATTTTACCCCAAAAACTGGGACTTATTATTATTTATTTATTTATTTTAAATTTTTTTGATGAACTTTGTTGATGATAACCTTGCATGTCACACACTGTTTCGCTTAAGAAGTCATGATGAATCCTTTGATTCGATAACACCCCTATATAACCGCAATATTTATTTGAAAACCATTGGTGGGATATGACAAATATTTGGCAATGGCTGACATTTCTCAGTTTATTCTTTCAGAAAATATTATCTGAAGTTCAGAGTCACAGCTCTTTTTCAGGGGCAATGATCCATTGTTCAGGGTTTTTCTTGCCCTAATCTGGAATTTTCAGGGCTTTGTTGTGGTTATTTTGCTGATATTTCTTGCCCCAAGCGCCCCATTAAGTTCTTACCTTGTTTGATAATCATATTTTTGGTAATTTATTCTATTTTGTTTTGTTTTTATGTTGTTATTTTAGTACTTAAACTTAACAAAATTTAAAAAAATTTTTTTTTTTTGATGGACTTTGAAATGACCCATTGGGTAGGGGTATTTCTTGTTTGTTTTAATTTTTTTTTTGTTTTTTGAGAATGAATTTTCAGGGCTTTGTTGTGATTATATTGCTGACATTTCTTGCCCCAAGCGCCCCATTGAGTTCCTACTCCGTTTGATAAACAATTATATTTGTTTTGTTACATTTAATTTTGTTTGTTTTGTTTCATTTAGGTTTGGTTTGTTTTGTTTCGTTTTGTTTCATTTTAAGCCCCCCACTAAGTTCCTACCCTGTTTGATAAACAATTATATTTGTTTTGTTTCGTTTCATTCAGTTTGTTTTGTTTTGCTTCGTTTAATTTTTGTTTTGGTTTGGTTTATTTGGGTTTTTAGGTTTGCTATTTTTGTACTTACACTTAACAAAAAAGAAAAATGTTGACTTCGCTACTAATTTAATAAAAGTTTAAGTGTGACCAATTTTTATATCTTATTTTAAAAAATACCTCAAAAGTTCCTACGCTGTTTGATAAACATTTATGTTCTTTTCTTTTCGTTTCTTTTATTTTGTTTGGGTTTTTTATTTGCTTTTTTTTGTACATAAACTTACTTTAAAATGAGTTTACGTTTAATATACATTTGTTTATCTTATTTAATTCTTCTTTTTGATGGACTTTGTTTACAATAGCCTTGTATGTCACTTACAGTTTCACTTCAGAAGACTTAAATAAGTAGCGCACAAAAAGTCGTATGGATTCACGCTGAATCCTTAAATTCAATAACTTCCCTATACAGCCGCCATATTTATTTAAAAACTATTTGTGGGATATGATAAAATATTTGGCGTTTGCTGACATTTCTCCTGAGTATTCTTTCAGCAAATGCGCATGTTCTTGCAGATGGTAGTGCATGACTCATTGCTCCTCTAAACTGTAGCCTTTGCTTGCTAGCTTTTTTGTTTTGCTTTTCTTCCCGTCTTTATCAGACTTCTCATCAAGATATTCCCCTATCTAACTCTATTAGGCTTGCTGATAAGAAACCACAAGACCGAAGCCTTTTTTTTTCCCCTCTACAACATTTTCTCCTCTGTCCAACAAATAACCCTGTCAATGCATTCCTGAAACCTACATCTGCCAACACCTTCTCGCTACAATGGCTTCAGTATTTTTTTTTTCGTTCTTTCTTTTTTTGGCATGCCATCATATGGCGGCGTGGGCCGTAATGGTGTGCTGACAGGTTTAGGGTGAGGTAATTTTTTTTTTATACCCCAGATCAGCCCCCGAGGAACCGCATAGGCCCGTGGCCTTCAGCTTTTAATCAAACCGACTTATTATGAACTAATTGTTGATATAAACGTTTAACGGATTGGACAAATCGCTTTTCCGCTCAGCACATTGTCATTTCTTGACATTCTTTTCAATGCGCCACATTTGGTTTTGATTGCGTGAGCTGTGTGTGTGTGTGTTCTGTAATGATGCTAAAACACTGGCGGTGTGTGTGAATAAGGCTTGCTCATGCTGTGCAGTGCTTCAGTTCATTATGTGTTAGAAGACTGCATAAAGAAGTCTCTGATTGAAATCCCAGCTGTCCCGTACACACACACGCGCACACACACATACGATGGAAAATGCAGCAGAGCGCAGGTCCGTGGGCTTCCACTTTGCTCCTCTGCTTTCCTCTATGGTCCTGCTTCGCTCAGGTCAACTTGACCGTCCGGCCTGGACACAACGTCCCATACACTGAAAAAATATTGTTTGTTCAAACTACTTATTTAAAATGAGCTGAAATGACACAATTCTTGAGTTTTTTGGGGGACATGTTGGGAAAAAGGAATTACAAAATATTTTTTTAAACATATTTTTGTCTCATTTTCTTTTCATTAAACAACTGTATTTGTATTGCTTAAAGGTGATATGCTTTGCATACTAATGAAGCATTTTTGCAAAAGTAGATGGAGCTGATAGAGATGCAATGGCCTGATTGTCTAAAATTAACTTGAGGTCTGCAGCAAAAATTCCTGTGAGCACAGCATTTGCAGTTGACAATTCTTGTGCTTTTGATGTTGTGCAGAGAATTTGTAGAAAAAGAGGACGTATGTATGGGTGCGGCCAATGGACGACTGGAGAATGATTGACAAGTGACGAATTTCACTAAACTCCACTTGTTAATATCAGCTGCCTATATACAGTGGCGGTCAGATTTATTAGCCCCCCTGTTTATTTTTTCCCTAATTTTTGTTTAACGGAGAGAAGATTTTTTTCAACACATTTCTAAACATAATAGTTTCTAATAACTGATTTATTTTATCTTTGTCATGATGACAGTAAATAATATTTGACTAGATATTTTTCAAGACACTTCTATACAGCTTTAAGTGACATTTAAAGGCTTAACTAGGTTAATTAAGTTAACTAGGCAGGTTAGGGTAATTAGCCAAGTTATTGTATAATGATGGTTTGTTCTGTAGACTATCGAAAAAAATATATAGCTTAAAGGGGCTAATAATATTGTCCTTAAAATGGCTTTTAAAAAATTAAAAACTGCTTTTATTCTAGCCGAAATAAAACAAACAAGACTTTCTCCAGAGGAAAAAATATTATCAGACTTGCTGTGAAAATTTCCTAGCTCTGTTAAACATTATTTGGGAAATATTTAAAACAGAAAACAAATTCAAAGGCGGGCTAATAATTCTGACTTCAACTGTAAGTGGAGTGTAATATGTTAAACCTTGAAGAATAACCTCTCCTGACCTTTTTTATTAAACATGCATGGAATTGATTAAATATTCCAACAGACAACTCAATTATTTTATGTTCAATCAACTTAAAATTGTAAAAACCATTAAGTTAACCTGTATTGGAACAACATGAAGGAATTGTGGGGAACCCAACATTTTACACTGCGTACACTCAAAAAAAATATGAGCTGTGAAAAAAGTGAGCTGAAACAACACTATTATTGAGTTGTTGTTTTTTTTTTTTTGGGACAACTTAATTCTTATATGTTTAATCTACTTAAATTTGTAAAAACTAATGAACTTAATTCCTTCATGTTGTCCTGGCACAAATCGATTGTGTGGAACCCAGCATTTTTTTTACAGTGTAGCAACTTCCTCCAGCTTTCCATCAGTGGCAGCTAATGGAGATATTTGTTACTGTCAGCTCATCTGGCCTCCATTACATCCCAGTCCTTTTGGCCAAGGCACACTGTTTTTGTTTTGCAGCTTCATTATGCTCTGGTTTTGCCATTTTTATTTTTTTATTTTTTCTTATGTGTCTATTTTCGTATGTGTAGTTATGTATTTTCAAGAAGGTCCGGGTCTGAAAAAAAAAGACAGGATTGTTTTCGAAGCTCTCTGCAGTATGACCTTGAAAATAACCCCCCCCCCCCCCCCCCCCCCCCTAAAATTACATCTGGTTTATTATAAATTCATAACACAAGCTTGCGTACGACATGATTGTGAAGGCCTTTGCATACTAGTGTGTGTGAGCACAAGCATTGTGCTTATTCAGACATGAGCGCTTAAAATGTTGACCAGATTGTTAATACATATGTGACCCTGGATGAAAAAAACAGCTTAAAGTTGCATGTCATCAGAGCGGGAAAGCCCCACCCATTAGTGTCAATCTTTCTCTCATTAGCATAAACAGCCCTCAGTGAGAAGCAGCCATCCACTATTAGAAGTTTAACACCATACCTGCTGAAGATAATGTCAGAAACCAAAGGTTGATTTATACTTCTGCTTCAAGTGTAGGGTCCGGTACAGCCTTTGCGTGGTTGCATAGCCCTCGTCGTGGCTGACGCCAATGCGCACCTCTCAAAAAATATAACTACATGTCGCAATGACACGTAGCGCAAGTTCTGTGATTGGTCGGCTTGGTAGCGGTGACGAGCGTGGGCGGTGCTGAGAGACCGCACACACAGATAACGTTAGTCCTGTTCAAAATCTGCCACCATACTTAAGCACACGGATTTGTAGCTCCGCCCTCTTGTGAAAAGAACACAATCTCATTCATTTATTCATTTTCTTTTCAGCTTAGTCCCTTTATTAATCTGGGGTCACCACAATGGAATGAACCGCCAACTTATCCAGCATGTTTTACGCAGCGGATGCCTTTCCAGCTGCAACCCATCTCTGGGAAACATCCATACACACTCATTCACACTCATAAACAACAGACAATTTAGCCTACCCAATTCACCTGTACCGCATGTCTTTGGACTGTGGGGGAAACCCACGCGAATGCAGGGAGAACATGCAAACTCCACACAGAAACGCCAACTGACCCAGCCCAGGCTCGAACCAGCGTCATTCTTGCTGTGAGGCGACAGCACTACCTACTGTGCCACTGCGTCACCCAACACAATCTCATTTGAATTTAAAGTGACAGTAACCAAAACGGCACATTTTGTGACGGCACATATGTGACCCTGGATGAAAAAAAAACAGCTTAAAGTTGCATGTCATCAGAGCGGGAAAGCCCCACCCATTAGTGTCAATCTTTCTCTCATTAGCATAAACAGCCCTGAGTGAGAAGCAGCCATCCACTATTAGAAGTTTAACACCATACCTGCTGAGGATAATATCAAAAACTAAAGGCTGATTTATACTTCTGCTTCAAGTGTATGGTCCAGCGCAGCCTTTGCGTGGTCGCATATCCCTCGTCGTGGCTGACGCCAATGCGCACCTCTCAAAAAATGTAACTACATGTCGCAACAACGCGTAGCACAAGTTCTGTGATTGGTCGGCTTGGTACTGCCACTCTGGTACACTCACTCCCAGCTAACGTTTCGAAAGTGTTATTGCAAAGCAACACAAACAACGTGCAGAAGTATAAATGCACGATTACGCGCAAGGCAGGAGCTGTGGGTCATGCCGATCACTCGACACAGAAGTATAAATCAGCCTTGAGGGTGCTTTCACAGTTGGGTTGATTGCCTGGTTCGAACCCACGTTCGATTGTCCCCCCTTGCCACCACCTTTTTTCTCTCTGAACCCCGGTATGCTTAAGTTATCGAGCTACTATTGTATGTACAGCTGTTGCTAGGTGACGGCCATGAAAGCCCATAGATATATACACTAGATATCACATAGGGACCCTGAGCATGCGTCAATAGCGCCGCCACATTGGTACAGTGCTCCTAGGACAAATGTCATTCAACCGCACTAGACAAGACAGTGTGCCAATGTGAAGATGCTGACCTTTAGCACTGTGTACGGGTGTAGTAACGATCAAACAAAGAAAACAAAGCACAAAGGCTGAACATTTCATAGGTAAGATTTCGTTTTTTATGTTTTTGTATGTTATGAACTTTTGTGCTTAACAAGTATTGATGATAATACAGTCTCTTGCAGTCACCATAAGGCAAAGGAGCACCAACTCGCACTAAATTCTAAGCTTATGTTAGTTTTGTTGAATAAAATAAGCAAACAACGTTATGAAATATGAAAACAAGACGCTGTGCTGCCAGAAACTTGTATTATTGTCGGCTAAGAGAACGAGTCGTTCATAACGGAGATTCATTCACAAACTAATCGCTCCCTCCGTTAGAATGAGAAGTGAAAGCAGGAGTTTCAGGACATGGATTAGATCAAATTAAACAGGGAAGGAGGATAATGCATTTCCATGCTCACAAACACTCACTCTTTGTCGGCAATGCCCGTCCGGTCACATCCATCAATGTAGAAAAGTGATGTAAAATTATAATATTTCGTAATTTGAAAAAATATTTGCATACGGACCACCGGGAAAACTCCCGATCATAGATATATGTGTATATGTGTATGTCTCTGGCTTTGGATGGCCACAGTCCTCCACTTCACCTTGGTCCCACATTCATTTCAAAGGAGCGCTACCCTGTACTAAAATGGCGGCTCTATTGACGCATTCGTTCTAATAGACAACAGCAGGGTAGGCGACATCTAATGTATATATCTATGATGAAAGCCAAGGAGCCAAAATGGAAAGATGTACACACATCGCAGACGTTCTGCTTTTATTAAATGTTTTGGTTTTTGGTTTTCTTTTTGGAGGAGACAAGCAGACATTATCACTGTGTTTGCACTGGGTCAGTCCCACTTGTCACCAAAGTAATGTTAGGTGATACACAGACATATACACACACGAATGAACGCTATGAAAACTAAATTGGTTGTACAGTTGGCAGTTCACTTATGTTATTTAGTGTGATTGCATTCATATCAGAAGTGAAACGGACCAGAGTTCGCGATCACGGGTGCGCACCAAGCGGCAACCTCCCGCTCTCCCTCGGGAAGCCAATACGGAAGTAACTGAAACTGCAATTCATCGAAATTCCGCTAGTCCTGGCTCCATAATAGAGCAAATTTCTATTGAGCCCACTGTTAGAATGGCCAACTTTACAGCAGAAAAAAAGGTGTTTACAGCCTGGTACAAAGAACGATTTTGGTTCATATAGCTACTATTACCCTTCGTGACAACTGTGAGGGGGGTGATTTTTTTTAGAACTCCTCCGTTTCGTTTATATTAGGTTATATTAAGTTTGCATAATTAAGGGCGTGGCCACTTGAGTGACAGCTAGGTCTCGCTGGTCGCCGTCACTTCACCTCAGCTGATTACGGCTGATTAGCCGCTGATCTCGGCATATTCGTCGTATTTTTGTGTTGTTATATGTGGCTTTACACAGTCAGTTGCCTTTTGGAATTATTTCCTACTATTATCAGATGATATAGCATGCTGTGTGCACTTAATTGTGCTCACAAGCCATTCACGTGGCCTCCATTTCCCAGGTGAGTGAAATATATGATTATATACCATCTCTATGAATGTATTTGTTTTATTTAAGATCATTTATCATTTATAATGTTCTTTAGAGCTGTAATGCACTCCAGAATCTGACAGATTATTAGCTGTAGGCTCTAGAACAGTCATCTGAAGCGTTGTCATACAGTGTTCTGCCTGGACTTCATATTTAGCCTTGCATTTACTAACACAGACTATATCTGAAGTTTTTGGAAGTAATTCGCACTTTTTCCTCCTGTTGAAAAACGTCATAAGCACAATGCTTAGTGGCTCAATGTGTAATGCATGAGCCACTAAGCATTGCGCTCATGACGTTGCTTATGAAACAGTGTTTTTAAAAGTCTAAACACTTTATTGATAAAGTGTACAACCAAGCACGTGTGGTCAGAACACAAACGAGTCGCAGGTGATGAAGTATTAAGCGTTTCTCCCATAGGAAAGCCCGTCTAAGCAGAATGCCAGCATGCGTCTGTAGCTCCGCTCACGCTCCGCCTCTTTGCCCTTGTATGGTATGCCTGGGGTTGGTGCGATGACGCGTGAACAAAATGGCGACGGTCGACCACGCCTTCTGATAATTTCTTTTGGGTTCTTCATAAACCTATGGGTGACGTCACGGATACTACGTCCATATCTTTTTCAGTCTATGGTGCGCACCCGAGTTCAGAAGACATGATTCACACTAGCTAAACATACCGAACTCTGTTGTCCAACGAACCCAGGTGCACCCTAAGAGCCATTATAAATGATTATTTAGTTTTAATAATGCACAAATGAACACTGTAGTCTTCATAGACTGCCTTCTTCTGAACACTTTTTCAGTTTCAATTTTCAGTTTTTCACAGAGGTAACGTTAGTCCTGTTCAAAATTTGCCACCATACTTAAGCACACGGATTTGTAGCTCCGCCCTCTTGTTAAAAGACCACAATCTCATTTGAATTTAAAGTGACAGTAACCAAAACGGCACATTTTGGATCAAAGCCTGAAAGGGTCAGTTGTTCAAAGAGTTCTAAAAATATATTTGTGAGGTATTTTGAGCTTAAACTTTACATACACACTCTAGGGACATCAGAGGCTTATATTACATCCTGTAAAAGAGGCATAATAGGTCCCCTTTAATGAGAAATCTGATCACATATTGTGGCTTTAAGTGATTTCTCTATAATGGTTTTCTATGGGAAAAGAAGTTACTTAGACGCACTGCATTCATATTCGGGCTTATCTGCTTGCCTGCATTAAGCCACATTAAGTGAATTGATTCCTATGGGAGGGAAAATATATGGAGTTTAGCACACTTTGCATTCGTATCTGCGGTCTTCTGTTATGCTAGTCTGTTCTAGTCTGGCTTGTACTGTGTTAGGCTGTTTTTCCTTATCCCGAGGTCTCCATAATCCTGGACCAGGCCATATCCTGAGCAGATGCTGTGGTGGTCATGGAGGAGTGGAGCATGAGACTGATTTCTGAAAGACCCCAGTGACAGATGAGTCTCTGTACTGATCCCGTGGGCCAGCCTGAACACCTGCCGGTGACCTACTCACACCTGCAGCTTCTCCACGATGGATGTCCAGCGTTCTCCAGTCTCCGACGCCTAGACTGCAGCTCTGCACAAGAATTTTGACCAGAGGAGAAATTGTCGTGCCCAACTGAGCCTGGTTTCTCCCTAGTTTTTTTTCCTCAGCTCTGTCGTCAATGGCTTGCTTGGTTTGGGACTTGTGGAGCTGCGCATGGATGGATTTGCTCTTCAGTGTTTGGACTTTGAGCAGTGAAAATTAAACCACACTGAACTGAACTAAACTGAACTTCAACTCTGAAAACTGGACTGACACAGGTTCGATTTCAACTTACTAGAACTTCTATGTTAAGACAATCTACATTGTAAAAGTGCTATAGAAATAAAGATAAATTGAATTGAATGTGCTTTGCATTAACACTTTAAATCTTTTCTCTATTATCATTTCAGCATTTTTTTTTTTTACATTGCTAAAGTGGGGAATTTGTGTAGCTAGAAAGGGACATCCTGTTTCATGCGGCGACTGTAAAAGTGACTAAAGTCAGTGAATGCAGCCAGACCAGGAAATGTTACAACAACGAGGAAACTCAAGGTATGTTTGAGCATTCTGTCCTTTATTATTGCACATTGATACATTCTCCTGTTCAGTTCAATTCAAGTTTATTTGTATAGCGCTTTTCACACTAATTACTGTTTTAAAGCAGAACATTATTACATTACATTTACAAAACATTATTTCATTACAATCAAATTTGGAAAAGTTAAGGTTATTAGTTACCATAACTTTATTAGTTACTATTAACTTTAACTAGTTAACTAATACCTAATAGCCTTTAACAGTTAAAGTTAGTATACACTTACCGGCCACTTTATTAGGTACACCTGTCCAACTGCTCAATAATGCAAATTTCTAATCAGCCAATCACATTTAGACATGTAGACATGGTCAAGACGATCCGCTGCAGTTCAAATCAAGCATCGGAATGGGGAAGAAAGGTGATTTAAGTGACTTTGAATGTGGCATGGTTGTTTGTGCCAGACGGGCTGGTCTGAGTGGGGAAATAGAGAACAAAGAAAATAATTAGCTTAGCTGCTCAAAAATGAAGTGCTGTAAATGAAAATATTGAGTTATATAAACAAACATATAAAACCTAGAAGTATTTCTAACAAAGTGCCTGGTGTAATAAGACAGAAAGAATGTTTCCTGCGGGTGGTTTATCAAGCCCACTCACCTACATTGAGCACACTCACACATCCTGCAGTTTTGTGATGAATTGCATGTATGCTTTACTAAAAAGTAGAGGTGTGAACCTACACTGGTCTCACGGTTCGGTTTGGTTACGATTATCATGCCATTGATTCGGTTCAATTCGATATCTCGGTGCATCACGGTGCATTGACGATTCTTCCCTGCTGAAAAACCCAGCATATGCTGGTAAGGTATGTTTTGATGCTGGTCTTGCTGGTTTAGTGCTGGTATTGCTGGTTTCAATGCTGGTCTTGCTGGTCTCGATGCTGGTTTTGCTGGTCTCTATTCTGGTCTTGCTGGTCTCAATGCTGGTCTTGCTGGCCTGAGTGCTGGTCCTGACCAGCATTGAGACCAGCAATGAGACCAGCAAGACCAGTATTAAAACCAGTAAGACCAGCAAAACCAGCATTGAAACCAGCAAGACCAGCATACCTGCATCAAAACATACCTTACCAGCATATGCTGTTTTTTCAGCAGGGAATTTCCATACACAGTTTTATATTTTCTTCACAGCACAGGAATTCTGGTATTAAAATGTATAAATATATTTATTTACTATTTGTAAAATAATTTTGTCCCTTAATACAAACAGTCAGATATATAAACTGTACCTTTAAACAACACGAGCATTTATAGCAAATAAACAAATATAAATATGCCGCTCGCTTTCAGATCCTTGTCTACCAAGTTCTTTCTTACACCCCTTTGATTGGTCACGCGCTCAACAGAAAGGGCTGTGATTGGCTCTTACACGCTGGCGCTCTTCACAGATGCACTCATGGGCCACAGTGAGAGAGAGAGAGAGAGAAATGGAGATTACGTTCATTCTCTTAATCGCTGTGAAATAGGGGTTTCTACTGTAAGTGTCAGTGAAACACAGTCCAGCAAACACACATGCAGGGAAATTGTGCACAGTTTCTGAGTAGTTTCAGAGTTTTTAAGTAGTTGGAGTGTTGTAAATACTCGCGCTCGTCTCCCTCGCTATAATAAGCTACGACGACATAGCGCATATGAGATAAATGACGTCAGTACATAATAACCGGTTATGATTATTACTGAACCAATACCGAATTGTCCGCGTCTGCATCGCGGTGCACCTAAGAAACAATTAATTTTGATACCCCTACTAAAAAGATAGGTTTTTAATCTAGCCTCAGACACTAACAGGAAGGCTATTCTAAAGTTTAGGAGCCATATATGAATAAGCTCGACCTCCTTTAGTGGACTTTGCTATTCTGGCTACTACCAGAAACCCTGAGTTTTGAGACCTTAAAGAGCGGTTTGGATTGTAGCAAGACAGAAGGTTGGTTAGATAAACAGGAGCTAGATTATTTAACATTTTTTGGTTCTGTTCTTGGTTCTTTTTGATATCTTTGCTTTGTGCATTTATATGGAAGAGTATTCAATTCAATCCTTTTCAAGTTCATTAGTTCATTGCTTCTAAGAATAATTACTATTCCAAAGCAGCTTTACAAAAATCTGCATGTTATTACATTACAATCAAAATCTGAAAAGGTTGAGCTGCTGTATGGGGTGGACACTACAGCTGTCATTCGTACACATAGTTAATCTGCAGTTATGCAATATACTGTACTTTCTTTTTGGTCACACTTTATTTTGACGGTCCGTTTGTTGAATTTAAGTTACATTGCAACTAATTATCATTAGATTATAAGTAGACTGTTAGGTTGGGGTTAGGGTTGGGGTTGGGGTTAGGGTTAGTGTAAGTTGACATGTAATTGCAAAGTTTCTTATAGTCAGTTAAATGTCTGTTGAAGGACTGGTAAATGTCAGTATCAACAGATATTAAGTAGACAGTCTACTAATACTCAAATGGACCATCAAAATAAAGTGTTACCTTTTTTTTTTTTTTCGAAAAGGTGAAATATATGCATATTGGTTAGCATCATCTCTTAACAGGTTGTGGGAGTGAATCCAACTGTACATTTTCAGGGATTTTAGTCCACAATAAATAAGCTGGACACCATTTTAACCATTTTATCTTGAAGTTATCTTCTGTTTTTTTTTTTTTTAAATCATCATTTTCTATTTTCATTAAGGCTGTACACCAGGGCTATTCAATTAGTTTGTCATGGCGGCCAGTTCTTGAAAAGCCTCCCAAACGGGGGGCCGGAGAGATATGTCTTGCAATATAAGTGATGACACAACAGTAATATAAGAGCTCATATGTTGTATTTTTGCTACTTAAGACACCCACGTTGACTTTTTCTACATTAAAATGTTAATATGTTGTATTTTGAAACTACATAACATCACTGCATTGTACAATGTGGCTTTTTTTACAAGCATATCCAAATGTATTTCGAGACACAAAATCAGTGTATTGCTTAAGTAGGCTTCTACATTCAGACACATTCATATGTTCTGTTTTAAACTGCGCAACAATTAGGGATGCAACGATTATAGATTTTGGTTGTACGATTATAGTCTGAAGAATAATCATGGTTTCACAGTTATAACCATTATTATGTATTTATTAAATTTAAAACACTACTAGTTTAGAACATCACAAGAAAACTGCTGATATATTAAAGTGTTGTTTATTGCTGCTCAGTGACCAAATACAGCACAAAATATTAATAAAAAACAAACAATAGTCCATTTCTCTCTTTGGGCTTAAAAATAAATGAAAAAGTTTTTGATTTAAACATGAGTAATAATTTTACAATGAAAATAAATGACAGAACAATGAATAAATACATAAAAATAAGAATAAATAAAAATAGTATTTGTCTAATGTTCATTTAAGCTATATATCAGCTAAGAATTTAAATGAACTGTTGTTATTATCTGCGTTCATACTTACATAATCATTTTAATAATTTTTAATAATTCATCTATATCTTTTGTTTACATTGCACTGAAAGCCACGCACAATTCTCACCACTACAGCCTGAGATCATTTCGACTATGTGTCGAGCCTGCAGGGCACGAGTATGTCGGTCCGTTTGCGAGCCGTGCTCGCACCGCTTCCAATATGTGCACGTCTCAATTGGAAATAATGTACTTGCGCGCGGAAAAGACGCAATGTGTCAACAGCTTGCTGCTATAGTTAATCCGATGTGCGTGCGTATTGGTATAGGCCTAACTAGTTGCAGCAGCTTTTTTCCGTGCAACAGAAATGTGGCGTTGAGAAACCTTTAATGAATAAAAGCGGGGATAATAGTGAAATCGGCTGATCATTGCATCCCTATTAACGATATCAGTGCATTGTACAAAAGGCCTTTTCTACAAACATATCCAAATATTTTCAGCTGCTCGTGCCACTCACTTAATTTCAGGTGACTCGCGCTCTGCGCAGCCTTTAACTGCAGCTCGTGCTGTATTGAACAGATGCACGTCACTTCATAACTATAGCAGCCATTTTTCGACTGAACTAAAAAAAATGTTTATGTCTTGGTCTGACTATTTGGGGTGCCAGAACAAATTGCCTCGGGGGCCGGGTTCGGCCCGCGGGCCGCCAATTGAATAGCCCTGCTGTACACATTTAGGATGGAACGGTTGGCCTTTAGGCCAATTTTGACCCACCAGCTATTTTTTTACATCATAAAAACTACTGGCAATTGGCTGTTTTAACTTTTATGAATACTGTCTTGCTAAAAACCTTTTACACTTATGCGGGTACTTTTAGCATTAGAAAACATAACATTTAATTTAGTCAAAAACGAGTATTGCACACTGATTAAAGACTGATGAAATCACAGAGTTTGTGGTGAGGTTGAGGTTGTTTTTTCATGCAGAATTATCAAGTCAGAATTATTAGCCCTCTTGAATAATTTCTGTTTTTACAATTTCTGTTTAATGGAAAGATTTTTTTTTTCCAACACATTTCTAAACATAATAGTTTGTTCTGTAGACAAGCGAAATAATAATGAATAATAAATAATAATAATGACCTTAAAATGATCTTAAACATAATTAAAAACTGCTTTTATTCTAGCCGAAATAAAACAAATAATTTCTCCAGAAGAAAAACTATTATAGGAAATACTGTGAAAAATTCCTTGCTCTGTTAAACATCATTTGGGAAATATTTGAAAAAGAAAAATATCACTTTTGACTTTGTATACTGAATTCGAAGACAACAGGAAGGTTTAACCTTCATTCTTTCTTCTGTCGAACACAAAAGAAGATATTTTGAAGAATGCTGGTTGCTGGCACCCATCGACTTCTGTAGTAGAAAAATAAAATACCATAGAAGTCACAGCAAACTGCTCATGAAAATATCTTGATTTTTGAAAAGACAGAAATTCTATAGGGTGGTGCAGTGGTTGGCACTGTTGACTCACAGCAAGAAGGTCGATGGTTTGAGTCCAAGCTAGACCGGTTGGCATTTCTGTGTGGAGTTTGCATGTTCTCCCCGTGTTGGTGTGGGTTTCCTCAGGGTGCTTCGGTTTACCCCACAATCCAAAGACATGCGCTATAGGTGAATTGGGTGAGCTGATTTGACCATAGAGTGTGTGTGTAGGTGAATGTGAGAGTGTATGGGGGTTTCCCAGTACTGAGTTGTGGATGGAAGGGCATCCGCTGCGTAAAACATATGCTGTATAAGTTGGTGGTTCATTCCGCTGTGGCGACTCCTGATAAATAAGGGACTAAGTTGAAGGAAAATGAATGAAGAAATTCAATTAGGTTTTGAAAACAAGTGAAAGTTTAGTAAATTGTCCTTTCTGTGTAACTATCCCTTTAAGCAAATTTAAAGACACAAACAAACATGCAAGAGGTAAGCGCATCCTCATGGCACACACATTCATACACACAAACTCTCTCTCCGGCGCACAGGGACACATTATTCACACACACACGCAAGGTTGCATTCCCCTTCCATCAAGCGAGCCAGTAAAAAGTCTGTGACTATGATCAATGTTTATTGCTCTTGGCACTTCGTCAGAAGTTCCCTTACCTGGATGTGGCTAATTAATCGTGGCAGGCGCAAGAAGTGCAAAGCAGCTCATATATGGAGATGAGATCAGCAGCGGAGCAGAGCAGAGAGTTGAGTTCTCTTCTGACTGCAGATCAGCCTCTGTACCCCCTAAAAAAAATATGTTGCAACCTGAATCATGGCCTTACAGGCAGAGCGGGAGATCCCAGGCCAATTACACAAGCTGCAGGCTTCTGCGAGTATGCGTTAACAAATAAACAAACAGCTTTGTGATGATGATGATAAACCACTGGCTCGGTTATAGGAACGTTTTGGAGAGACTAGCTGACATAAATGAGAATGTCATTTCAATTGACTTTTATTTCGATTTCAGAATGAGGATGTGTTTGAAGCAAGCGGCAACCTCCCGCTCTCCCTCGGGAAGCCAATACGGAAGTAACTGAAACTGCAATTCATCGAAATTCCGCTAGTCCTGGCTCCATAATAGAGCAAATTTCTATTGAGCCCACTGTTAGAATGGCCAACTTTACAGCAGAAAAAAAGGTGTTTACAGCCTGGTACAAAGAACGATTTTGGTTCATATAGCTAATATTACCCTTCATGACAACTGTGAGGGGGGTGAATTTTTTTATAACTCATCTGTTTCCTTTATATTAGGTTATATTAAGTTTGCATAATTAAGGGCGTGGCCACTTGAGTGACAGCTAGGTCTCGCTGGTCGCCGTCACTTCACCTCAGCTGATTATGGCTGATTAGCCGCTGATCTCTGCATATTCATCATATTTTTGTGTTGTTTTATGTGGCTTTACACAGTCAGTTGCATTTTGGAATTATTTCCTACAATTATCAGATGATATAGCATGCTGTGTGCACCTAATTGTGCTCACAAGCCATTCACGTGGCCTCCATTTCCCAGGTGAGTGAAATATATAATTATATACCATCTCTATGAATGTATTTGTTTTATTTAAGATCATTTATCATTTATAATGTTCTTTAGAGCTGTAATGCACTCCAGAATCTGACAGATTATTAGCTGTAGGCTCTAGAACAGTCATCTGAAGCGTTGTCATACAGTGTTCTGCCTGGACTTCATATTTAGCCTTGCATTTACTAACACAGACTATATCTGAAGTTTTTGGAAGTAATTCGCACTTTCCTTCTGGTAAAAAAAGGTCATAAGCGCAATGTTTATAGTGGCCAATGTGTAATGCATTGAGCCACTAAGCATTGCGTTTATGACGTTGCTTATGAAACAGTATTTTTAAAAGTCTAAACACTTTATTGATAAAGTGTACAACCAAGCACATGTGGTCAGAACACAAACGAGTCGCAGGTGATGAAGTATTAAGCGTTTCTCCCTTAGGAAAGCCCGTCTAAGCAGGGCGTCTGTAGATCCGCTCACGCTCCGCCTCTTTGCCCTTGTATGGTATGCCCGGGGTTGGTACGATGACGCGCGAACAAAATGGCGACGGTCGGCCACGCCTTCTAGTAGCTTCTTTTTTTTTTTTTTTTTTTTTTTTTTTTTTTAAATCTACCCAGGTTCTGCAGGTTGCAATGCCCTGAATTTTGTTTGCCAATCTTTAGCCAATTGTAATGGATTGTTTTGTTTCAATTTAGAATTTCCCCAACCAGTGCAGAGCCCAGGGGACCAGAGTGAGTACTCCGACTTGGCCCCACCGCTGGTCCTCTAGTAGCTACTTTTGGGTTCTTCATTAACCTATGGGTGACGTAACGGATACTACGTCCATATCTTTTACAGTCTATGGTTTGAAGGCACTCATCTGTGAATATGATTCACTTTTATGCTATCACATTACATTTGTAAAGGGATAGTTCCCCCCCCCCCCCCCCCCCCCCCCAATTATCATTTACTCATCCTCCATTTCTTTTAAACTTTTCTTAGTTTCTTTCTTCTGTTGAACACAAATGTAGATATTTTGAAAAATGTTGAAAACTATTAAACCCATTTTTTTTTTTCTTATGAATGTCAAAAAAAACAGAAAAGAGAAACTCATAAAGGTTTAGTTCCACTTGAGAGTGAGTAAGTGGTGATTGAGTTGTTTTTATGTGAGCTATCCCTTTAAAGCTATAAAGGGACAAATGACCCTTTTTAAAGACTCGTCTTACCTTGCTGCGTCCAACAAGTTTCTTAATAATGCTACCACTTTCATTTAATTCACTCCTCAAGGGGGAAACATGGATAAAGGCTCCAAAAAAAAGGAAATTTTAGAGAGAAAGGTAAGATATTTTCAAATTATTTAGTCTGAACATTAAGGCCCAGTTTCACAAACAGGGCTTAGATTAAGCCAGGACTGAGCCTTAGTTAAATTAGGCTATTTAAGCCAAATTTATAAAAAATGGCCTTAGAAATGGGCTGGGTCAGTTGGCGTTTCTGTGTGGAGTTTGCATGTTCTCCCTGCATTCGCGTGGGTTTCCTCCAGGTGCTCCGGTTTCCCCCACAGTCCAAAGACATGCAGTACAGGTGAATTGGGTAGGCTAAATTGTCCGTAGTGTATGAGTGTGAATGAGTGTGTGGATGTTCCCAGAGAT
Source organism: Danio kyathit (assembly GCA_903798195.1). Lineage (NCBI taxonomy): Eukaryota > Metazoa > Chordata > Actinopteri > Cypriniformes > Danionidae > Danio > Danio kyathit. The sequence goes on along the minus strand of LR812531.1, from coordinate 6,773,155 downwards.
GGGTTGCGGCTGAAAGGGCATCCGCTGAGTAAAATCGTGCTGGATAAGTTGGTGGTTCATTCCGCTGTGGCGACCCCGGATTAATAAAGGGACTAAGCCGACAAGAAAATGAATGAATGAATGAATGGCCTTAGAAAAATATATTACTGGTGTGCTACTGGAGAAAAAAATGACACTGATGTATTTTAAGACATCTCACTGTAAGTTATTTTGAGTTGAGACAGCTCAAACATGCAATTTAATCTTGACTAGCCTAAAACCTTCTTTGTGAAACCGGGGGTATAAGTGACAGAGGCGACACGGTGGCTCAGTGGTTAGCACTGTCACCTCACAGCAAGGTCGCTGGTTCGAGTCCAGGCAGGACCAGTTGGCATTTCTGTGTGCAGTTTGCATGTTCTCTCCGTGTTGGCGTGGGTTTCCTCCGGGTGCTCCGGTCTCCCCCACAGTCAAAGACATGCGCTATAGGTGAATTGGATTAACTAAACTGGCCATATCCTCCTAGGACCCGAGTGTCCACATATGTGGACAGCACATTTTTAGCTCATAAGTGGCTATTTAAAATACTTTGAATGTTTTATATTTTGTTACAGACATACAGTGTCATCATGCAACTGTTTTGCAGCATATGAAATGTCCCAAACCCTATTTTTAACTGTCCAAAATAAGAAAAAATTTTGTTTTTACTCTCTGATAGTCAAAGCAAGTTAGAATTTATTTATTTATTTATTTATTTTTTTATGTTAAATAAGCATAAAAGAAAATTTGGGAAAAGGTGTTTTATGTAAATTCGGACCCCGAGTCCACATATATGAACATCATTTTTCTCTAAATGTACATCATATCAAAAGATGCTACTTAGACTTTTATTCTTATTAGGTTCCAATAAGCCCAAATAGCAAAGAGAAATAAAAAATGCATGTAAAAAAATACCTTGGGCCTTAAGAGGATAGTGTATGGATGTTTCCCAATACTGGACTGCAGCGGGAAAGGGCATCTGCTGCATAAAACATATGCTGGAATAGTTGTCGGTTCATTCCACTGTGGTGACCGCTGATAAATAAGGGACTAAGCCGAAGGAAAATGAACGAATGAATAATATTTCATTGGATTACCAATACCTCTATTCACTGATCGTTTTTGAAACGGAAAGAAAAGCACTGTGTTCTTGGAATATGCTGGAGACTGCATGACTTTATGTTTAGCTTTATAGGCATGCACACTCCATAGGACCACATTAGAATTTTACCTGGATTTAATGTGAAATTGATTTTTTTTTTCTTTCTCAGCACTGCAGTAAGGATGTAGTTTGTTACTGCGGCGTCTCGGTTCAGATTGACTGAGGTGCTTTCAGCACTCTAATGAGAGTTGTAAATTACAAGTCTTAAAGCGACTCTGCACCATGCAGAAAGAGATGGTATTTTAAAGAGAGAGAGAGAAAGAAAGAAATGGCCAAGAAATTTATTATTCTTCTGTGATATAAATGAGTGTGACTACTTTCACTTAATGTTAAAAGTAGCTCCGCTGATTTACAACATGTCATTTCCCAACAAGAAGCAAAAAAGGGTGATAGTAAAACACTTTACGATGCATTATTAAATGGAAAATAATGTGGTGACTTGAAAATGTGTTAGCAGAGAATATATTCAGATTTGAAAATACATCAAATAGTTTGCCTTTGTTTAAATGGCAAAACTGTTGCCTTAAATTTATTTGTAAAAAATGCAGGGTTCCAACACAAATTAAGTTTGCATATCTTAGAAAATGAAGACTAATTAAGACTTTTTGGTCATATAATATAGTTATATTCATTCATTCATTCATTTTCTTTTCAGCTTAATCCCTTTATTAATCAGGAATCGCCCCAGCGGAATGAACCGCCAACTTATCCAGCATATGTTTTACGCAGCGGGTGCCTTTCCAGCTGCAACCCATCACTGGGAAACAACCATACACTATTCCACGTGTGTTAGACGGTTAAGGTGTTAGAGAGGCCAGCAGGGGGCGCTCAACCTGTGGTCTGTGTGTGTCCTAATGCCCCAGTAAAAGTGAAGGGGACACTACACTGTCGGTGGGCGCCGTCTTTCGGATGAGACGTTAAACCGAGGTCCTGACTCTCTGTGGTCATTAAAAAAAAAATCCCATGGCACTTCTCGTAAAGAGTAGGGGTGTAACCCCGGTGTCCTGGCCAAAGTCCCTCAATCGGCCCTTACCCATCATGGCCTCCTAATCATCCCCATCCACCGAATTGGCTCTATCACTGTCTCTTCACTCCACCAATAGCTGGTGTGTGGTGAGCGCACTGGCGCCGTTGTCCTGTGGCTGCCGTCGCATCATCCAAGTGGATGCTACACACAGGTGGTGGTGTGGAGAGACCCCCCTCATGATTGTGAAGCGCTTTGGGTGTATGGCCATAAACAATAAATGCGCTATATAAATACACATTACATTACATTACATACACTATTCCATTCACACACTACGGCCAATTTATCTTACCCAATTCACCTATACCACATGTCTTTGGACTGTGGGGGAAACCGGAGCACCCGGAGGAAATCCACGCATGAACATGCAAACTCCACACAGAAATGCCAACTCGAACTCGAACCAGCGACCTTCTTGCTGTGAGGCAATCGTGCTACCCACTGCTCCACCATGACGTGTGTGTAAACTTGTTGACATAAAATTAATAAGTAAATGAACTGTGGTTAATCATAAAAAATAAGCCAACTTAACAGTTCCAACCCAGCAGGCACACAATGTCATAAGATGTTAACATTAGGTTAAATTTAGGTTGTGAGGTCAGGTGACCAAAATTCAATGTCCAGCCAGTGTCTATGGACAAAGTTATTTTGACGTCCAATAACAATGTAAAATGACATTGATACTTTGTTGATTTTAGGTTGTGTTGGAAAGTGACCAAAATCTAACATTGAGCCAACATCTTGAACCATCGACATATTGACGCCAAATAGCGACATTTATTCGTCAGATATGGCAACCAAAATCCAAAGTCTGATAGACGTCATAGTGGTAACGTCCACACAGCGTCAAGATGTAACATCATTAGATGTTGATATTTGGTTGATTTTAGGTTGGACGTTGGACATTGACATCAACCTGACAATAGAATCTGACGTCAAGCCTATTTTCATTTCTAAATAAAATGCAACGACCCCACGTCAATCTGACATCATGTTGACGTCCTGTGCCTGCTCGGAAGTTACATTGGGTTTGCTCATTTTTTTAAGTAACTGATCATTTTTGGGAGTGTATCCTTTTAACCTTTATTATTTAAGTTTTGATGATTATCTTAATAACTTAAGACTAATAAAAATGATATGCCTTTGGTGACATTTTTGCAAAAACTTTATTTTGTCGCTTTTGTGGCATATGTTTAAACTGGCCAGTGAGGTGTGCAATAATAATAAAAAAAAATCAGTTTTCTCTCGAACAGATCACCGTGACTGTAGAAACAATTTATGACATTGGTTCATGCACATGTCATGGCAGTTTGGAAATCAAATGGCCGATGAATGGCACTAAAAGGTTAATAGCCCTACTTTATTGCATTTGAAAATAATATTCCACACTAAACCTAAATGATGGTGTAACAAAAAAAAAAGAGTAAAGAAAAAATACAATTTGACCTTCTCATTTTTTTCCTTAGTTTGGGGCTTTTTTGTTGAACTAAACTCTTATCTTTGTAAAGCCATGCAAATGGAGACAAATTATAAGTATACAAATCCTGAAGTAAAGTGTAAACGTGATAACAACATAGTGAAGCTTCATTATTAAGGAAAACAAGAAGGAAATAACAAACAGAAAACGATTGTTTACTGTGAATGTACCACAGATTATGTTGCACTACTTGCTTTTTTTCAACCTTGTAAAAGTACTTGTATAATTAAACTCAAGAAATGATGCTTGATGTTTGTTCAAACTACGTATTTAAAATAAGCAGAACCAAAACAATTAATTCTTGACGTTTTTTGGGACAACTTAATTGTTTTATGTTCAAACCACATAAAATTGTAAAAAAAACTTAATAGGCTAAAATAATTCTGTCATGTTGTCTCAACACAAACCTCAGCATTTTTTACAATGTAGTTTGTGTGTATAGTTAGGTATGTACAGTACATGTACAGTATTGAACGTGGCATGGTTGTTGGTGCCAGACGGGCTGGTCTGAGTATTTCAGAAACTGCTGATCTACTAGGATTTTCATGCACAACTTTCTCTAGGGTTTACAGAGAATGATCCGAAAAAGAGAAAATATCCAGCGGCAGTTCTGTGGGCGCAAATGCCTTGTTGATGCCAAAGCTCAGAGGAGAATGGCTAGACTGGTTCGAGTTAATAGAAAGGCAACAGAAACTCAAATAACTACTCGTTACAACCGAGGTATGCAGAAGAGCATCTCTGAACGCACAACACGTCCAACCTTTAAGCAGATGGGCTACAGCAGCAGAAGACCACACCGGGTGCTGCTCCTGTCAGCTAAGAACAGGAAACTGAGGCTACAGTTAGCACAGGCTCACCAAAATTGGACGATAGAAGATTGGAAAAACGTTGCCTGGTCTGATGAGTCTCGATTTCTGCTGCCACATTCGGATGGTAGGGTCAGAATTTGGCATCAACAACATGAAAGCATGGATCCATCTTGCCTTGTATCAACGGTTCAGGCTGGTGGTGGTGGTGTAATGGTGTGGGGGATGTTTTCTTGCCACACTTTGGGCTCATTAGTACCAATTGAGCATCATGTCAACGCCACAGCCTACCTGAGTATTGTTGCTGACCATGTCCATCCCTTTATGACCACAGTGTACCCATTTTCTGATGGCTACTTCCAGCAAGATAATGCGCCATGTCATAAAGCACAAATAATCTCAGACTGGTTTCTTTAACATGACAATGAGTTCACTGTACTCAAATGTCCTCCACAGCAGTGTTGGGTAAGTTACTTTAAAAAAGTAATTAATTACTAATTACATAATGTTGTATTTAAAATACTTATCTAATTACTGTGTCTGAAAAGTAACTTAATTACTCAATAAGTAATTTAACTAAAATTCCTATAAACCTTGAGTGGACAAACAATAGATAATAAATTCTGTAAATAATAAATAATTAAATAAAACATACAAGTCAAACATTAAATAGTTTAGCCTTTTAGCTTTCTGAATCATCTTTATTACATTTTATAAAAAAAAACATTCTATAATAATTACATGCATAATATTTTTTTAGTAAGAAATGTAACCTTCTTTAGGAACACAATTTCTGAATAACAAAAAAATATTATTCTGCATATCTGAATAACAAAACTTACAAAAAGTTAAACAAAGTTAAACTGTATACACTCATATTTTCCAAAAACCTTTTTGTACTACTTAGCTGCCTTGTTTTTGAAAAAGTGGTTGTATCTCATTAACGCAAGTCTCTCAAAGCATAACTATGGAAGGTAAATCGATGAGGCAGTGCTGCTTTTTTGCCAGACACAGGTATTGTGTTCAATATGCACCTAAAAGACGGAGATTATACAGTACGCAGCGGTAGCATCTCTTCCACAACGTAGCCTGCAATACTTTTTTAAGCTTCCCTTCAGACACTTTCTGCGCTGGCGAAGTAAAATAAAGTTTTGCCTGCTTAGCAGGAGTTGCCGCGTTGTTATCCGTAGATGATGAACAAGGATCACTCAGAAGTGTTCTTCTATGCTGCCGTGTCAGGTGCTTAGATAGAACTCGTGCTGTTGACAGCGGCCGATTTCTTCCGATTTTTTTTTTCTCCCCAGAACCCAGGACATAGCTTACATATTACTGTAATGTTCTTGTCTGCTTGTTTCAGAAAAGTGAAGTAATGGGAATATTCCCATTTCGTAAAACAGCCACTCGCTTCAGCCGAGTCCGACATCTTCCGCTTAGAATATGACTATGCAGCAAACAGGCGCGCGCGAAATCACGTGCACCTGCACTTTGATGATTGTAAAGCGGGATAGTTTACTTTTACCTTTAGCACATAAATTAATACAATTATATAATGATATTCAGCGAGTTTATGTATTTTACAATGTAACGCAAGTACATTATAAGTAACTGTAATTAAAATACCTAAAAATGAACAGTAATCAGTTACTTACGGAGACCCGGAAGGGACGTGAAGGTGGAAAAAAAACTGAGTGGGAGAAAAAAAAATGGGTGGGAGAAAAAAAAAAACAGTGATAGGAAAATATATATTTTTTAAAGTTTTTGCGTTCCCTCGCAAAGATTTGCGAGGGAACGCAAAGATGTTTTGCGTTCCCTCGCAAAACTGTTTTTCCACAAACACTTCCTGTTCACTTCATACATGTCAACCCTCCCGTTTTTACCTGCATTATCCCGTATTTTACAATTCTATCCTGCCATCATCACATCATTCAATATTTTCCCATCTTTCTCATGTATTTTTAATCTTGAAAACACGCTGAAATGAATATAAAAATGTCTTCATTCACTTTCTTTCCATTATAGCTGTGCGTCGATCATCACCCTTCATATGCAACCTCTGAATCAGCCAATGACTGGTATAAGCGCTGACTGACAGACGCGCTCCGTATGATAAACCGATCCCAGATCAGCTTCTGTACACGCCATCTAAAGAGGAGCGAAATTGCTGGGCATTTTGGTATATTCGGGTGTATGTTTAGACAAGACAAATACTCTTAATAATTTGTAAACATGTCCGTCCTGCGTGTTTTATTTTAAACACACCTAATGACAAACTAATGCACAAACAGTTACGAAAGTAATGGAATACTTTCATTATAGATCTTTGCATTATACAGTGACACTGACACCACTGTAATCAAATAAAAAACGAGAGATCTGGGATCAGTTTATAATACGGAGCGCTTCTGTCAGTCAGCGCTTATACCAGTCGTTGGCTCATAGCCTATGCATTCGCTGATACTGAATGATATGATAGCAGGATAGAATAGTAAAATACGGGATAATCCAGTCAAAAACGGGAGGGATGACATGTATGAATTCATTAATGAATTCACTTAAATGAACAGGAAGTGTTTGTGGAAAAACAGTTTTGCGAGGGAACGCAAAACATCTTTGCGTTCCCTCGCAAAACATCTTTGCGTTCCCTCGCAAATCTTTGCGAGGGAACGCAAAAACTTTAAAAAATATATATTTTCCTATCACTGTTTTTTTTTTTCTCCCACCCATATTTTTTTTTTCCCACTCAGTTTTTTTTCCACCTTCACGTCCCTTCCGGGTCTCCGTAGTTACTCTACTTTTTCAGTGGAAAAGTAATTTAATTACAGTAACGCGTTACTTAGTAACGCGTTACACCCAACACTGCTCCACAGTCACCAGAGCTCAATCCAATAGAGCACTTTTGGGATGTGGTGGAACGGGAGATTGTACATCATGGATGTGCAGCTGACAAATCTGCAGCAACTGCGTGATGCTATCATGTCAATACGGACCAAAATCTCTGAGGAATATTTCCAGTACCTTGTTGAATCTATGACATAAAGGATTAAGACAGTTCTGAAGGCAAAAGGGGGTCCAACCCAATACTAATAAGGTGTAAACTTTTATTTTGTATACAATTAATTGCGATTAATCACAATTATTCATTTGACAGTACTAGTTTATTTATGTAGCATCGTGGTCCAACGAGACATACATTTTGATCCACTTCACATCCATACATCTACTGTACAATCATAAATGATTGAACACTTATTCACTTAGTGAACACTTTTTAATCACTTACTGAATCTAAGCCATTTTCAACAGTAACAACACAATAATCACCAAAATTCCTTTGGTGATTTGCATTTGTTGCAGGATGTCACAGATTCCCATTCAGTCATTTCAGACCCATCATTATATGTTTTTGCGAATTATGAATCAACATAACCTAGAAAAAAATAAGCATGGGAGCAAAACCACCACAAAAGTCTACCTTTCCATTGTATGCATAGTATAAATATATTAAAATATATTATGTACACCAATGCCCCGTGGCTGTTATGTAAATGGCATGACTTTTAATTGGCAGCTGTGAACGATAGCACCTGCAAACAACTTGGCGGTTGTTCTCGTGGTCTGGCGGGAGTCTTACTGCGCAGTTTAAACAAAGACTGATCATTGAGGCAGAAAAAAAAAAGAAAAGGGGGGAAAGTGAGGCCTGACAGCTCATGATTGATGATTGGTCGGCACCCTAAGCCTGACACCCACCACTCACCCCGTTCTGCATTTACAACAAAGTCACCAGTGTGTCGTCCGCCAATCAATACACTGCGGCCCAACACTCCAAATCACACGCCGACACATACTGCTGAGTAGACACAAGACACGGGAGGGCACATCGTACATGTAGATTAAAAATCTGCCGACGGTAACCTTCGTGCACGCACAAACACTCACGGTAAGGGTTGAATGCATGTCTGCTCATGCTGAGATCAACTGAGGGCTAGGAGGACGAAAATAGCCAGAATAATCAAGCTCTCAGGGCCACTGTGTTGTAAACATTTGAATTCTACTTTCACTTTACCTTACTTTTTCAGAATATCACACACACACATGACTTTTTCTGCTTGTTCAAACTACTTATTTACAATGAGTTGAAACAACACAATTCTTAAGTTTTTTGTGGGGGCAGCTTAATTGTTTTATGTTCAATCTACTTATATTTGTAAAAATGAATGAGTTAACTTAATTGGTTTATGTTGTGACAACATGAAATAATTGTGTGGAACCTAGTGTTTTTTTTACAGTGCATGAAAAGGTCAGCCCAATGCTGGCCAAAGAGAGTAAGGCCCCGTTTACACTAATATATTTTAGTTTTAAAATGCATAACAGGGTATCTGCGGGGTCTTAAAAAGTCTTAAATCTACTGAAATATTGTGTTGAAGGTCTTTAAATCTTTTTTTAAACAAGTCTTAATTTTTCTTTGTTTGTGCATTGCTACTCAATCTGGCCAAAACCCATACAATCACCAACAATAAATCTCAATAAAACTTTAAACTTTTATTTTAAACAGTAATTTTTAACTCTATCATAATGGTTTAACTATTTTCATTACAGTAACTTTTGTTTAAAAGTTCTCTATGTATTTACTGCTGAGGACACTTATAGATGTGGAGCTAACATTAATCAGATTTACTCTAGTGAACTGCATCCATGTTAGCACGTCACGTTTGATGTGGTAATTCAACGCAATCTCACGGCAATTCCTAACTTTTTGATTTAGTGGCTAATTCGTACAAATTCGTACGATCTAATCACCCAATGACGGTTGGGGTTAGGGGTGGGGTTGGGTGCCACGCCTCCTTTTTAAAATCGTACATTTTCATACGACTAAACTTGTTCGAATTCATACAAATTAGCCACTAAACTAACAAAACGTAAAATACTTACGTTTCCTCATGAGATCAGGCTGGGTAATTTCATTGTAGGAAGACACCCAGGTTCGAAGACTTGTTCTCGCCCCCTAGAGTGCAATTTGGCCAGGTATACATCCACGCTAAAATATTAAGTTGAAAGTCATCATAGCTTGCGTAGAATAGACCCAGCTCCCAACCTAACTTTGTGAATAGATTAACGGTGATATCTTTTTTATCGCCCGATAAGAGTCTCGCGTTAACGCAGCACGTTAACGCCCATAATCGCCCACCACTAATATATATATATATATATATATATATATATATAGTCAAAACAAACTTTTATTTTGGATGTGATTAATCATGGTTAATCTTTGCACAACACAAGTAGAAATATATGAGATTCAACCAGACAAAAGGTTGGATTCAGGCTGCGTTAAATACAATTGTCCACTATACCCTCATTCTCTATTCCATACATTAGTCCACTAATATAGCCCACTTAAAGTCAACATGAAGTGTTAAGATTGTCCTTTTTTCCCAGTTTTGAAAAAAAAAGTCCTGAAAAAAAAATTCTAGGACGGTGCGTGATTTTGTTCTTTGGGAATACATTGGATCATTGGAAGATGGCCATAGCTAACAAAATGGAGGAAGATTGACAAATGGATGAAAGCAGGACATAAATTAGACATGCCCTGATAGCCCCACCCTAAAGAACTGATAGTCCACCCTAAATGACTGATAGCCCCGCCCTAAAGAACTAATAGCTCCGCCCCAAATTACTGATCAATTCGCCATAAAGAACTGATAGCCACGCCCTGATGACTGATAGCCATACCTGCCAACACTCCCGTTTTTCCCGGGAGTCTCCCGTATTTCAGACCCATCTCCCGTATTGTTTTGTCTCCCGGAAAACTCCCATAATTTCATCCCCACCCCACCCCACCCCCCGCTCCTCAGCTTTAAGGTACAGTACGGCCTGAAACCTGGTACATGTCCGCGTGCTCTTCAGTCAGCGTGCACCCCTCCCCGCTCTACAGTTCGCGCGCACTTCTCCAAATCGCCTCCCCTCTTCAGTTCGCGCGCACCCATTCCCGCTCTACAGTTCGCGCGCACCTCTGTCGACGCCAACCCCCGCCCCCCCCCCCCCCCCCCCCCTTTAGCAGATAGCCCCACCCCAAGTTACTGATAGCCCCGCCCTAAAGGCATTCCACCTGACCAGAGTTGAAGAAAAGTCACTTTGGGGACACAGGGAAGGTTATGGTATTTCATTACAGATTATGAGGGCTAATTAATTTTTTTACAAAATATTGAAGTGCACAGACCGATTGTTTATAACAAGTACTATACAAATAAAAATAAGAAAAGTAACTTTTTATTTCATGATGAATATATAGAAGTAAATGAACATGAGTGAGTCGAATCGTGCACTGAAGGGAACGCATTTTGTCTGTGCTTTGCTGGTTGATAAATCCCTGAGACAGATTGTGGCTGTGATAGTTGTTTAACACTTAGCGAGCTGTCTATTAGTAATGAAACCAAGTCTTTTGATTTCCATCATGTATTCAAACGTTAACTTTAATTAAATAATATTTTATGTAAGATAGGATTTCACTGTGGATGCCATTTTGTGGTCAAACAAATTCTCTAACTGCTGGGTGTAAAGCTAATGAACGCAAGCCTCAAATGTTTAGCCTACAAAGCATAATGGCTAATGCGAACGCTGTCTCTATGGAAGTACACGGAAGGAGACTCAAAGCTAAAATATGATTGGCTAAGACGTGCTACACGTGACCAAGTTAGTGTTACAGGTTTCACAATGATACTGTACGTATACAGACCTTTTTATCTCCCCCTAGTAAGAGAATCTCTGGTTGAGTGTACATGGGTTGCACACTCATTATTGAGGTGCATTGTGGGATTGATTGAGTGCACTTCAGTCAATCGACCATGGTTATGGACACCACTACATATGGCAAACCGTGCAGTATTTAAAGGTATAAGGTGATACATTCATTCATTCATTTTCTTGTCGGCTTTGTCCCTTGCGGGGTCGCCACAGCGGAATGAACCGCCAACTTATCCAGCACGATTTTACGCAGCGGATGCCCTTCCAGCCGCAACCCATCTCTGGGAACTTCCACACACACATTCACACTCATACACTACGGACAATTTAGCCTACCCAATTCACCTGTACTGCATGTCTTTGGACTGTGGGGGAAACCGGAGCACCCGGAGGAAACCCACGCGAACCCAGGGAGAACATGCAAACTCCACACAGAAACGCCAACTGTAAGGTGATACAGTGTAAGATTTTTTTAAATTATGTTTCATGTACTCAATAAAATTTATAATAAAAAAACAGCAATATTGTAAACTTGTAAATAACTATTTCCTGTTGATCTGAGTTGTCTTGAATAAATAAATGAATTTATGATTTTATTCAGTACGGAGATATTAAATTGATCAACAAACAATAATTTTAGACTGATAATTCGAAAATTACGGGAACAGAATACATTAAACATTTATTTATAAATAATTATAATAAATTATGCATCTTATGCAACTAACTCTGAATCTAACCCCCATTCTAAGACTAAATATATAATGTAATAATAAAATGCAATTCATTAATACTACTCAGTAGTTAAATTAATTTACACTGGGACACATCAAAATAAAATCCTACCAAACTTAGTTACACTTTATTTTAGGTTCAGACTAATTCACATAATTTATTATTACTATAGTAAGTACATGGAACAAGTATATCAAGGACACCTCAAAACTCTCACTATAAACTTTTCAAGGAGAACTCGAGGTTTTGTCTTTTTATTTCTTCATATTTGTGTGGTTTTTTTTTTGTTTTTTTGTCAGTAGTCCTAAAATGTCAACCTTGTCATTATTCTGTACAGTAAACAACTCATTGTTGACAACTGCAAATTTGTATATTCAAATTGCCTGCCTAAAATCACATTGTAATTTCGTAACCTTGAGCACAAGACATGTCAGATTAAACTGAGAACTGTCATTCTTTGGCAGCCTTTATGTTCTATCAAAATGACTGAAAATCCTAATTTGGACAAGAATGGAGAGAAAGAGTGAGAAACTATCATGCCATTTTGATACCCATATTTTTCAGGTAAGACAGGCCATAAACTATACATTATGGAGGGAAAAGGGATTGCTGAATTCTTCACCTTGTGTTGTCATCAGTTAATATTTATATGTCATTTGAAACTGTTTTCCGACCCTGGAGCAGTCTTATATTTTGCTGTTAAATTTTCGGGCTATACCCAAAAAAGCATGTGGGTCAAAATATCATTAGGATAAAAAGATCATGCTCATTGAAGATTCGCTACCAAAATTATGTTAAACCCTAATTTTTTGATTAGTAATATGCATTGCTAAGAACTTAATTTGGACAACTTTAAAGGTGATTTTCTCAGTATTTTGAATTTTTATTTATTTATTTATGTATTTATTTATTTAGTATTTCTTTTATTTATTAATTTACTTTTAATTGTATTTAACTTTATTGAATTAATATCTTTGTATATTTTATTTTATATTTTATTCATTCATTATTATTATTTCATTTATTCATTTACTTTTAATTTAATTTAATTAATATCTTTGTATATTTTAATAATTAATTTATTATTTTATTCATTTATTTAATTTTATTTAGTTTTATCTTTATTAATATCTTTGGTTTTTTGTATTTTATATTTATTATATTGTATTTTTTTATTTATTAATTCATTCTTTATATATTCATTTACTTTTAATTTTATTTAGTTTTATTTATCTTTGCTTATTTTACATTTTATTTTATTTATTTATTTATTTATTATTTTATTCATTAATTTACTTTTAATTTTATTTAGTTTTATTTAGTTTTATTTAATTAATATCTATGTTTATTTTATTTATTTATTCATTCATTTATTGGTTACTTTGTATATTCATTTATTTTTACTTTTATTTAGTGTTATTTAATGTCTTTGTTTTTTTTAATTTAATTTATATATGTTAATATATATTTTATTGATTCATTTACTTTTTATTTTATTTTATTTAGTTTTATTTAATTAATATTTTTGTTTGTTTTATTTGATATGTTATACATTTAATTTAATTTAATTTAATTTAATTTAATTTAATTTAATTTAATTTCATTTCATTTAATTTCATTTCATTTCATTTAATTTAATTTTGTTCCAGATATTCCAATAGTTTCATCTTGGCCAAATATTCTTCTCTCCAAACAAACCATACATTAATGGAAAGATTATTAATTTAGGTGATTTTAATAGTTTTCAATTACAAAACTTTGACCCTTATGACTCTGTGGTCCAGGGTCACATTTTATGTTTTCTAAACAGTAAAATTACTATTACTATTACTATGTTTGTTTAAAATTCCAAAACCTGCCACAATAAATATCTAGTGAACAAACACAATGCCATATTTTATTCTTTCCAACAGCAAAGCAATTAATAAGAGGCAAATTTGGAAATTTCCATCAGTATTGTGAAGTCGTGCAGCAGTAATCAATATGTTATCCTATATGACATGCTATTATTAAGTGATAGTACAATATCTCGTACAGTTTTAAATATGATCAACATTTTTCTTTTACTTCAACTGAAGCAGCTATATCACAATTTCACAAAATGTAGACAAAGGTCAAGATGGGAACACTGTGGTCATAAAGGGATGGACATGATCAGTGGTAATACTCAGGCTATGGCATTGACACAATGCTCAATTGGTACTAATGAACCCAAAGTGTGCCAAGAAAATATCCCCCACACCATTACACCACCAGCAGCAGCCTGAACCGTTGATACAAGGCAGGATGGATCTATGCTTTCATGTTGTTGAAGCCAAATTCTGACCCGACCATCTGAATGTCGCAGCAGAAATCAAGCCTCATCAGACCAGGCAACATTTTTCCAATCTTCCATTGTCCAATTTTGGTGAGCCTGAGCGAATTGTAGCCTCAGTTCCCTGTTCTTAGCTGACAGGAGTGGCACCCGGTGTGGTCTTCTGCTGCTTTAGCCCATCCACCTCAAGGTTGGACGTGTTGTGTGTTCAGAGATGCTCTTCTGCAGACCTCTGTTGTAACGAGTGGTTATTTGAGTTACTGTTGCCTTTCTATCAGCTGGAAACAGTCTGGCCATTCTCCTCCAACCTCTGGCATCAACAAGACATTTGCGCCCACAGAACTGCCACTCACTGGATATTTTCTCTTTTTCAGACCATTCTCTGTAAACCCTAGAGATGGCTGTGCGTGAAAATCCTAGTAGATCAGCAGTTTCTGAAATACTCAGCCCGTCTGGCACCAACAACCATGCCACTTTCAAAGTCACTTAAATCTTCCCCATTCTGATGCTCGGTTTGTACTGCAGCAGATCGTCTTGACCATGTCTACATGCCTAAATACATTGAGTTGCTGCCAAGTGATTGGCTGATTAGAAATTTGCGTTAATAAGCAGTTGGACAGGTGTACCTAATAAAGTGGCCGGTGAGTGTATTTTAAACCATTAATCAGGTTTCAACTACATTTTTTTAAGTTATACAAAGTTTAACTTAATATCTTTAGTCAGTTTGATATATTTAAGTTGAGAGGACTAGAAAAGTTAACTTGATTCAACTAAAAAATTGAAGGCAGCAATCATTTTTTTACAGTGTGGCTGAAGGAGAGGATGTGTTTTCAGTTAACTCCTGATCCAGGCACTGATGGAAATACAATCTAGTAGAGATTCAAATCTTTTTTGCAAATGTCCAGATTTGTGATGTGTCCGCGTGTGTCTTTCTGCTAACCGTTATTATCAGTCATAAAACCAGAAGTAGTAATAAGATATGCAATAGTCTCACTGAAATTATTTATTAGGATCATTTTGTCGTTTATCGTTTTGTCATTATCTGCCAAACCACACTAATATTCGTATTTTGGCCATAATTTGCTCTCAGATTGATCTCCGCTGCCATTCCAGTCCCGCAGCCACTGACTCAAGGACAGAGGAATCTAAATCAACAGCGCAGAAAGCCAGCATTCAGCAAAGGACAGAAAATATCTGCTGCAAACATTATTTAGATATTAAAGCTTGAAGCTTGCTATTAGCATGCTTTGAGCATTACTTTGCATGTTTTAGCATGTTACTAGCATTGTTTTAACATGAATTAACATGTTGCTAGAATTATTTTAGCATGTTTTAGTAGGAATTAGCATGTAGTTAGCATTCTAGTATGGATTAGAATGTTGGTGGCATGTTTCTAGTATGAAATAACGTGTTGTTAGTGTCTTTCCTAGTAGCCTATAAGCATATTGTTTGGGTCTTTCATTAATTGACATGTTGTTAGCATGATAGTACGAATTAGAATGTCACTATCATTTCTGGTATTTGCATGTTGTTTCTAGTATGAATTGGCATGTTGTTAACATGACTCTAGTATGAATTAGCATGTTGTTAGCGTCTTTCTAGTAGCATGTTGTTAACACCTTTCTAGTATGAATTGGCACATTGTTAACATCTTTCTAGTATGAATTAGCATGTTGTTAGCGTCTTTCTAGTAGCATGTTGTTAACATCTTTCTAGTATGAATTGGCATGTTGTTAACATCTTTCTAGTATGAATTAGCATGTTGTTAACATGACTAATATGAATTAGAATGTTGGTAGCATGTTTCTAGTGTCTTTCAAGTATTTGCATGTTAGCATCTTTCTAGTATGAATTGGCATGTTGTTAACATCTTTCTAATATGAATTTGCATGTTGTTAGCATGACTAATATGAATTAGAATGTTGGTAGCATGTTTCTAGTGAATTAGCATGTTGTTAGTGTCTTTCTAGTATTTGCATGTTAGCATCTTTCTAGTATGAATTGGCATGTTGTTAGGACTAGTATGAATTAGAATGTTGGTGGCATGTTTCTAGTATCAATTAGCATGTTGTTAGCAACTTTCTAGTATTTCCATGTTAGCATCTTTCTAGTATGAATTTGCATGTTGTTAGCATGACTAGTATGAATTAGAATGTTGGTAGCATGTTTCTAGTGAATTAGCATGTTGTTAGCATCTTTCGAGTATTTGCATGTTAGCATCTTTCTAGTATGAATTTGCATGTTGTTAGCATGACTAGTATGAATTAGAATGTTGGTAGCACGTTTCTAGTGAATTAGCATGTTGTTAGTGTCTTTTTAGTATTTGCATGTTAGCATCTTTCTAGTATGAATTGGCATGTTGTTAGGACTCTAGTATGAATTAGAATGTTGGTAGTGTGTTTCTAGTATGAATTAACATGTTGTTAACATGACTCTAGTATAAATTAGAATGTTGGTAGCATGTTTCTAGAACTAGCATGTTGTTTGCGTCTTTCTAGTATTTGCATGTTAGCATCTTTCTAGTATGAATTGGCATGTTGGTAGGACTCCCCTGCTGAAAAATCCAGCTTAAACCAGCCTAAGCTGGTTGGCTGGTTTTAGCTGGTCGACCAGCCTGGTTTTAGAGGGGTTTTGGCCATTTCCAGGCTGGTTTCCAGCCATTTCCAGCCTGGTCTTAGCTGGTCAGGCTGGAAAATGACCAGCTTAAACCAGCTAAAACCAGCTTGACCAGCCTGGTTTAAGCTGGACATAGCTGGTTTTGGCTGGTCAAGCTGGTTTTAGCTGGTCAACTCCCAGCCTGACCAGCTAAGACCAGGCTGGAAATGGCTAAAAACCAGCCTGGAAATGGCCAAAACCCCTCTAAAACCAGGCTGGTCGACCAGCTAAAACCAGCCAACCAGCTTAGGCTGGTTTAAGCTGGATTTTCCAGCAGGGTCTAGTATGAATAAGCATGTCGTTAGCATCTTTCTAGTATGATTTAGCATGTTTTCACATGATTTTAGCATGAATTAGCCAGTTGGAAGTGTCTTTCTAGTATTTATAGCCTGTTGGTAGCGTAGGTTTAGTATTTGCATGTTGTTAGCAGCCTAAGCTGTTTGACTGGTTTTAGCTCGTCAACCAGCCTGGTTTTAGAGAGGTTTTGGCCATTTCCAAGCTGGTTTCCAGCCATTTCCAGCCTGGTTTTAGCTGGTCAGGCTGGAAAATGACCAGCTAAAACCAGCTTGACCAGACATAGCTGGTTTTGACTGTGCTACCAGCCTGGCTAGGCTAGTCAAGCTGGTTTTAACTGGTCATCTCCCAGCCTGACCAGCTAAAACCAGGCTGGGAATGGCTGGAAACCAGCCTGGAATGGCCAAAACCCCTCTAAAACCAGCCAACCAGACTAGACTGGTTTAAGCTGTTATTTTCAGCAGGGTTGGCATATTTTAGCATGATTTTAGTGTGCATTAGCCTGTTGGTAGCGTCTTTCTAGTAGCTATAAGCATGTTAGCATCTTTCTAGTATGAATTAGCATGCTGTTAACATCTTTCTAGTGTGATTTAGCATGTTTTTAAGCACAATTCTTGTATGAATTAGCCTGTTGGTAGCATGATTTAATACTGGAATTTGTTCAAATGAACTTTCTGAAAAAACATTTCATCCACCACAATCCAGTCATGTCTGTTCAGAGTTAATGCTGAACCCTTTCTTGAAAAAAAGTTATGCTCAGTTCTAAAGAACTATTAGGTACATTATTTGCTTTTGTTCACGCTTCTGTGACATTATAAGAACTGCTCCAGTTCTTTCCTTTCATTTAAAGTGACGAGTGTCATATTAGCATTGAATTAATTTACCCCATTACAATAATGTTCATCTCTCATGAAAGGTGTGCATATATCTATTCATGAGCTAATAAAGGAATGCCTTTCTGTCATAATTACATTCCACGCATAACTATTTACGGTCTCTCAAAGAACATTTTAATCATCGCTTTTTGTAACTGTCAAAAAAAAAGTCATCTTATTTCCATTGGAATTAAAAACGTCTTCATCTGAATGTATAAAAGTCTTTAAGTTAATATAAATAGGGTTATAGTTGTGCCTGAAGTTCAGAATTATTTTAAATGGTTGTTATATTGATAAATTATATTGATAAAAACAATGCTATTATTTATTGAATGTTGGTGTCTTTTGTAGTTTTATAAAAGCAATAAACCTCATAGAGTGGAGGTCAAAGCTGATATAAAATTGTCATGCACACACATCTGTGACTATAGGTTATTATTGTAATGATTCTGGTTACTCCATCACTTAGTAAAGAGTAATAAACTTAAAGAATAATAAACTTGTAGAATAGTGATAGTGAAAAACTCTTTCATGGCACATGAATAATGATAAATAGAGTGCAACTATTGAATATTGGCATCTTAATTTAAAGAAATATATATTTTAAATTAATTAAGATTAATATTTTTTTTATTTAATTTAAAATGTTAATATGTTAGTTTTGATGTGGTTTCTTTGTAATTCTCACTCTGTTGACAAATTCCATGATGTGTGTTTCTGTGCGTGCATGTAACACAAGCTCTGCATCAAGTTACAATAGTGACATCTAGTGTGTCTGTTCATGTTTCCTTCCAAAAGCAAGGGCATGAAACAGTCTGCTTGTTTATATAGAGAGCTACAAACTGCTTAAGTCTCACTCTCTCTCTCTCTCTCTCTCTCTCTCTCTCTCTCTCTCTCTCTCTCTCTCTCTCTCTCTCTCTCTCTCTGATTTTAGCAACTACAACAACAATAAATTAATAATTATAAAACAGCAAATTTGAGTTTAAAATAACTGTAAGTAAAAGCTTAAAAGAAAAATGTTTAAGGTTTTAGTTATTGATTGTAAATTTAAATTTAGACACAGGTTGAACAGATCAATTTGAAAGTAATATACAGAACCACTTGGGAAGAGTGAATGACAGAACAAATAAACCAACGCACGAAGCAAACAAACAAAAAATATATAAATAAGTCATTTGTATATATATATATATGAGCAATATCACATAAGTAGCAGTGCGATATGGTTGTAAATCTGCACCGGTGGAGGTGTGCGTTGGCTCGAGGATGCAGGCCGAGTGCCTCAGTGACTACGTTTACATGGACATCAGTAATCGAATTGTTTGCTTTAATCTAATTAAGAGAATAATAAGACTAAGGTGTTTACATGAGTTGCTTTTTGAATGTTCCTTTCATGATCGCGTTTTACATGTTATAGCACACAATTCGATTAACGTCATTGCGTCACCGCGCTATGTGCATTTCCTCCGGGGTTTCATGTAATTTCGAGTATTTTATTTTTAATTTGTCGACTTTAACTGCAGTTTGGCACTTTCACTTTCATTCAAGGACTTTTTATGTACGTCCTCCGTGACAAACTAAATATTGGATGCAACCAACTGCTGGAAGTGTTGTTTTAATGGAAGTTCATACCACATGCTGAATGGAAGAAAAAAAACCTCAGCATTTCACGATGCAGGTATACTGTGGGCTGCACTGACTCGGTAGGTGCAGAGAGTGTCAAACAGCCGTGCTTGCGCGTGTGTGTGTGTGTGTGGACTACCCTGTCGCAAAAGCAGCTTAAAGTCCTACATGACAATAACAGTTCGATTAAGGTGTTTACATGTCTGTACTGCACTTCAATAATGTGACTGAGATCGGCATACTCCACACGTCTTAATTTGATTTCTCTTTAGTTCAATTATGACCTTAATCTGATTAAATTAATCAAAAAAGGCTGTTTACATGGTAGACTTTTAATCAGAGTATTGTCTTAATCGCATTAAAATCGAATTATTGGTGTCCATGTAAACGTAGTCACTGTCCCACGAGTGACGATATACAGCCATATCGCACTGCTACTCATGTGATATTGCATTTATGCAACAGTTTGACAGCATAATCGTGTATATAAAAAAGAAAATCAAACACGAAGAGTCTCAAAAATCTTTTTGTATGAGGAACAACTTTCTTCTGCCGTTCATACACATCTGCAGCTGATGGCCAGAACAGCAGAAACCGTTCCTGCTTTACAAACGTCACTTTAGAGCTAGTATTTGAATGATTCTCTAGCATAATGTCTAAAATGAGGACAAAACAGGTGATTTTGCTCACATTTTAAGATTATAAGGCCGAACAGCATGAAATGCCATCAGTCTACAGAGATTTCCCAATATTTCTGTTGCAATCAGGAGATCACAATAAATAACCCTGAAAAAGCCAAAGCAAACCAAATACTGCCAGATTACTATGGTATAAATACAGCACTATAACATACAAATCGACTTGAAATGTTACTTACCTGTTCTGTAATGATTTGTTCAGCTGTTGTTTGAAACTTATGCTAAGAAAAAGCTGTTTTTCTCCCTTAAGAACGTTTTATGTGGTCTCTGTTGCCATCTTGTGGCGGAATGTCAACACTCTTTGCTGTGCTCAGTATGACAGGCTGGCCGCTGACTTGCTGAATCTCCGAAATTATGAATATTTAAAATAGGCACTATCCTTACCATATATATATATATATATATATATATATATATATATATATATATATATATATATATATATATATATATATATATATATACACACACACACACAGTTGAAGTCAGAATTATTAGCCCCCCTTTGATTTATTCTTTTTTTAATTTTTCCCAAATTATGATTAACAGAGCAAGGAAATTTTCACAGTATGTCTGATAATATTTTTTCTTCTGGAGAAAGTCTTATTTGTTTATTTCAGCTAGAATAAAAGCAGTTTTTAATTTTTTAAAAACCATTTTAAGGACAAAAATATTAGCCCCTTTAAGCTAATTTTTTCCCCGACTGTCTACAGAACAAACCATCATTATACAATAACTTGCCTAATTACCCTAACCTGCCTAGTTACCCTTTAAATGTAAGCCTTTAAATGTCACTTTAAGCTGTATAGAAGTGTCTTGAAAAATATCTAGTAAAATATTATTTACTGTCATCATGGCAAAGATAAAATAAATCAGTTATTAGAAATGAGTTATCAAAACTATTATGTTTAGAAATGTATTGAACAAATCTCTCCGTTAAACAGAAATTGGGGAAAAAAATAAACACGGGGGCGAATAATTCAGGGGGGCTAATAATTCTGACTTCCACTGTATATAGGCAGCTGATATTAACAGGTGGAGTTTAGTGAAATTCGTCACTTGTCAATCATTCCCCAGTCCTCTGTTTATTATTTGACCCTGGATCACCCCTACCCCTAAACCCAGCCCGCACAGAAAACCTGTGCCAAATTTTGAATGTGAAAAGACCCTGTTTAGTATAATTTTATGCGTTTTCAATTATCAGGACACAGAGCAAGTCCTCGAAAACCACCTTAATAAAGTACAACTAGGTCATATCCATGTGATTATACAAATTACTGTCCTTGTAAACCACCAAAACCAGTAAACACAAACACACAGCCCTTTACACTGTCATAAAAAACAAACAACAACAAAAGAAAGACAGAAAATGTAGTAAGCACGTGCATTTGTTTTTGTGTGTTTCTGTGTGTAGTTGTGCAGCGAAGAGCGCTCTAAAGTGGTGGGCAGTATGCATAATGGAGTTCCCATGCAGCTGTAAATAATTCATGCAACAGGAAAAGAGGGTAAGCATTGACCTGCTGCATTTTCATACATTAATCTCATCCTGACTAATGGCAGAATGCACTGAGCTGAGAGAGAGAGAGAGAGAGAGAGAGAGTGAGAGAACCACAGATGTCATGTGTTTTCCGGGTTACTAATAGAAGTAAAGTCAAATATACACATATGTTGTGGAAATGTTCCAGGAGAAACAATCAACTTATTTCAGTTTCTTCTTTTGTTTTTAAATAAGCAACACTATAATAAAAAATGTGTTATATTGTAGTTTCTATTGGATTTATATCAGGTGATTGGCTGGGCCATTCTACAGCTTGATTTTCTTTCTCTGAAAGCATTTGAGAGTTTCCTTGGCTGTGTTTTGGATCATTGTCTTGCTGAAATGTCCACCCTGGTTTCATCTTCATAATCCTGATAATGTAGATGTTGGACTGAAGCAGCTAATATTAATTTACACTGACGAAGTTCAGAGGGTTGCTGAAGAACCACTGAGAGATTTCAGCTGCGGTCTGGGCTTTCACTGCCTTTCTACACCTCTCCTTCTTCATGTGTTTAACACTTTTTCCCTGCATAATTTCATTTCATTACTCAAAACTTAATTTGTAAATGAATTAGATTTGTTTTCTTTGTATATATGGATTTCTTTGGTTGTTACCAACATCCAGGGACAATTTCAAATCAATGGCACCTTTAGAAATATGTTTTCTGAGAAAAATGGTGACTTATTTCATACATTTTCCCCCCACTGTATATAGAGATTATGCTAAAATAAAGAAAACCAATATGTTAAAACTGAAAATCACTCACCCGGGGTGTACCAGCTGATCTTCAGCCTCTATATACTACTGAAGTTACTCATATATTATGTATTACTTCTAAAGTAGGCATCCCCATACAGCATATCAGTAGGAGTTCTCGGGAACTCAAGTAAGTATTAATCTAATTGCATTTTTTTTTTTGCCTTGCACATAAATAGAAGCAGCATTAGTGATCGGCAGAGAGGAATAAATATTGCATCAAGTCTTTGTTATTTGCAGAGAGCGAGAGTTCCTAATGGTGCACTCTTCCATACGATAATTTATCCGTCCATTAAAACAAAAGTTGCATTCTTGAGATGAAGCCACTCATGCTGAGGAACACGCATTACCTACAGTACCATCACCCCCCCCCCGAAAAAAATCCACTTGGCCGACTACACAGATAGCATAGACTAGAATAGACTAGATGACTGCTTCGAAGAGGTTAAAATGTAAAATGTTTTGGAATGCGCCGTTTTTAGAAAATATATCATCAATGCAACACAGGCTCATTGTGAAAACGTACCCTTGTATACATTTCTGGAGAGTGCAAATTATGTAGGCAGAGCTACGCATGGCTGCATTTCCTCTTTAAAATGACCGCTACCGGGGTCATATGACGATGCTGATGGCTTCTGTTTCTTTTTGTGCTACCAGCTGACCGCTTACCTCCATGTGTGGACGGCTTTTCCGCTGTTACCAGTTTGCCCAGTAGCTCGCCATGTACGTCGGCAGACTTAAAATGCAGAGAAAAGTTGACCGCAATGACTGGGTTCGAGTCCGGTGAAGAACGGTTCCAGAAAGCAGATTAGACAAAAAACAAAAGACAAAAAATTAAGTAAACAAGTAAGAAACAGGGTGAGAACGTGGTAAGATCTGAAAATGTGCTGTTTCTTTTTCTGGATTGCAACATGTCGGTTGGGTTTAGGGAAGGGGGTGATCGAGTCAGTCGGTGCTTTTGAAAACACTATCGATTGGGTTTAGGGAAGTGGTTGTGCAGGGAAATCGATCGGTCGGACAGTGGCCTCTGGTGGATTTACGAGAGAACAGCAGGCGTGAATGGCACTTGCGAATTTAAATTTGAGATCTGAAAAAGCATACACACCGACCTCTAGTGGATTCGCGAAAATAAAAGCTGCAAAAAAAACGTAGCTCC
This sequence comes from Danio kyathit, assembly GCA_903798195.1. Classification (NCBI taxonomy): domain Eukaryota; kingdom Metazoa; phylum Chordata; class Actinopteri; order Cypriniformes; family Danionidae; genus Danio; species Danio kyathit. The sequence goes on along the minus strand of LR812531.1, from coordinate 6,749,280 downwards.
CGGGATGTAATTCAAGATCTCCAGAAATGTATTTAGGGGTTTGTATCAATAATAATAAAAATAAATAAATCTAAATATTTTAGAATGCACAGTTTACAGAAAATACATATTTAAGATTAAAAATTTTATTTTATTTATTTATACAGGGACAATGTACAAGATGCCATGTTTCGCCAAAGTTAGCTATAAAGCTAATTCACATCTGTAGTCCCTGGGCAGGAGGTTGTAACAAGTCTAACAATATTTAAAAAAATAAAAAATAATACAATATACACTTACGGTACAGTACATGCAATACACCATAGTCAATAAAATTAAAATCAAATCAGTGGAAATCAAATCGGTCAAACTTTAAGGACAGTTCTAAAAATATTAAAAGTGTCTCTCTCTGATATGCACTTGTATTTTATTCCATCTTTCTGCTGCTCTGACTAAAAAAAAACTGATATTCCATAAACAGTTCTCTTGAGTTTAACTGAACAATCACCTCTAACCGATGACCTAGTTTGTCTTACATTGTCCTTGCAGACAAGGTTTAAACGCAAAATATTTAGAGTATTTTCAGAAAATACATCAATACACATTAAAGATTTAAAATGTATTAATTTTAGACTAGAATAGTCTAAATTAGGCAAGTTATTGTATAACGATGGTTTGTTATGTAGACTATCGAATAATAATATATAATAATATTAACCTTAAAATGGCTTTTAAAAAATTTAAAACTGCTTTTATTGTGGGCGAAATAAAACAAATAAGACTTTCTCCAGAAGAAAAAATATTATCAGACATACTGTGAAAACTGCCTTGCTCTGTTAGACATCATTTGGGAAATATTTAAAAAAGAAAAAAAAATTCAAAGGGGGCTAATAATTCTGACTTCAACGGTATATCACTCATATTGGCAAGAGGCTTTGATGTATCATCACTAAGCTGTCAATTCTCCCCATAGCAATAAAACAGGCTAACATGCTATTAATGATTATATCTAAGTGCAATAACATATGCTAGAAATGCCTACTAAGTATTAGCATTTGATCAAACATGTACATGAGCGTTGCCATATAGCAACTGCTTAGCAACCACCTAGCAATGCCATAAACATTTTAGCAACTGTGCGTCCTGCCAACTCTCATTCTCAGTCCTACCGCAGTCACGTTGGCTTTCTCAAGCCAACATCAAAGTTCGTCAGCGAACTTTAGGTTCTAATTTCATTTGATAACGTTGACTGTTGGGTTTTACAGTGTACTATGGACGTCAGTGGTTATCGCTTTTTCAAGTTTTAGTGGTTTACAAGGAAAGTAATTAGTATAATGACATGGATATGACCTGGTTGTACTTTACTAAGGTGGTTAAGGAGGATGCTTTTTGTCCTCGTAATTCAAAATGTTTTAATCACACTAAACCATACCTGCCAACATTTGGTTTGTAAATTCCGGGAGACCCCATACCCCCCCCCCCCCCCACCCGCCCCCGCTAATTTGCATATTACTGACGTCATCGCGTTCTAACATTTCTGTTTGTTTAACAGCCTATGGTAAATAAATGGGGTATTTTATATTTGCACTACGCTTTATGTAAGCTTGTCAATTTAACTAAATGTATTGCTGTTTGAATACAGTATATCATTTTAGATGAGTAGGGAATTTGCAGTAATCTCTCAGACGTAATATACTCAGACAAGTTCTGAAACTCACACTTAAAACATCGCTGATTGTGCAACAAGAATAAACGGTCAAATTAAATTGTTAAAATAAAGGAGAAGCAGATCGGGTTATCTGTACAAGGGAAATACCTTCAAACTGCCACCTGTTCTAAATCATTTGCCGTCGGTACGCTGAGAGGTGCTCTGCTCTCAGGCTGCAGGGGAGGCTCGTTGAGAAGAGTAGGGACGGTACAGTAATGGACAAACGACAGTCTATAAAAATCGCCAGTAACACACAAAAAAGTCGCTAGATTTGTCGCTAGTCGCTTTTGTGAAAATTTGTCGCTAAAATGGCAACACTGGCGCAAACTGAAGAGCGGGGAGCGGGAGGAGTGAGAGGTTTAGGGAGCTGGGGGCGCGCGAATTGTAGCGCGCGACCGTCACCGGAAGAGCACAAGCGCCAAGTTTCAGCCCGGACTGTACCAAAATGCTGAGGAGCGGGGGGCAGGGGAATTCCGGGAGTTTACTGGGAGACAGACCAATACGGGAGACGGGTCTGAAATACGGGAGACTCCCGGGAAAAACGGGAGTGTTGGCAGGTATGCACTAAACAGAGTGTTTTCACATTCAAATTTTGTCACAGGTTTCCTATGAGGGTTGGGTTTAGGGGTAGGGGTGATGTAGGGTCAAATAATACGTGTTTTTCATTCATTCATTCATTTTCTTTTCGGCTTAGTCCCTTTATTATTCTGGGGTCACCACAGCGGAATGAACCACCAACTTATCCAGCATCTTATCCAGCAGCTTACGCGCAACCTATCACTGGGAAACACCAATACACACTTATTCACACTCATACACTACGGACAATTTAGCCTACCCAATATACCTATAGCGCATGTCTTTGGACTTGTGGGGGAAAAGGAGCACCTGGAGTAAACCCACGCAAACATGGGGAGAACATGCAAACTCCACACAGAAACGGCAACTGACCCAGCCGGGGCTCGAACCAGCGACCTTCTTGCTGTGAGGCGATTGTGCTACCTACTGTGCCACTGTGCTCCCCCATTAAGTGTTTTTTACTTCATAAAGTACATTACGCTTATGAAGAGTCCTCGTAAACCACCAATACCAAAATGTCTTGTTTTGTGACCAACATAACAAGGAAATTTACCTTGGATCCACTTGAGGGTGAGAAAATAGTGAGTAAATTTTAATTTTAGGGTGAACTACCCCTTTAATTGGCCATAGTTAGTGAAAGTGTAAAAACAATTACATTTAATGCGCAAGTTTCTTCCTATGCAGACTGTTCCAAAGCAGTCACTTTTTGAGGCTCCGTTTCACTTATGATCTTAGCAGGCAGCTGCTTATAGGGGCTGTAGATAGTAAGGCAGTTTCTGGAAAAGAGCCAGTGCTTATACGGTATGTGTATCCTTTGACATTTGACAGCTTTTACTTTATTCGAGGCCACCATCACAAATTACTTATTTGCTTTGCACATGATAGGACATTACAAAACTTCCGAGATGCCATAAAACAAACCTGCAGGGACAGCAGAAATCCACTGAGGATTTGACCCAGAGAAAGCTCCATCAGGACAATCCCCCATAAGCCTTTGGTACCCGGTGACCGAGTGTTCGTGCGAGGGTGTGAAGGATGACCAGGATGTGTCTTCTTTGTGGAAATCCTCCCAATACCAGCAGTCTAAGACCGAGAGTCAACAAGACTTATTCCAAAAGCCCCACAGTATTAATAGCATGGCATTAATAAATCATACGGCCAAGCGGCTTTTTATCTGAACCACTGCTCTGCCTCAAATGGAGGTTTTAAGCTCATAGCTATGACTTGGAGAAAAAAAAGAAGTGAAGAGAGAAAAAAGAGCTAATGCACAGCAGATGCATTAAAGCGAGAGGTCACCAATTAACTGAATCCAGAGAAGATTCTAATTTTGGTGCTGGTTCCATACGGATTTATTATAAATTGAATAATTATCAAAGCAAACGCATATTGAGCAAAGCACAGAAAACAACAACAGATATAGTAAATGTCATGACACACATACTGTATATGGAAGTGACAACACAAGACCACACTCATTATAATCAATGGAGCTAATCTGGAAACAACTGAAGCCTTAACTTGCTATTTATTTTCACTTTATAAAACACACAGGTGACTCAAGTGTGAGTTGTGATCGTCTACATTTAAAAATGCTGCTAAATAGAACAATTGTATCTACTTTAAGTACTACGTAGAACCTATTGACCTTATTCTTGACGTACCAGTGGGTGCAGCCATTGGAATATTTTTGGCTTGAGACTTCCGGTCTCGTTCACTTCCATTGATTTTAGATGTTAAAAACGTCTCGTTCTGCTGCTTCATGTTTTGAACTGATATTTTCTTATTAGATTTTTCTATTTTTTATCTATAGTCATTAACACTCTTGTTTGTGGAGCAAGTACTTTGACCATTTTCCGCTGTTTATATTCTTATTCATTTCTCCTATTGGAAGAATTGGATTGGAATTGAGTTGGAAGTTGTAAAACAACTGCGAAAACAAGCGCACTTCAGCATTGAAAATAAGGAAACCTGTAATGGTTCTCCAGTAGTTATTTGGGGTGGTCAAGGTGCTATATAGCACTATAGAGGTGCTATGTTTCACAAAAATTGGTTCTTTGTCTTGGAACCACTTTAAGTGCTTTTTAGCACGTTTTTTCTGTATGTATAGTGATATACACTCACCGGCCACTTTATTGGGTACACCTGTCCAACTGCTCGTTAATGCAAATTTCTAATCAGACAATCACATGGCAGCAACTCAATTCATTTAGGCATGTAGACACTAGGTGCGTTCGACTTCATGCAGCGCTGCGCAGATCGATCGAAGTCTGTCTTAAAGCGGTGCATGCTGGTTAGAAATTTTGGCCGGATTGATGCTGCGCCGACGGCATGTGACTGTCACATGTGGCATCAAAGTACCGCGACAGCGCTTCGAGATCAGACGACTGACTCAGCCCGCGCAGCAACTGAAGAGCGCCTGCATGAACTCTGATGACGACACCAATATAATACGATTGGCCAAGTTCACCGCATGACAACAACCACGTGTGATTCAGGTTTATTATTGGACAACATCCTTCTCACAAATTTCAAAACAAACAATTAACTGTTCATACACTCTCTATCTTGTACACATCATGCTTATTAAAAGACTACAAATATTTTACAGCAGCATCATCTTTTGTTAAGTAATTTGTTCATACTGACTAGATTGTTTGCACAGGTTTATTCTGCCTTTTTTATACAGACTACTGTATTTAGCTCCATAAACGATATAAATGATATATTTTAGTAAATAACTTAAATATTAACTCAAATAAGTCTTACAGACTTGTAATACAATAATTATCATCATTGATCCTGACGATTTCTTAGCAAATTAAGTTATATAAAAATATGTAATATAAAAATATGATTCTAAAATATTTTATTTTCTGTCAAACCATATTACGCAGAAATAAAAGTTAAAAGTGTCATTGATGTACCTGCTCTTTCTGGGAAATTTCTACTGAAAGTGTAGCTCATTTATTTTGGTCATTTTGTTCAATCTTTTTGGATTAAAGGGCTTTTTTAAAAATGCCTTCATTATTCAAAATAATCCTATTCGTGGATATTTATTTCATTTTTATGTGCCCTTATTTTCCCCCTTATTTCTGATGCATTTGTATGTAGGCTACTTAATTTTAATTCATAATTCCCTTACTGTTTAAAATGAAGTTTGTAGAGACTGTATTTTGATTTTATTTGTACTTTATATCTTTTGTTGTTATTTCAATAAATAAATAAATAAATGATCACGCCATGTGATCGGTAATCATGACTGCAGCAACTTGAGTCCCCGAAGTGGCCGGCTTGACGGCCCCGTTTTCAACTCCGCCCCCGCCTGCGCTCGGCTAATCTCGTTGATCACCGGCTGCAGCTGTGCTTAATGTCGAACGCACCTACTGTCAACGCGATCTGCCGCAGTTCAAACCGAGCATCAGAATGGGCAAGAAAGGAGATTTAAGTAACTTTGAACGTGGCATGGTTGGTGGTGCCAGATGGGCTGGTCTGCACTGTGAAACCCAAAAAGTTAATGTAACTCAAACCATTTGAGGAAACCGATTTCGACAAAATATTTAAGTTCAAAAACGAATCCTAATAAGTACTGTGAACTTACTCCATTTAAGTTGAAGTAATATGGTATTTAAATAACTCATTACCTTCAACACTGAGTTCAAAACTCTTTTCAAATGAGTAGAATTTACTTTCAGTCAATTTTGAGTTAACTACACTCATTTCATTTGATAAAGTTGACTGTTGGGTTTTACAGTGTGAGTATTTCAGAAACTGCTGATCTACTAGGATTTTCACACACAACCTTCTCTATGGTTTATAGAGAATGGTCCAAAAATGCCTTGTTGATGCCAGAGCTCAGAGGAGAATGGCCAGACTGGTTCGAGCTGATAGAAAGGCAACAGTAACTCAAATAACCACTCGTTACAACAGAGGTCTGCAGAAGAGCATCTCGGAACGCACAACACGTCCAAACTTAAAGTGGATGGGCTACAGCAGCAGAAGACCACACCTGGTGCCACTCCTGTTGGCTAAGAACAGGAAACTGAGGCTACAATTCCCACAGGCTCACCAAAATTGGACAATAAAAGATTGGAAAAACTGGACCCATGAGTCTCGATTTCTGCTGCGACATTCGGATTGCAGGGTCAGAATTTGGAGTCAACAACATGAAAGCATGAATCCATCCTGCCTCGTATCAACAGTTCAGCCTGATGGTGGTGATGTAATGGTGTGGGGGATATATTCTTGGCACACTTTGGGCCTATTAGTACCAATCCTACCTGAGCATTGTTGCTAACCATGTCCATCCCTTTATGACCACAGTGTACCCATCTTCTGATGGCTACTTCCAGCAGGAAAACGTACAATGTCATACAGCGTGAATCATCTCAGACTGGTTTCTTGAACATGACAATGAGTTTAATGTACTTAAATGGCCTCCATAGTCACCAAATCTCAATACAATAGAGTACTTTTGGGATGTGGTGGAACGGGAGATTTGCGTCATGGATGTGCAGCCAACAAATCTGCAGCAACTGCATGATGCTAGCATGTCAATACAGACCAAAACCTCTGAGGAATATTTCCAGTACCTTGTTGAATCTATGCCACGAAGGATTAAGGCAGTTCTGAAGGCAAAAGGGAATCCAAACCAGTACTAGTAAAGTGTACCTAACGGTACCTACCTTACCTGAACGGTAAGTGTGTATAAATATATTAACAACACCTTAACCATCCCAAAGAACAGCTCGAGAATCAATAGAGGTTCTTTATTGGTTTTAAAGACGTTAATTGGTTCTTCTAAGATTATTAGCCAAAGACCCCCCCCCCCCCCCCCCCCCCCCCCCCCCCCTTTGTTTTAGAGTACACCTATTATGGGGGAAAAAACTGACTTGACTTATTGACATGGAGTAATGCTGATTTCAATTTGTTGCTGTTGATTCCATACACATATTAATTACTATAATTTAATGAAGTCAGTATGTAATTTGTTTATTTTCCATAACATTCAATATAAGTCTAAAAGTAACCTGTTAAATTAACAGGCCTTGAAAAAATTCACACAGGAAATTCTGCAGCACAGAGATTGACTCTGATGTTCGAATCAATAGACTGTGAAAAGAGGAACTGTTTAATCTGCGATGGATGAGGTCACAGATGTGGAATGCATATTCTCCAATCGATCGTTCGTGTGAACAATAAACATTTTGTGAAAGATAATTCACCCATTATCCTCAAAGATATCAGCAATAGCTGTTTGTTTAACCTTTGAAAGGCCCTTGCTGTTGTTTCTCTTTGCTGTTCAGAGGTGAAACTCAATACCCAGCCAGAGCCTGTTTATACCTGGTCGTCACAGCAACTCCAAAACACAGAACTCCATGAATGAAATTCCAACATATCATCAATCTTCCTTGACAAAAGAGGGATTGTTGTGGTATAACGAGCAGGGGAGGATGAATGTGTGTGTGTGTGTGTGTGAGTGAGTGTGTGTGATGTGTGTGCTCACATAGGCGTAATACAACATGCCCGTGGTCTTTAAGCCAATCCTTGTTTCTACAGTTGTCACTGTCTAACCACAGCCACTATGAACGCCTCACCACTAATAATGCCCTGCGTATCAAAAGATAAAACAGCTAATGTAGAGTTACTCAAGCAGGGTGCCCCGGGGAAAGATGTAGTTTCTAATTGGTTCCAGAAGAGTCGTCTGCAAATTGACCCTCCTGCCCACATGGCTAATCCACCGAGTTGTTAAGCAGAACCAGTTGCCGTTCTGCGTACTTTACGTAAGAAAGAGAGATATCAGCTATCAGAAAATGCAGCTTAAAACACCTCCCCTTGTTTTGCATTTATAAATGTTAATGAGGCTTTGCAGGAAGTAGGCTGGCTGCCATCATAACCCCCTGCATCCTAAAACCCAAATTTGGAGTCTGGTTTATATTTGTACTCTTGCGTTCATTCAATACTTGGTGTTCGGGTTCAAAGCGGAGCCCGCAGACAGGTACAGTTTCAGCATGAAAGAAAACTTCTCGAAGCGAAACGGGCACTTTCTGCTGTGCCTCATTTGTGGGGAAAATAAATAACCTCCATCAAATAAGCCATCGAGCACTAATGCTGATAACTCCAACTAACAAGAAGACAAAAGAAGCGAGTGTTGGCCTAAACCACTGAATCCCTAGATTGCGTAACTTGGTATGGCGACACACAAGTAAAACCTGTTCAAACTTTGGGTTTCCTGCCAATAGTGTCTAATGGAGTCAATAACAGTTCTTAATGACACCTGTTGATGGACAGGCGCACTGTGAGAGTGTGAGGTGAGGGAGGTAGACAATGCCGCCCTCTCCGCCCTCTCTCTGATGTTGTGTGTGTTCAGGCGAGCCGCTTCCTTATCTGTCAACCTGCTGTAATTTAGGCTCTGATCACAGCCCCAACCTGCCGGACCTGTTGAGGAGTCACGCACACGGAAGACACACAAGACATCATCACTCACCTCCCTGACCCCACCGACAAAGCGCTAGGCTGTTTCAAGGACTCTTCCCATTCAATTGCACTTAACACACTCTTTAGTGCCTTCCACTCGCTTCTCGGCAGACGATCGGATGTCTCGAAAACAAGAGGGCTCTGATTCCCTCGCCTGGCTTCCTCTCATTTACCCAAAGCAATATGTAACAGTTTCCTTATTTTCTCCAGTGGGATGGCCATGACAGTAAATCTCTATTACTAATATTCTTCCATATGGTAGCATGAAAATTTGATGGTGGAGCGCCCGAGGCTGAGGCTGCAGCTGAGAAGCGGTCGGGTAAATGTAGCGTCGTGCAAGCCAGGCCAGGAGGGGCTTCCATGGATACATCTGCTCTGGGACGCTGAGGTGTAATCAGAGAAAGGCAGGCCCCAGAGCTCGGCTGCCACTTTTATCGGATCCTAGCTCGGAAAATGAGAGGGATCCATCATGGTGAATGTGTTGACAGCATGTGTGTTTGGGTGTGTGCGAGCGTACGGCTTTGTGATCATATGTTCCCCAGCTTACGGCACATATACGCTTGGCTGAAAGTCCAATTCTCTGAATTGAAGAGGGTTAGAGTTTTTAAAGTATTTCACGTTATGTCTCAGCTATGTCTTGAAATCTCAACCTTCATTTCCGCTGTGCATTTTATAACCAGAACAGACAAGTAACCCGAGGATGTCATTACCCATTAATGCTAAAATTTCCAGAATTGGCCAAAATTAGGCTCACAGTGTATTGACAGTACATTCTAATTGCTTCCTGGTGACACTTTTATCTCAAAGGTACAAGTGGAACAGCTTTCCAAATTTGAGATGACTGTGCCACCCTGAGGCTCCTATTGAAATGGTGTGAAGCCACAGGAAAACCAGTTGGTCTGATCTGATAAAGAGCTACATAATGTGCCTCACTGGAGTTCCCTGTGGAGAATACTGCATGCATATACTCTATACAGATCCACATGACTCAAAGCAGCTTTGATAACCTGGAATACACAGTTTAGACCTCAAAAAGTGTATGTGATCATACATTGGTACAAGTTTAGCACATACAAGTGACAAAACAATGCTACATTATCATAGAATCTGTACCCTAGGGTTGGTTGAATAGCATTGGCAAGGCATCCAGGTTCAATACTTCCAAGTCTCAGGGAAGTTAAGCAACTGTCATTGAGATCCCTGGAAATGCTGGATCACTCTCTCAGAGTAATATATGTTCACTCTAGTATATCCCAGTTAGCAAAGAATTCTGGCCCAGATTTGGCATAAATCTGGCACAGCAGGCATTCATCCGGCACTGGCATACAGCATGCGGGCCAAACATGACCCGGGTTTGGCAGAGCTGGCACCATCTTTAAGGCGGCACACAATACTTGGGCCAGAAGCAAAATCTAGTATTTGGCACAGATGTTAATAATTGATATGTGGGCCATGTAAGTTTGGCCTATCTTGACCCACATTTAAGATAAATTTTTATTGTTTTCACACAATTAGGTCGCTTCGAGAAAAAGCACGCCCACGGCATGCCTAAAGCGCAATGATTCATGCGTTTATCAATTTCGTTGCAGTCGTGACACACGAACATATCTGGCCCAGTTTAGGCTCAGTTATGGGTTATTAACTTGGCTGAGACTTGACCCAGATATGGTCCGTGTTTGGGCCTTGTCTGGAAGCCAGACTTGGTCCAGTCATGTACTGTAATTTACTGCGACATGTGGGCCAAGCAAAAACTGACTGTGTGGGCCAGAGAGATGTTGCAATGTGAGATACTTTTGTTAAACACCCCAATAATGATACAATATAATAGCTAAAACAAATCACAGGTGTGAAACTTCTAACTCAAGCCAGTCCTTATTGGGTAACACAGGGAATGCAGAAGGAGGTGGGAGGTAGGTGTACAAACGCATGCACCTCTACATGAAAGATGCATGCAATTAAATGTGAAGTGGCACCACAGGTTGCCTCTAGCCAACTCAATCCATCATGGGAAACTTTATCAGATAGTGTCCGTCCTAGCATACACCCCCCTTAAAGCTGCAGCGTTAACCTTCCATTTCAGACTGCGCCTTGGCTGGGCCTGCAGACTAACCACTATAACCTGATACCCAAACTACAACACTTGCACCGATTTCGTCTTGTGCAAAACATTATGCATCTGGCTGCGAGTCTTGTTTTTCCTTCCTCAAGACATTACCTCAGCTTTTCTGCAACCCGTTCCACTCAAATGCAGGAAGGATGGCTCCCTACTAGTGTTTCATGAAATATGCTGTAATTACATTTTTATTTGTACGCAAATGAGAATGCAAACACTGTGCGTCATTTGGATGTCATGCATGTTTGTTTATTATTCATTCATTCATTTTCCTTCGGCTTAGTCCCTTATTGATCAGGGGTTGCCTCAGCAGAATGAACCAACAACTATTCATACACAGCGGATGCCCTTCCAGCCGCAACCCAGTATTGGGAAACACCCATACACTCATACACTACTGCCAATTTTAGTTTATTCAGTTCACCTATAGAACATATCTTTGGACTGTGGGGGAAACCAGAGCTCCCGGAGAAAACCCACGTGAACATGGGGAGAACATAAATGTCAACTGACCCAGCCAGGTCTCGAACCAGCGACCTTCTTGCTGTGAAGCGACAGTGCTAATCACTGAGCCACCGTGCTGCCCTGTTTGTTTATTAGTCACTCTAAATCACTGAAAATCAGTTAAATCTTCAGTTTATAATGCAACGTTATGGGGATTTCCTGAGTTTCATCATGTTTGGTGTTTCTGTGTGACAGCACCCTCTGGCCTTCGGAGTAGACACAACTCACAACCTTGCTTCCCTGACAAGATGTGCATGCCAATTACACGTATAATCAATCGCATTTGCAGTTTCATTTTGAATAATCACCCAGCCCTATTGCAGAATTTTACATTAATAACTATTATCTACATTTCACCCACTTTTTATTTACCATTAAATATGTTTACATAGATGCCAATACTCGGATTTTAATATGATTAAGTCAATACTCTGATTAAGAGTCTACCATGTAAACACAGATTTTTGATAACCTTAATCCGACTTTCAAGAGTTCGCACTTAGCTGATGATCAATAAAGCGTAATTGGCATGCTGTCCCGGGAGAGAGCCCTGAGCTCGTATATCCTCGAGCCCGGGGCTCCCTCCCGTTAGAAGGGCGAGAGGGAAGTTCGAGCTCAGGAAGGTCTCGAGAACTCCCCCACTTATCGCCGTGTGAAAAGTGTGAACTAAAGTTGTCTTAGGCAATAATTTGGTTTAGTCGATTGACTATGGTGTTTGTTTTTGGACGGTGGTAGGAAACCGGGGAACCCGGGGGAAACCCACGCGAACACGGGGAGAACATGGAAACTCCGCACAGAAACGCCAACCGGCTCAATGGGAGGTTGAACTGGTGGCGTTCTTGCTATAAGGCAACAGTGCTATTCACTGGGCCGCCGTGTCGCCCTATAGGAAAGGGTGGAAGTAGGGGTGGAAGGAGGGGGAACTTCAAGACGAAGATAGCTGGAGTGAAATCTCTGGTTATTTATAGTGTGTCCGTAATCATCTAATAGGGCAGATTACGGAGCTGATAAGGTGCCAGCCGTGTTGATCATAAGCACGTGATCCTCTCGAAATTAGTTTATAAATAAACCACACAAAGTCATAATCGAACTAAACAGAAATCGTATTTCTATTTTAGTCTCATCATTGAAGACATGTAAACACTTTAATCAAACTATTACATTTTTGTAACACTTTTCACTATGTTTCACTACTGTTGTCAGGCGTTTGATGACAAACCAAAGAAAATGGCTTTAAGCAAGAGAGCACATTTTGGGTGCAAGCGGGAAACGATGATTATGCTCTTATTCAGTAATTCCGAGTTTGTTGCGGGGAATGAAAAGTTAGTGAATCAAAATTGCAGAGGTTGCCTGCTGCTTGAGAATTTGTATCCATCGTCGTCTGTTTGCATGCATAGTGTGAGAAACTGCAGTTAAACTTGTCACAAATTAAAAACGAAACGGGCAAAATCACATATGGTGCCATGATAAACACAAACTGTTGTTGCGTGAAACGCCGGAGGAAACTACCCACATAGCAAATTTCTCTGGCCCAGATCTGGCCCACACAATGAGCTTTTGTTTGGCCCACATGCCGCAGTGAATTACGGTACATGATAGGACCTATTCTGGCTTCCATACAAGGGCCAAACATGGACCATATCTGGGCCAAGTTTCAGCCAACTTAATAACTCATAACTGGGCCTGAACTGCGCATGATATGTCGGTGTGTCACGACTGCAATGAGTTTGATAAACCCATGAAACATTTCGCTTTATGGCCACGCTTTTTCTCGAAGTGACCCGATTGGTAAAATATTTTATTTACTCAAAAATAATTTAAGTGAAGTTTCACAAACTAATTTCGAGAGGAGCACTTGATATAATTGACCGCAGCTGGTCTCTCATCTACAATCATTAGTTAGCCAATCAGATTATTCCAAACTCACTATAAGTAGCCTAGCAAATATTACTCCCTTATATTCGTTTTCCGAAGAAACCCCCTATCCACCCCTTCTCCACCTTTCTTTCTTTCTTTTCAGAACTACCTGATCTCGTACTCCCCGTACATGCTCAATTGACCAGGCGGGAGCCCTGGGCTCAATTATCTCCGAGCTCAGGGTTCTCTTCCGGGACAGCATGCCAAACCTGCTAATAGCGTCAAGCAATATCTAAGTGTGAACTCTTGAAATGTATTTTAAAAGTGGGTCAAGATAGGCCAAACTTACGTGGCCCACATATATTTTTAACATCTGGGCCAAATACTACATTTGATATCTGGCCCAAGTCTTGTGTGCCACCTTAAAGATGGTGCAACCTCTGCGATACCTGGGCCATGCTGTATGCCAGTGCCGGGCGAATGCCTGCTGTTATGTCAAATCTGGGCCAGAATTCTTTGCTACCTGCGTAGCGTCGAATGATAAAATAACGAACGTTAATCAAACTATGTACTATAACATGGATAATGAAAGAAACATTCAAAAAGAAGCTCATGTAAACACCTTAATCATATTATTGCCTTATTCAGATGAAGGTAAATAATTAGATTACTGATGTCCATGTAAACTTAGTCAGTAATAATCATGTTATAATGCCATGACACAGATAAACTGTTGTCAACAATACCGAGTTACTACTCAAAAGGTCATCTTACATGCAAACCCAGGGTGCACTGTTGGTCTAATCAAAATGATCCTGCATGCTGTGTACTCCTAGCTCTCTCTAGGAAACAGATAACATCTAGTAATAAAGCGAGATGGCTGGTGTCTCTTTTACATGGATCAGGTGGGACTGAGACATGGTCTGCTCAGCCTTGCCGAACGTAGTTGGTCCCTGCGCTTTAAATGAGAGGACCGCCAATGACTGATTATCCTATCCTGACCCAGAGGAATGCTGACCTCTGGAGAGCACTTCATTAGCTGCCTGGCACTAGCCTGTGATTGAGCTATCAGCAGTAGCGAAGGAAAGCCAGCCAAGCCCGTAGAAAGGTGAGTCCCTTTGTCCAGAGACAGGTGTGTAACTGTAGCTAACTGACAGAGTTGCAAATCAGCGCTGCTGAAACGCTATCTGAACAGGCTAACCGTGTCCAGATGGCCCTGTATCCATGACTATTCCTTTCTTTCTTTGTCTCTGTTCCTCATTCTCTCGTTTCTCGGATACGCAGACAGTTTTATTTCTCCTCTCCGCTGACGATGCATTATAAATGCGCGTCATCCTTTGTTCGTGTTTACTTTGATTTGCTGCCCCTCATGCATATTCACTCCAGACCTTGTGAAGATTCATGGCGTTGGTTTCCAAGCCGCGTTAGGATGTCATCGTTACCTTTTGTGGTCTTTCTATTTATTACACATTTAGGCTTGTTTCAAAATCCAGTTAGAAGGTTTGAATGTTTTAATTATGTAATCAGGGATGCACAAAATTTTTGACTACCAAAAATTATCGGCTGAAAATTGAATTTTAGGAAAAGAGGAAGAGAAAAAATGTCTGAAGATTTGAGCTAAAAAAAAAAGGCCTTATTAGTATTCAGGACACTCGATTCACCAACCCAGGCTCATTGTCTACTTTTTCTTGCAATTTTTGTTTTCGAGAATCCACCAGAGGCTGATGTATATGCTTTTTCTGATCTCAAATTTCTTTCGCGAGTGCCATTCGTGCCTGCTGTTCTCGCGTAAATTCACCGATGTCTACTGACTGACTGACCAATTGACTGGCTCACCCTCCTCCTTCCCTAAACCTAATCAATAGTGTTCTCAAAAGCATCAATTGACCCGCCCACCCCCTTCACTAAACCCGACAGTTTTAAAAAGCAATGCAGAAAAAGAAAAGCTGATTTTTACCACATTTTCAGATTTTACCAAATTCTCATCCTGTTATTTACTTGTTTACTCTATTATTTGGTTTCTGTTTTTGTCTTACCTGCTTTCTGGAACCGTTCTTCACCAGACTCAAACACTGTTGTCATGTTCAACTCATATCTGTGTCTCAGGTCTGCCAACGAACATGGCGAGCCACAGAACAAACTGGTATCAGCGGGAAAGCCGCCCATACAGAGGTAAGTGGTTTAGCTGGTTAGCACAAAAAAGGAACGGTGTCATACCGCCCCATAGAGTTCGTTTTAAAGACGAAATGCAGCCGTACATAATTTACGATCTTCAGAAATGTATATGTTATGTTATGTTGTGTTTCACCCTCCCTGAAGCAATAGTCACTGCACAATGTAAAGCAAATTTCACACTGGACGCAGAAAGTGCCGCACTATGAAACCTATTAATTGCAGATTTTTAGCCCATCATTGAGACCCTATTCATTTACTTGTGTAAATTTATATTTATTTGGTTTTTAAGTTACTTTCAGTTATATTATTGAAAATACGAAAATGTTCATATGATTTAGTTACAAAACAGTTTGTAAAGTAATATTTTCTGTCTTTTAGTAGATATATTATATAAGAGACTTACTTTGTTTACCAATAAGGTGGATCTAATTGGATTTGCATTGTAAATATTAAATAAAAAAGTTAAAAAGGAATTAGGTTTTATTTTATGTTTTAAGTTTTTAATAATGATACTCTCAATACTGGGTGACACGATGGCTTAGTGGTTTGCATGGGTTTTCTTTGGGTGCTCCGGTTTCCCTCACAGTCCAAAGACATGCGCTATAGGTGAATTAAATGAACTAAATTGCCCGTAGTGTATGTGTGTGAATGAGTGTGTATAGATTGGGTTGCAGTACTGGAAGGCCATCCACTGCGTAAAACATACGCCGGAATAGTTCCGCTGTGGCGACCTCTGATGAATAGAGGGACTAAGCCAAAGGAAAATGAATGATTTTATACAAAATTCCGCACAGAACTAGCAAAAAATGTCTGCAGATTCTGTCTGGCCCTATGCATCGTCAACTTTGCTCCGCACACACTTCTGTCAAACTTTAAAATAGCTCAATATTCCTTTCTGTGGAGCTTGTACTGCTTACCAGAAAAGCAAAGTCCTCAAATAACCATCTACGGGACATTTCTATGTAGTGTACTTGTTCTTGCTGCTTGCAATGGAGCTAATGTGCTGTCATGGCAATGCTGGTAAAATGACGCCTCTTGATTATTGTCAATAAAATTTTACTGTTATTTTACTAACTTGTGTTTTTTTTTAAACAGTATAATTCAAGTTATTGAGTTCAATTTAAAAAGTAAAAAAAAAGTTATATTAACTAATAAAATAATAGTTTATTATTAGAAAGCAGCTTTTTTTCAGTTTTCGGCCAAGTTCAGTTAGAATGTTTAGTTTCATTTTTGGGACAAAATTTTCATTTTGGGGTGACCCGGTGGTGCAGTAGGTAGTGCTGTCGCCTCACAGCAAGAAGGTCGCTGGTTTGAGCCTCGGCTGGGTCAGGTGGCATTTCCGTGTGTAGTTTGCATGTTCTCCTCGTGTTTGCGTGGGTTTCCGGTGCTCCGGTTTCCCCCACAAGTCCAAAGACATGCGGTACAGGTGAATTGGGTAAGCTAAAAAATTGTCCGTAGTGTATGTGTGTGAATGAGAGTGTATGGGTGTTTCCCAGTGATGGGTTGCAGCTGGAAGGGCATCCGCTGCGTAAAACATGGGCTGGATAAGTTGGCGGTTCATTCCGCTGTGGCGACCCCAGATTAATAAAGGGACGAAGCTGAAAAGAAAATGAATGAATGAATGAATGAATTTTCATTTTGATGGCCCAAATGATGCATACCCCTGACCTAAAGTTACTTCAAGAGTTACTTCACTTAGCTGGTTATTGATGAATAAAGCGTGTCTGGCAGAAGATCCTCGAGGCCTGGGCTCCCTCCCGTTTCATTGGGAGAGAGGGGAGTCTGAGCTCAGGAAGGTCTCGAGAGCTCCCCTGAATTAATTTCTTTGGCTTATTCCTTGATTGTCAGGGGTTGCCACGCCGGAATGAACACCAAACTATACCAGCATATGTTTATGCAGAGGATGCCCTTACGATCATAACGCAATACTAAAACACTCACATACTATGCCAATTTAGTTATTAAATTCACTTATGTCTTTGGACTGTGGGAGGAAACCGGAGTACTCGGAGGAAACCCACACAAGCACAGGGAGACCATGTAAACTCCACACAGAAACACCAACTGGCCCAGCTGGGACTTGAACCAGCAACCTTTTTGCTGTGAAGCAACAGTCCTAACCACTGAGCCACCGTGTCTCCCTATCTTGGATTAAGCTAGAAAAGAAGGCAAAGAGTCGTGATGGATGGGGGAATTCTTCAAGACGAAGATGACTAAGGTAAGAAAATCTGGTTATTTATGCGCGTTTGGATTTCTCTGATTGGTAAATCATGTAATAGCTAATGTGGGACCAGCTGTGGTCAATCATAAACACGTGATCTTTTCAAAATTAGCTCACTTAAAGAAATCTTTTTACTTAAAGACATTTTTTTTAATGATGCCTATTGTACATTGTCTTATTATCTTTTAGGAATAGCCTGTGTCATTTTCAATCCTGAAATATATATATATTTTTTAAATTGCTCATTGAATAAAATTTGCCAGGGGTATGAATAATGTTGGCCTTGACTGTGTATTATAGCTTCATTTATTGTGTGTTTTTTTTTTTTTACAATGCATTATGGGATTCACTATTACATGAAAGATGCATGCCCTAGAAATTTATTTGAAATGGGCTACCTCAGCTTGTCAGAACAGAGCATATATTTCCATGCACCTTTTATGAATTTCACGTATGACTCTTGATCTGAGAAAAAGATTGACCATTTGGAAATCCGACGTGACATGCAACTCCTCAAAAGCTGCTATCTAATGGTCCTGGCTGACCCTTTAAATAGGATGTCTGAATGTGTTATTGAGGATATTGTTTCCTATAAACATCTAGCACTCGGGCAATAACAATCACATCAGGCAAAATGAAGTTATCCGAGAATAGAATTAAACTCCAAATGACCCTTTGCTCTGCTTCACAGCCCTCCATTAATAATTTCTAATCTAATCAGGGAGGATAAATGTACTATCGCCGGCCACGCCAGGCACCTTGCCAGGAAGAGGGCCATTCAGCGCCGGCCCGGGCCTCGGATGAGGGGCGAGAGGGGAAAAGAGAGACATCTTTTCAGGGGAGGCCGCTGCTTGATTTCCTCCTTTGTTAGCTCTCCCTTGGCAAAGTCATGTCCTTGTAACTGATAGACATGTCTCTTTGTAAATAACCCGGGGTTGACTGATAAAATTCGGAAGAGAGAGAGAGACAGGGGGAATAAAGACAGCGCTCTAAATTGGTAGACATAACTCATCCGACCTAAAAGACGACTATGTAATAATCCCTCTCATTTGAATTAGGTATTACTTTCATCAACATCCCTATGAATATGTCAGTGACTTGAAGTTTTAACAGTTGTAGACGATACTGACTAATAAAATGCTTATAAGTGTTCACCATAGCAAATTTGAGAGGCTGGTGATATATTGCAAGTATAGTCATGTCTAAAGGGGTTTCGCATCTACTACTCTAGAAATCACGGATTTCTACATTACAGTTTATTTAACCCTCTGGTCATCTTCGGTCATCGTAGACCATAACATTTTGTTTTTTGAAATGTAATAAATTACAGAATATTCAGAATGGTCTAATGGCCCGTTTCCACTGAGTGGTACGGTACGGTTCGGTACGGTTTTATGGCTGTTTCCACTGTCAAACGATACCTAAAAGCGAACCGTACTGTACCACTTTTTGGGTACCCTTTGCAAAGGATACCTAGCACAACAAAAGGGTACCAAAAGGCGCTATTGGTTTACAAAGATACGTCTCTCGCTTGTGCAACAGAATTAAATTAAAGGAACCGCCATTTTTAAAAACACAGCCGAGACATTACACCGTAATAATATATACATATAATAACAAGCCATGGTCGACCCGAGCTCAAACAAACCTTGTCGTCGTCTTGATGAACAGCCACAAAGCCAAGAAGAAGAGCAGAATCTACCCTGTGGCCCGTAGTTTTTTGCAAGGCCGTCTAAAGCGCGAGTGGTTTCGCTTTCTTGCTTGCGCTCGCCGCGCGTCTATATTTTAAAATAGTTGATGATAATAATGTGCGCGTAATTATTGAAGTGTTTCTGACATCCGATCCATTCAGAAACGAACAAACGCGAGACTGACGCACGAAAAAACAAAGGAGAAGCCGGAAAAAACAAAGGAGCAAATGATTCTTTCAGCAACCTAAAAGATGAACAAACTGCCATGTTTAACTATTATCATCAGCCTTTGGACTATTATGAACTCGGGAATGATGGAATTACTTTTTAACAAAAGGTTACATGTGCTGGTGAAGATTAAACATACAGATGAGAGGTTTGCACTGACTCTGGGCTATATGTTGCATGTTGTTTTTGAATCCAAATAAGGGCTAAATGTATGCTGTGTGTAGTTTTATTGTAATTGGTAACATATCAGAGACTGTAAGGGTCTGTATGAGTTCTTATATGTTGCATTTATTTATTTATTTTATACAATTGCAGACCTTACAGAAGACTATTTCATATTTCATAGTTATAATAAAATCATGTTCATAGAAATGTTAGTAATGAACATTTTGTCGCTAGTCGCTTTTTTGAAAATTTGTTTTGAAGGGGGTCTGAAAAGTTGCAAAATATAGTGACGAATTCTCTAAGATGGCAACACTGGTTGTTTGTGTTGCTCTGCAATAACACTTCTGAAACACTAGCTGGCAGTAGGTTTGTCTGTGTCGAGTTTCTTTGCGGGTGTTTTTTTTTTTTTTTTGGAGGATAATTTACTGTACAAGTCGCTAAAACTCGCTAAGTCAGAGGCGGAAACCACAAACGTGCAACAACCTTAATGATAAGGTAAACACAAAACAAAAGTTTCCATCTGGAGCTCCTTCACAGGACTAGACAGTTGTAAACATTCACTCCATCAGGCTCTCAGCACCGCCAACACTCTTCAGCGCTACCAAGCCGACCACAGAGCTTGCGCTACACGTCGTTGCAATGTGTAGTTAAATTTTTTAAGAGGTGCACTTCAGCGTTGGCATTAGCCACGGCGAGGGCTATGCTACCACGTAAAAGCTGCGCCAGACCCAACACAATCTCTCGCCAATTCGTAACTTTTTGATTTAGTGGCTAATACATATGAATTCGTACAGTCTAATTCATACAATTTAGTGCGATTTGCTCATCACCCAATGACAGTTGGGTTTAGGGGTGGGGTTGGGTGCCACGCCTCCTTTTTAAAATCATTCGTACAAATTAGCCACTAAACTGACAAAACGTAAAATACTTAGGTTTCCTCGTGAGATCAGGCTGGCCAGACCATACAAGTGTGTTTGACGCAGAAGTATAAATCAGCCCTAATACTCTACTATTACTTTAATGAAAGTTACAGTAGTTGCCAATTTACTTCTAGATAATGTCTAAAAGGGACAAAAAGATAAAGTGCAACCATGTTGGTCACTGATGCACTTTGTTGTGGTTTTAAATGGCTCATCCAATCAGATTTGGCAGTCAGGATTGGAGTCATTGATCACTTCACTGTATTTTAATAACACTTCACTCTCTTTTAAATCGGATTTAAGTATGTTCATCTAAATAACCAAGCCTGCATGTCTCTTGAATTTTTTTATTAGTCGAGAAAACGATGGCTTTAGTGTCTCGGCTCTCAGCAAAGCCATCATTCACAATTTACCATACTTAAACCGCCCACGCAGGGATGCCGGTTGGATTGACCCACTAATGCGACCACATGGAGACTTGTGGATAACTTTATTTTTGTTTGTGTTAAAAAAATAAATCATAATTCCCAGACACTGAACCCTCAATAAAGTGTAATAAGGTGGCTGTTTGGATATCAAAGGAAACAGAAAGAAAAAAAAAACGTTTTTATGTGTGTGTGTGTGTGTTTGAAATAAGCCCGTGTTTTCATTGTAACATATGGCCATCAAAGCTTCAGCCGAGCAGAACAGTGGAGAATGTAGGGAGCTATTTAGAAAGAGTGGAAATTATTAAGTCAATTTGGTGGAGGGAGAGAGAGGGTTCAAAAGCTGCCATCAAATTGTTTCAATAATGAGCTGTTTCCGTTATTATCGAGTGGGAAAAAATGACGTTTTCCGACTCCTCAAAGATGTGCAGATAATTGGATCGGAATTTCAAATGAGAGCCCTCATCATGGCCATCCTAATAAGAGACCTATTTTGCGAAGTTAAATTTACTCTAAAACCATCTTGTCGCATGAAAAAATACAATGAATTAAGCTTCCCTCACATAAAATACACCTGGCATCCAATCCAGAAGATCTACACCGCTGCTGAAATGAAAGTATCTAACGCTTTCATTCACTTTTACGAGAGGATTATCAATCTGAGATGTCATCGCTATTAGACGTGCTAATAACAGACTAGCCCATTCAATAGAACTTTTCTCACTTCCATTATTCCCACTGCTACCATATCTAACCTGAGCCGCACTAAAGTCATCATGCATCATTTATGATGCCTTATCTCTCTATTTGAGCTCTTGTCTTTTATGAGGCCTGCGTTAAACCCTCTCATTAGCCTTCAGTAGCTTTGGGAACCCTCCGCTATTGACATTTCTCACTCAGTGGCAAGGTCTGTTTGATGGGAACAGCATCTCTATTGACAAACTGATAGCCGGGGGGCACAGAGGCCCTGGCGAGGCTCCACGAAGCCTGCCGCCTGTCCAGGCCACCGGCACAGAGAGGCTCGTGATAGTCTTTTGAGGCTTTTCTGTAGTAATGCCTCGTATTTATGAGTGTGAAAAGTAGCTCTGCGGCCTTTACCGCAATTCAGCACGAGTTAGCTTTATGCCTCCTCAGTGTGCATTATTCACCATCCAAACACACAAACTGACCAAACAGGGACTACACACCGAGTTTATGTGTTCACACAGAGCCTGGGCTGTCGATATGTAGAGATCAAATTTATAGGCATAAAGGCTAAGTGTGCACATATAGAGTGTCACAATTATAAATACAATATGCCCACAAATTTATCAAAATAAATTAAAATCCAATATAGAGATTAAAGTTCACACTTAAAGGAAATTTCTGTACACTGAAACCAAGGACTAAACATAGAGATTAATGTCCACACATCGACTGAATGACTTTGAGATTAGACCAATTGACCACAGTCTCCATATATAGAAGACAAAATGGCCTAATATAGAGGTGCACACAGTGTGACTAAACAACCATATAACGCTAGAAAGTACGACCCAATCCCAATTCTATTTTTGTACCCCTACCCCTTCTCCTTCCCCTTGGTCCTTACAACTGAGGGTGAAGGGGAAGGGCTTCAAAATTTACCTCTAAGAATTGGGACAGCACTACAGCACCTGCACACGTCATCATCTGTCATCGCGATCTCTTGCTTCATATGAGATAAGAGGATTGCGACCACTGTAGTTATTGCAGTTGTGCTAGTTTTTGGTATTTATCTTCAGGAAATCACTGAAGGCATATATTATTCTATCATAACAATCTAATGTGGCAATAAGATCGTAATACAGTGCATTTAACACAGCAGCCATATTCATCTATGTAAACACACCAAAAACAACATTAACATTATGTCAGACACTGTAAAAAGCCATTCCTAGTCACTAGACATTACTGACAGGGTATTTGAGTGTCATCGAGTGTCAGAATGTTGTGGGACTGCTGTACAGGAGTTATTATTGTGGATTATAGATCGCGAAATTTAGCGGTTTTTATTTTAGCGTTTTTTTTTTTAAAGCAAAGAATTGGGACACCCCCACCCCTTGACGTGAACGCACAAAACGAGGGGTAGGGGTAAGGGGAAGGGCTAAGGGATAGAATTGGGAGTGGGCCTAAATGTCCATACACAGAGACTAATAACTTAAGAAAAGTATAAACGGAGGTCGAAGCCAGCTCCAAATGGCCTGGTCCGCTCCAAGTGCGCGGTACAAACCTCCTGGAGTTATTATTTATTTAATGTATTGTACATGGCATGTAGTCCAACCTATTGTGTTTTATAAATGTCTACACCTACCCCAAACCTAAACCCAACCTCACAGTAGCCTGTTGTTTTATTAACATCTACACCTACCCTAACCCAAAACCCATCATCACAGTAACCGGTTGTGTTTTATTAACACCTACACCTACCCCAACCATAAACCCATCCTTACAGTAACCGGTTGTGTTTTATTAACGTCTACACCTACACCCATCCCAACCATAAACCCAACCTCACAGTAACCGGTTGTGTTTTATTAACATCTACACCCACCCCAACCCTAAACCCATCCTTACAGTAACCTGTTGTGTTTTATTAATGTCTACACCTACCCCAAACCTAAACCCATCCTTACAGTAACCGCTTGTGTTTTATTAACGTCTACACCAACCCTAAACCCAACCTCATAGTAACCTGTTGTGTTTTATTAATGCCTACACCTACCCCAACCCTAAACCCATCCTCACAGTAACCTGTTGTGTTTTATTAATGCCTACACCTACCCCAACCCTAAACCCATCCTCACAGTAACCTGTTGTGTTTTATTAATGCCTACACCTACCCCAACCCTAAACCCATCCTCACAGTAACCTGTTGTGTTTTATTAATGCCTACACCTACCCCAACCCTAAACCCATCCTCACAGTAACCTGTTGTGTTTTATTAATGCCTACACCTACCCCAACCCTAAACCCATCCTCACAGTAACCTGTTGTGTTTTATTAATGCCTACACCTACCCCAACCCTAAACCCATCCTCACAGTAACCTGTTGTGTTTTATTAATGCCTACACCTACCCCAACCCTAAACCCATCCTCACAGTAACCTGTTGTGTTTTATTAATGCCTACACCTACCCCAACCCTAAACCCATCCTCACAGTAACCTGTTGTGTTTTATTAATGCCTACACCTACCCCAACCCTAAACCCATCCTCACAGTAACCTGTTGTGTTTTATTAATGTCTACACCTACCCCAACCCTAAACCCATCCTCACAGTAACCTGTTGTGTTTTATTAATGTCTACACCTACCCCAACCCTAAACCCATCCTCACAGTAACCAGTTTTGCTTTTTTATACGTCTACACCTCCACCCAGCCCAATCATAAACCCAACCTCACAGTAACCGGTTGTGTTTTATAAACGTCTACACCTACACCCAGCCCAACCCTAAACCCATCCTCACTGTAACCTGTTGTAGTTTATTAAGTCTACACCTACACCAACCCTAAATCCATCCTCACAGTAAAGCCGCGGTCACATTGGACTTTACTCCCCATAGACTTCCATTCATACGCACGCGAATGCGTCAGACCGGAAACGCAGGGTCATGCATCGAGTCATGCGTCGAATCGCATCGCTTGACTGCGTGAGACCAATCCAGGATCAAAACATGACCTCTCTGATCAGAAATTTAAAACATGGAGCAATCGCTCTCTTTTTAAATGCCTATTCATCTTGTTTAATCCCTCCCCTTTTCGCAGCGCCATACGACAGATTTTCGCAAGCTCAATCTCTAGTGTGACTTCGGCTTAACCTGTTGTGTTTCATAAACATCTACTCCTACCTCAACCCGAAACCTAACCTCAAAGTGACCCGTTGTGTTTTATTAACGTCTAGACCTACCCCACCCTTAAACTCAACCTCACAGTAACCTGTTCTGTTTTATTAGCATCTACACCTACCCCAAACCTAAACCTAACCTCACAATAACCTATTTTGTGTTATTAACATCTACTATACCTACATCAACTCTAAACCCAGCCTACTTGCGGTGTAATCCCTCCCACTTGAAGGTATCCAGGCTGCGGAGATACCTTCTTGAATGACTTTGCCTCAAGACCCAGTGTCACATACAGAGACTAAGTGCTCTATTTTAATCTAGGCGCAAAGTCTAAAGCTCAGGGATCAAAAGCATTAAGGGTGTGTCCGAATCCACTTTTGCTATTTTGCCGCGGTGCATAGTCTAACAGGGTTGTGCTTAATGAGTTATGGGTGTGTTTTGAGAATAAACCAATCAGAGTCTCATCTCCCCTTCCCTTTAGGAGTCAGTTGGTCGGTCCTTGGCGCATTTGCTATTTACATGGCAGACTTTTGTAAGTGTAAATCTGAACACTTCACTAGCGAGAAAAGAGTTAAACAGAGCATCTGCAGCGCAAGGATAAAGAACCACACTCCTCCAATTGGCCTTTACTTTCACTTTCTCTTTCTCTCTTTCCTGGATAAGGAAACAGTGTTGTACTCACTCCACTGAAGACATCCATTAGCCTACATAATTAATTTTGTTTGTTAAGCACAAAGATTTGTTTCAAAACTATTTCTAAATTCCAGCCAACGAATAATTTAACAATAATAACAAAGTGTGGCCAAAAAACTGAGTTATATCCAAAAACACATGCTATGCCCCATATGGTCCAAAACCTGACAGGTGGACAAATCAAAGCTTGTTTTTTATTAAAACAAATTTAAACATGCATATAATAAATACTACTACTAATAATAACAACATTATACAAAAGTCAGTTGTCGTGAATAAATTTGAAAAAAGCCCCCGAGGTGAAGAAGACATGTAGGCAGTGGTTTTTATATTTATGTAGAAATGTTTTTGTAATATTTTATTCCTTTAATTCTTTTTCATTTGTAAAGATATTTGCGTATTGTTGTACATCCTGTGTTTTAAGCAACGCACTCTGCGCTGGACTTTAGACCTGCTTTCAGCTGGTCTATTGCACAGTCTATTTTAGTTCCTCAAAATAGCAACGCGCCAACAATGTACCTTAACACACCTCATTTCTAGATCAGCACACCCATCCCTGCTGAAAAATCCAGCTTAAACCAGCCTAAGCTGGTTGGCTGGTTTTAGCTGGTCGACCAGCCTGGTTTTAGAGGGGTTTTGGCCATTTCCAGGCTGGTTTCCAGCCATTTCCAGCCTGGTTTTAGCTGGTCAGGTTGGGAGTTGACCAGCTAAAACCAGCTTGACCAGCCAAAACCAGCTATGTCCAGCTTAAACCAGGCTGGTCAAGCTGGTTTTAGCTGGTTTAAGCTGGTCATTTTCCAGTCTGACCAGCTAAGACCAGGCTGGAAATGGCTGGAAACCAGCCTGGAAATGGCCAAAACCCCTCTAAAACCAGGGTGGTCGACCAGCTAAAACCAGCCAACCAGCTTAGGCTGGTTTAAGCTGGTTTTTTCAGCAGGGATGAGTCCACAAAGTGGCGCAAATGGATTTGCCATTTAAACAACGTGGTGTAAAACGGGAAAATTAGGGTCTGAAAAGAACGTCGGGGCAAACACATCTAGCGCCTTATTGTGCCTGGTGTATGATACGACCCTAAATGTTCTTGCATATAGGCAACATCCCTTTCAAAGAACGTCTGTACACTTGGTGGCTATATTTGCAATGGCTCCAGGCAATTCATACAAGACCATGTCCTTTCTAAATGCATACTGAAATCTTAAAAACTGCTTAGAACTTGCAGTTAAATCACATATTTCAAATCAGCAACATAATCTGGAAATTACCTGTCCGATTACTTTTGTTACTACGTTTTTCCAGTTTGCTCCAGCTATTGCAAGTATTTCATGACATCAATCTTGTTACGGCTGTTTCAATGGTAACCAAAGGACGTGGTTACAAATGCTGGAAGAATACAGACAAAACCTAGAGCGAAATCTGGTGGATGACACTGAAAAGGCACAATAAGCAACTCAGTCTCACAGCAATTCGTTATATAGTCATACAATGTAATACATTATAATCTATAGATTATATCGAGCAGGGGTTTAGCTCCAACTTGCCTCAACACACCTGCCTGGGTGTTTCAAGTATATCTAGTAAGACCTTGATTAGCTTGTTCAGGTGTGTTTGATTAGTGTTGGAGCTAAGATCTGCAGGACACCGGACCTCCAGGAACAAGTTTGGTGATCCCTGATATAGAAGGAATCACCTATTTTCAAGTTCTTCAATACAACTTTTAGCCAATTGTATTTCGATTTTCATGTTTGTCTTCATGACTTCTAGCTTTTCCCTGCTGAAAAAAACAGCTTAAACTAGCCTAAACTGGTTGGCTGGTTTTAGCTGGTCGACCAGCCTGGTTTTAGAGAAGTTTTGGTCATTTCCAGGCTGGTTTTCAGCCATTTCCAGCCTGGTCTTAGCTGGTCAGGCTGGAAAATGACCAGCTTAAACCAGCTAAAACCAGCTTGACCAGCCTGATTTAAGCTGGACATAGCTGGTTTTGTCTGGTCAAGCTGGTTTTAGCTGGTCAACTCCCAGCCTGACCAGCTAAGACCAGGCTGGAAATGGCCAAAACCCCTCTAAAACCAGGCTGGTCGACCAGCTAAAACCAGCCAACCATCTTAGGCTGGTTTAATCTGGATTTTTCAGCAGGGTTCATAAACAAGCATACTTTCAGAAATATTTCGAAGCACCTCACACCACACCTACGACTTCTTAATGCTGCGTTTACACCAGACGCGGAACGCGTGGCAAAATCGCGCTATTCGCGAGTAAATAGACGCGTGAACATTTGAGTTTACTCGCTTCATTCGCGCGTGAGACTCCACTTCATTCGCGCGTCAAACTCCGCTTCATTCGCGCGTCAAATTCACTTCAGAACAGACGCGGATTTGCGTCATGGGCAGGGCTTCTGTCTGCTTGGTGAATGTAGCTTCGTTGCTAAATGGCTAACATGGATTTTATTGATAGCGTCGATACGTTTGGAGCCGTGTCTGAGTCCACTAGATACTTTCAGAGGTGCACCCAGCGCTGTGGGTTAATAAACTCCTCCAGAAACTTAACCTGGATGACTGGGGCTTCCAGCGGTGCTTCTGACTGAGCCAAGCCCAGTTTGATGAACTGTTGTCGGTGTCGGCTGGAGGATTTCCCCCGGACACCAACAACAGGTGCTACGTCACAATCATGCTCCCACAAGAGCAAGCTCCTGATTGGTTAACGCGGCGCGAATGTCCGCAGAAGTTCAGATATTTGAACTCGAGCGATTCGCGTGATTTGCGCGTTAAGCGCGTCAAACGCTCAATTCGCGCGTATCGCGCCATTCGCGTCATTCGCGCCGCGCAATTCGCGTCATTTGCGCCGCGCCATTCGCGCGTATCGCGTTGCAGGATGCCTATTCGCGCGTTTGCATTGACTTAACATGTAAATCACTCGCGCTTGACGCTTCTCCCGCGTCTGGTGTGAACGCAGCATAACAACAAAATCAATTAATGAGATGCTAATGGCCTAAATTGATTCAATGATCTATGCTAAGCTAAGCTAAAAACGCTCCCGCAAGACGCATAGATGGGCTGAATAGGTTCAAAAATGGTAAATCTCAACTGTTTACCTCTGGGGGACTTGTAAAATAAAAAAGTGGAGTGTACCTTTAAATGTTGAAGACTGCGTTCTTTAGAGAAAAGCACATTCAGTCGACAAATCACACATCACTGAATTGAAAGTCCCTCAAAAATCACTTCAAACTCAATTGAACAACGTTATTGACTGAATCAAATTGAAAATACAGAAAAAAAATGTGAAATGTGTTTAGCACGTATTCAGTGATTCTCATTGGCCGCCTCACAGCTGGTGATTTAATAGAAAGCACTGCTGATGTACTGAGCTGTATGTCAGACACAGGTTGTTCCGTGTCACAAAGGATTGACGACGGAGAGAGCATGCCCTTCGCGTCCTGACATAAAAACAGGCAAATTTATGGCCCATAACACCATTATTCAATCAGCTGATTGATTTTGTACTTCTGTTTGGAGTTATAAGTTCAGACTCATCTCCCTTATTGACTCGTACAGCAGAAGCGGGGCCTTTCTCCTCTCACAGTGTAATTGCATTACAAAATCAAAGTCCTCTTCCTTTAACTCCACAGGGCAGAATGATAAATCCGCGCTTGCATCCGGAGAGAGACGGGCCGGTTGGGGGGAGAGAAGGAGACGAATGAGTCAGGCTGAGGCTGATTGCTCCAGGATTTACTTCATTACTGTGTTCTTATCCAGTTAAGAGCGAGACCAGAGAGAGGAAGCCATTACAGAGGCCCAGCGCCCTGCGAATGCTGAATCTGCACTTTCATTTCACTTAGCAGTCACATTCTGCAGCGTTATTTAGAGGCACTGTTGAGCCTTTTCTGTGCTGATCTGGAATTACAGTTTGACTGGTCAGGATGTGTGTCTAAGCTTTTGGAAATGACGTAGCTATTATTTATTTGTACATGAAAATAACATCCATTGTAAACAAATGACTGAAATGAGTACTCTAGTGCAACATTTATTGCTGATTTTGCAAAGTTAGATGCGTTTCTGTGTTACAAACAGGGCTTAATTTGTGCCGGAACACTCCGGATCCGGCACCTCTGAAATCTGATCCGGCACCTCATTTTACTGATCCCCCTCCTCAACTACCCTCCTCCGCTGTCCGTTGTACACTTTCACTTTCTTCTGCGACTCCCCAACTCTCTTCACTTACGTCCATGACAAATAACCCCGCTCTTCACTTTCGTCCACGACACCCCTCCGCCATCAAACGCCCCGCCATCTCATACCTGATCTGTTCCGGGACCTCACAATTCACAAAGTAAGCACTGGTTACAAATCACTTTTTTTTGTTCCTGGAACATTATTTTAGTTCATAAATTGAATCAAAACCCAATCCCTACTTCTAAACATAACACCAATTGTGATTTTTTTCTGAAATTAGAGATGCACACTCACCGGCCACTTTATTAGGTACACCTTACTAGTACCGGGATGGACCCTCTTTTGCGTTCAGAACTGCCTTAATCCTTTGTGGCATAGATTCAACAAGGTACTGGAAATATTCCTCAGAGATTTTGGTCCATATTGACATGATAGCATCACACAGTTGCTGCAGATTTGTCGGCTGCACATCCATGATGTGATTCTCTCATTCCACCACATCCCAAAGGTGCTCTATTGGATTGAGATCTGGTGACTCTCCTTTCACTTGTTCCAAACCTGTCTGAGTTTCTTTCACAAAAGGAGATATTTTGAAGAAAGTGTGACCATTGACTGCCATGGTATTTGTTTTTCCTGCTTTGGAAGTCAATGGTAACCGATTTTCAAATTTCTTCAGAATATCTTCTTAAGGAGAAAGACACATATGTGAATAAAGAAACTCATAAAGGGTTTGAGGCACTTGAGTGTGAATAAATAGTAGGCAAATTTGAATTATTAAATTTGAACTATCCCTTTAAGCCTAAACCTTAGCCAGCAGCTAGCTCTCTGCAACTCTCACATGGTCTAAAGCTAACCAGGGATACGCCTGGTCAGTACCTGGATGGGAGACCACATGCTACGTGGTGTTAGTGAGACCAGCAGGGGGCGCCCAACCTGTGGTCTGTAAGAGTCCTGACGCCCCAATATATATTGATGGGGACTCTACTGTATACTGCTCAGTGAGCACCATCTCTCGGATGAGACATTAAACCAAGGTGCTGACTTTCTGTGGTCATTAAACTCAGAAAAAGAGTATGTGTGTAACCCCGGCATCCTGGCCAAATTTGCCCACTGCCCACTGTCCATAATGGCCTCTAACCATCCCCATACCATAATTGGTTTCATCACTCTCTCTCCTCTCCACCAATCAGCTGGTGTGTGGTGTGCGGTCTGGCACAATATGGCTGTTGTCACATCATCTAGGTGGATGCTGCACACTGGTGGTGGATGAGGAGATTCCCCACAAAAAATGTGTAAAGTGTCCAGTAAAAGTGCTATATAAATGTAAGGAATTATTATTATATAAGCTTAACATAATCTGTATCATTTCCCCCCTTAAATATGATTGCTTGAGTAGAATTATTGCACTAATATGCTAAAGAAGTTGTTTTTTTCTTCTATGCAGTGGTGCACTGTGTCTTTTTTTCTATCAGTTGCTTAAAAACTCTAAAAAATAGCAATTTTGTTCACACTGTTAGACTTTTCCACAATTTTACAGTTATTTACTGCAAAAACAGCCAGTAAAAACAGCCAGTAAAATACCACAAACATACTTCAATTCAATTCATCTTTATTTGTATAGCGCTTATACAATGTAGATTGTGTCAAAGCAGCTTCACATGGAAGATTATAGTGAATTGAAACAGTGTCAGTTCAGTTCAGTTTAGCTCAGTTCAGTGTGGTTTAATAATCACTACTGAGAGTCTAAACACTGAAGAGCAAATCCATCGATGCGCAGCTCTACAGATCCCGAACCATGCAAGCCAGTGGCGACAGCGGCGAGTAAAAAACTTCACCAATTGGCGAAAGTGAAGATTTAAAAAACCTCGAGAGAAACCAGGCTCAGTTGGGCACGACCATTTCTCCTGTGGCCAAACGTCTTGTGCAGAGCTGCAGTCTAGGCGCATGAAGCTGGACCTCAGCGAAGACTCGTCTGTCCTTGGAGCGTCACAGGGGTCAGTCTCAGGCTCTCACTCCACGATGACCACCACAGCAGCTGCTCAGGATACGGCCTGGTCCAGAAAACCTTAGGATCATCTCGTCACTGGTCTTGGATCGCATCAGTGGCACTGCATAGTCTGAGGGCCTCGGGATGAGTACCCCCAGGTGGAAATACAGAATAAGGAGAATAATTAGCGTAGCTGCTGTTCATAGTGTATATAAACAAGAAGCAAAATCCTGTGTGGGGCACTTCACTACTGTAATATGCACTGCATTGTGTCATTTTAAAACTTTTACAGTAACTTACTGCGTATTAGAAATTTGCAGTATTCTACTGTAATCAAAGTAATCACGTCCAGCTATACTGTAGTTGAAGACACAAATGAAACAAAATAATAATGAACAAAATAGTCACTTGTTTGTAATTTATTTCAATAGTAAATATTAAAATTAACATTTTGTATAGTATAAGATGCAAATAAATTACAATAAAAGTACTGTAATAATTGTCATACATTAAAATTAAAATCTGGGCATTTTACCATAAAAAGAAGCGGTAAGGCTATTTTACTGTAAAAGGAAACAGCATTGAAAGTTAAGCCTGGTTTATACTTCTGCGTCAAGTGCACGCGTACGCTACGGCGCAGCCTACGCGTGGATGCATAGCCCTCACCGTGGCAAATCGGCGACGTCGGCACCTCTCAAAAAATGTAATGTGTATAGGTAGCGCAAGCTCTGTGATTGGTCGTCTTGGTAGCGCTGACGAGTGTGGGCGGAGGTGAGAGCCGCGCGAGCGTAATGCAGCGAGTGTTTACAAGTGTGGAGTCCCGTGAAGGAGCTCCGGATGCAGACTGTTGTTTTGTGTTTACCTCATGATTAAAGTTGTTGCACGTCCGCCGGTTCCCGCCTCAAAATAAGCGAATTTGAGCCACTTGTACATTAAGGAAGCGTTCAGAAAAAATAAAAACACCAGCGAAGAAACTCGACACAGAGGACCATTAGAGCGCAAATTGGAAAACATCGGGGTGAAATTAGGGGCTTTGCAACAAGATTTGACCAGACCTGGAGACCAGTGATGGACATTAAATATCTGTGAAATTGCCAGATATAGTCCTAAATTTGAAATACTTTCTTCTCTTTCCGCTTCCTTGTGTTTTTCCAGCCGGACGGCCTCGGCTGGAGAAAAACAACTTCTCCCAGATAGCAAGATAAGGAGACGCTCTGATATTCCTGCTCCCTGTCAAGGACACCTGTTGGACTATACAGGCTTACACACACACACACACACAAAGTTACAGATGGACTTATCACTACCGAGTCCTTCATCCCACGCCTTCGTGTGCTTTCACCCACTGGAGGGGGTCGGCGGGTCTGTGACCAGCGCTTTTCAGCTGCAGGCCGGATGGCTGCCCGCCCTTGCCGGACTATATCCACATCCCCTGTTCCCATTCCCTGTTGCGATGTTTTGTCTTGTCTATGTGTTTATGTGCTTGACTGCCGGGGCTTGTTTTTATCCTTGATCTCACTCTGCCCTAATTTTAGAGCAGGGTGAGAGGGAGTTTTTTTTTGCCTATCTTTCCTTATGTATCTTACTTCCTTTTTCTAAATAATACCTCCCGTTGACTTGTCTTCCCCTGAAATGTTTGTGTATGATCGGGGGGGGGGGGGGGGGGGGTCCAATTTCGCTATATGTCAGTGTAAGTGAATACATGGAAGTATATGTGACAAATAAATAGCACATCATCATCATCACATCATCATAAACACGTACTGCCAGCTAGCGTTTCGGAAGTGATAATGCAGAGCAACAGAAACAGCAGAAGTATAAATGCACGGCAACGGGCAAAGCATGCGCCGTGTAGTCAAGCCGATCACTTGACGAAAAGTATAAACCAGGCTTAAGTTACCGCAAAAATACAATAAAATGTCTAACAGTGCATCTCTTTTATTGGGCATCTTTTCTCTGATGGTTATTCAACCTGTTTGTCTTTACTCAAATTTAAACTTAAAATGTTTGGATATATTGATAGTTTCTTAATTTGGTTGCACTTCACTTCGGCTGTATTTGATATGTTTGCTAATTACTCGTTATTCAATTATTATTATTATTATTATTATTATTATTATTATTATTTTATCAGCAAGTAGGTTTCTTAGCAAAGACGGGAGGTCATTCTGTGTATAGGTAAATACATAAATAAATATAGAAATAAATGAATGAATTAATTAATTAATTAACATTAATATTATTATGCACCATGCAATGTTTTTAATCTGTAAAGGGAGAATTAAAAAAAGAAATGACTCTTGTCCTTTAGTCATTTGTATTTCCATAGCACTTCATACAATGCCAAAGCAGATTTACAGAGTAAACAGGCTATAATAAATTAAACAGAAATGTGTAAAGTTAGCTTGTAGCATATAGTTTGTCTTGCACCAATTTGAAGACCCAATACCTTATTTGATGGTGTTTTGTGCCTCGTGGTTGAGTAAGTGTGTTGGTCACCGTTCAGTGCTGATCTGCAATAGCATTTGGCAGCTGACAGGTGTATCAGCTGCGAAATCCTCCGTACACGTGCGAGAGTACGCGTGCGTGCGTGTGTGTGGGCAGGCAGCCCGCGATGCCGTGCACCTTGTGGCTGCCCATTAATATAATTAAATTGCACTAAAAACTTTCCCTTTGAAACAAATTAATTAAGATGCTATTATTTAGCCATTGAGAGGTTAATGACCGTCATTAGAAACAAAGGCAACATCCACCATCATTAGCCAAACTCGGTTATTTTGTCAATTTTGGTTATTTACTGGGCAGAAGATTAATGAGGCCAGATACTCGCCCAGACGCTAATTAGCTTTAAAAACATAACACAATCCATCACTGCTTGTGATTGTTACAGCAACACACACACACACACCGACGCAGACATAGACGCACACAAACCGAATCACACCAACTGCATATTCATATGCTCTCAAACAATATCGGTATATTAAAAAATCTAATTAATTAAGGAATACAAATTACAATGAGTACAAAAATAAAGCAAAATCCACTCCATCCATCAGAATCCCAAGCTGTAATGCTAAATAGGCTACTGGCTCCGTTTTATTAAGTGTAATTTGAAAACAAAACAAAACAATCACTCTTGACTGTGGTGGAGTCAGCAGATGTCAGATTTAAAAATTAAATATTAAGCATGATAACTACTGCACTCAAAAAATGACTTTTTGCTTTTACTACTTATTTAAAATAAGCTGATACAACACAAAGTGGAGACCAAACTTAACAGACACCTATTTAAATTATAAAGAGTGTGTGTGGTAACACTCTATGAATACTTTCATTTTATTCATTCATTCATTCATTTTCCTTTGGCTTAGGGCGTACTCACACTATGTACCGTTGCCTTGAACCGGGCTAAAGCACGCTTGTCCCCCCTCCCGTCTCCCCCGACGGCCCGCACTCACATTACATTCGGGCCTGGGCAAGCTTACGTCATCAATGATGCGCTGTTCAGTAAGCGCTTTCGCTCAGCCCAGTGGAGATTTCTTTAGTTAAATCGTTTAAGTCGTTTGATGTGCAGTGACACGCAGTCAAATATTTCGCCGAACAGATCAGCCACTTTTGACGCTCATAAAGTCATCATGCTGCAGGAATTAGGAGGTTTGCTGAAGGTGCAGCTGTCGTGCAGTGAGGGGTTTGCGTCTTTAATAAACTACGACAGTTTGCGTTCATTGAACAGTACGAATGATTAATTAATCCATATCAAACAGTCTCTTAAAAGTCACGTCTTGTTTTCAGTTTCGGGTTCAGGCACGCTTGCACTCACACTGCAAGCGTACCACGCCTGAGCCCAAGTGAACCGCGCTCAGGCCTACCTCTTCCAACCGGGCCAGGGCCGCCCAAGTGAACCGTTCCTGAGCCCGATTCAGAGCACTCACACTTCTCAAATGATCCGGAAAACGGGCCTGGGCACGGTTCGGATTGCATAGTGTGAGTACGCCCTTAGTCTCTTTATACATCAGGAGTCACCACAGCGGAGTGAACCGCCAATTTATCCATCATATGTTTTACTCAGCGAATGCCCTCCCAGCTGAGACCCAGTACTGGAAAACACCCATGCACACTCATACACTACAGCCAAATTAGTTTATTCAATTCACAAATGTCTTTGGATTGTGGGGGAAATGGAGCACCCGGAGGAAACCCATGCGAACACAAGGAGAACATGCAAACTCCACACAGAAATGCCAACTGGCCCAGCCGGGACTCGAACCAGTGACCTTCTTGCACAGCAACCGTGTCGCCTACTTTGATTTTAGTTGTCTTTTATTTCTTAAGTTTTAATTTCCAATATGAATCCTCATTACACTTAACACGTTTACAATGATAATAACTTAACAAGTTTTTAATGATTTTGAAATTAAGATTATGCATTAATGAAGGAATTATAATGCTTTGTTTCGTTATTTCATCTTTATTTACAAGTAGCAGGGATACTACTCTAAATATAGCTACTCTATATTTCTGTTTGTCCGCATCCTGTCCCTTTGTGCCCCCTAGTGGCATTTTCTCAAACTGCTGTTACACCTAAACACATTTTCTTAAAGGGGTGGTCCACTACGGTATCAATTTTTTTAACTTTAGTTGACGTGTAATGTAGCTGTGTGAACATAAACTGCCTATGCTCAAAGTTCAATGCAAAGGGAGACATTGGCTTTTACAGAGTTAGCTTAGCAAAGCCTACAGCGAACGAAGTTTGGGGACTACAAAAAAATACATCCGGGTTAATGAAATCACAAACCTTTCAAATTACGCACATTCACCATGCGAATCAAAGGGGAGCGGCCAATGCCGTCCAAACGCTGCTATTTCCACAGAGCTTGTTCTGTTTCTGTATTTGAGCTTCCAAAGGACACGACACCAATAGATAAGTGCTTACAATTTAATTTTAAATTATGTTCCAGAGAATTATAAAAAAATATATAGCTAGCATTTGACAAAGGACAGCTTTCAAAATCTCTCCCAGTTCAGTGCTGAATTCGGTTAAAACTCCTCAAAGAAGGAGCTGCTCTAACCGTATAGACAAAGCTGCGTAGTTTCTAGCGTTAATGGTATGTTGTAGCAGGGACGTAAACAAGGATGTAAACAATGACAAATGCTGTTTGACACCGTTAACAGTTTAGCTACAAATCCATATTGATCAGTCAAACCGCTGTAAACACCCACAATCATCAGCAGCGCTGCAGTGTCTCTCTATGCGGCCGCTTTCCCTGCATTCTACATCTCAGATAACAAACTCGCCAAAGAAATTAGAACATTTCATATTACTTACACATGCTTATTCCGAATATATATGAAAGACACTCTCAGATTTTATTTTAGAGAGCTGGCGTGAGGTTCAGCTGTGTCCTCTTCATTTGATTCAGGCTCAAACTGATACCGCTAACAGCTAAACTGACTGACAGTATTTACACAGCAGAGGCACAGCGCATGCTTTCAGATACGTGATGCTTTTCCTGGTCAGGTGGAGCCGATCTGCAAATCACAGCACATTATGTTAGCTGACCAATCAGAGCCTCTTGAGGACGGGCCTTTCGGAGGAACTAGGAAATAGGACAGTTGTTTTCATGTTAGCTGAGTAACTGTATATAATCAAAGTAAGTTATATGAAAAAATTAATGTGATTTTTTTCAGCCTGATCTCACGAGGAAACGTAAGTATTTTACGTTTTGTCAGTTTAGTGGCTAATTCGTACGATTTTAAAAAGGAACGCCACCTAACCTAACCCCACCCCTAACCCCAACCGTCATTGGGTGATGAGCAAATCGTACTAATTTGTACGAATTAGATCGTACAAATTCATACGAATTAGCCACTAAATCAAAAAGTTACGAATTGCCGTGAGATTGCGTTGGATTTTTTTTTTACAAATGAAGCATGAGCACACATTGCTTTGCATCTTATAAACACAACCAAACCTTAAAAATACACTCTGGACCACCCCTTTAATCTCTTAGTCCTGCTGTGGCGGTAATGGCCATATTGAACGGTCACCCACTGTAATTAGCTTCTAATGGTAAACATTTCTTAACTTTACTATAGTCTGCAAAAACACTTTGATTGACATTCTCCCCTTGTACATGTCATCAGATGGAAAAAAAAGCCCCGCCCATTAATCTCTCCTTCATTAGCATAGAACATTAGTCTTGCATTTGAATCTGCCACTATGCTGACACATAGGCATTTGAAGCTCCGCCCTCCTTTAAAAAGAGCACAATCTCATTTGAATTTAAAGCGTCAGTCACCAAAACAGCACAATTATCATCAAAGCCTAAAAGGGGCAGTTTCTAAGAGGTATAAAACATTATATGTGTGATATTTTAGCCTGATCTCACGGGGAAACGTAAGTATTTTACGTTTTGTCAGTTCAGTCGTACAAAAATATACGATTTTAAAAAGGAGGCATGGCACCTAACACCACCCCTAACCCCAACCGTCATTGGGTGATGAGGAAATCGTACTAATTTGTACGAATGAGATCGTACAAATTCATACAAATTAGCTACTAAATCAAAAAGTTACGAATTGCCGTGAGATTCCATTGGATATTTTGAGCTGAAACTTCACATACACACTCTAGGCATATCAGAGACTTATTTACATCTTGTAAAAAGAGGCATAATAGGTCCCCTTTAATAGTTTTATGTCCAATCCATTTAAATTTGTTACATTAAGTGAATCGATTTGAATAAATTGTGTGGAACCCTGCATATTATACAGCATAAGCATGCATATTTTTCTCACTTTTCTCTTCAAAACAGGCTCAACAGGCTCTTTTGTTTACAAATGTAATGTGGTAACTTCACATATTTTTAATCTGTTCTGCATATTTGTTTTGTATCATTATTATAAGAGGAGAGTGACCACTAGCATAGCCATGCAATAATCAGCTGACAACAGTTATTCAGTTCAGTGGTCAAGTATTATTATTAATATTATAACTTTTTAGTGAGTCATAAAATCATAGAAAATAATATTTTGAGTAGTGCTCAGGGAGCAGGGCTGCAGATGAATTGCTCTGTTTAGGAAAGTCACAAAGAGGACAAACAGGGTGAGAGCCAGTCCCACTCCAGTCACCTGATTGGTGGAGAGCGAGAGGGCATAACTGCCATGGGGCGTGACCGCACGGCAACCAAATGAGTAATAGGTTGAGCTCCACGGGGCATTGAAATGACATTGCAGAAGATAACGGAACTTATTGTCATTCTCCTGGAAATTTATGACCACTCCATAAATGTTTATTAGCATTTTTCTATTTATAACTTGAAAAAAAAAAAAAAAGACAGCTCTTAGTGTGTCTTTGGTCTTTTTATGATCTGTGTGCATAGCAGGCCCCGCTGCTCTGGAAGCCCTCTTAGTGAGCATGTGTGAGCTCTACTGTGCCGAACTGTAGTGAAAAAGAAGGCGAGCGCAGATTTGATTTAAGACACACTGGGCCTGTGACTGTCTTTTATCTGGGCGCCGGTAAATCATTCAAGCTGTACATCAGCAGGAAACAGCAGGCCTCTGGGCAGCCCCAAAACACACTCCCTCAGATGTTAACCTTGCCGGAGGAACTCATGTTCTCACACGTCGGCCCGTTCTAAGAGAAGCTTACAATAAGGTCAAAGCTAATGCACTGACATGGTGTGCGGCCCAAATAATACCTAGCACCTCTGTGAGTATTTTAAAGCATGTTTGGTAGTCTCGCAATACAAAGGCTGTTCTAAAAGAGATCAAAATAACTGCCTTTAGCGAGATTCTGAGGTGGCATCACATCACAACATGTCTTTTTTTTTCAGAGAATTCTCTCCCATGGTATATCACAACAATCTCCCACATAGCAAACGGACTTGGCCCAAATGTGGCCTCATTATGGCACTGCTGGCGTGTTGCCGGCAATGGCATGCATAATGTCAGCCAAATGTGGGCCATGCATGGCAATGATGGCACTGCATGCATGACGGCAAAACTACATTTGG
This sequence comes from Danio kyathit, assembly GCA_903798195.1. Classification (NCBI taxonomy): domain Eukaryota; kingdom Metazoa; phylum Chordata; class Actinopteri; order Cypriniformes; family Danionidae; genus Danio; species Danio kyathit. Next base: position 6,709,518 of record LR812531.1, on the reverse strand, counting down.
GCCAGTTGTGGATGGGAGGTGTGTGGCCCAGATCAGTGTAGCGATTGTTTACATTGTTTAGGTAACATTAGGCTGGGTTATGGGTCAGTTTTTGGGGTTTCTGGTTAAAGTATAAACTTATAGATGAGAATCAGTACTAATATTAAACCTGTTTTGGCCCAGTTCATGGCCAGTTAAGAGTGATATATTGGCTGATATTCAGGCCGGTTATGGCCCATGTGTGGCCCTTTTCTTTATTCCAGTTATGGGCCACTTCAGGACTGTCATTCTTTGCAGTACTTGGGCCGAGGGGAAAGTTATTGTGTGGCCCAGAGCTGGGCCAGAAAACATTTTCTATGTGGGCTGTTCAAGACAGCTAAAGAAGGCATTCTGTATACAGATAAATCAGAGTTATAAGCCATGCTGGATTTAGCCCCCCTGTAAATTTTTTTCTGCGATTTCTCCCAGGTAACAAAGAATTCTGGCCCAGATTTGGCATAAAGCTGGCACAGCAGGCATTTGCCTGGCACTGGCATACAGCATGTGGGGCCAAACATGGCCCGGGTTTCGCAGAGGTGGCACCATCTTAAAGGTGGCACACAAGACTTGGGCCAGATATCAAATGTAGTATTTGACCCAGATGTTAAAGATATATGTGGGCCACGTAAGTTTGGCCTATCTTTTAAAATACATTTAAATTAGTTTTGAGTCACTTCGAGAAAAAGCGTGGCCATAAAGTGAAATGCTTCATGGGTTTATCGAACTCATTGCAATTGTGATGCACCAACACACCTGGCCCAGTTCAGGCCCAGTTATGGGTTATTAACGTGGCTGAAACTTGGCCCAAATATGGTCCATGTTTGGCCCTTGTATGGAAGCCAAAATTGGACCAATCATGTAGCGTAATTCACTGCAGCATGTGGGCCAAGCGAAAGCTGATTTTGTGGGCCAGATCTGGGCCAGAGAAATTTTGCTATGTGAGCTGTTTAACGGAAAGAAGATTTTTACATTTCTAAACATAATAGTTTTAATAACTCGTTTCTAATAACTGATTTCTTTAATCTTTGTCATGATGACAGTACAGAATATTTTACTAGATGTGTTAGATATTTAAGATACTAGTATTCAGCTTAAAGTAAACTTTAAAGGCTTAATTAGGTTAATTAGGCAAGATAAGGTAATTAGGCAAGTCACTGTTTAACAGTGGTTTGTTCTGTAGACAATCGAGAGAAAAATTTGAGCCGGATCTTGCCAGATCCTGTTCCGAAAAATGTCAGATATTCCTGTTTTGCATTCTGGTATTTATTTTACTGTACATGATCTGGTGTTCCGTCAACTTGTCCTACCTTGTCAGATTGTCCTACCTCCCATTCAAAAAGTAGGTAGCACATTTTGATGACACAATATGCTACCCATCAGATGTTGCTACCAGTGTCAATTTTAATGTAGAGTACAACAACCATGTGTTTTGGGTTTATTATTGGACAAATTCCATATCACAATTTCACAACAAACAGTTAACTTTTTATGCCATCTCTATTTTGTATATATCTTGTATATACAGTATGCTTATAAAAAGATTACAAATATTTTACTGCAGTAGCATCTTTTGTTTGGGCAGGCTAAATTGTCCGTAGTGTATGAGTGTGGATGAGTGTGTATGGATGTTTCCCAGACTTGGGTTGCAGCTGGAAGGGCATCCGCTGCGTAAAACATATGCTGGATAAGTTGGGCGGTTCATTCCGCTGTGGTGATCCCAGATTAATAAAGGGACTAAGCCGAAAAGAAAATGAATGAGTGAATGAATCATATTTTGTTAAATAATTAGTTTATAAAGGCTAGATAGTAGCTCACTTATTTTGGGAATGTCCTTTTGTTGAATTCTTTTGGGATTAAAGTGCTTTTTTGAAAATGCTTTCATTATCCAAAATAATCTTAATAATTGTCTTAATTAAAACACCTTGTTTTGGGTTTTACACTAATATATATTGAAAAGTTTTATATCTATAAATGTAAATAAATGTAAACCCCCTTTTTTTAGCATATTTAAACAAGAAGTATTAGCCTTAAGAGTGATGTTTAAACTGTGCTTATTGCTTTGTATTTAATAGGCCTATTCGCTGACATTTATTTTCTTTTTATGTTTATATTTCCCTCTCGTTTCCCCTTATTTCTCTCATGCATTTGTTATATAGGCACTTAAATTTAATTCATAATCCGTTATTGTTTAAAAATGAACTGTAGTTTGCAGAGACTGTATTCTGTTTTATTTGTATTGTAAATCTGTTGTTGTTAAAAATAAATAAATAAATGATGAAAATAAAAGATATGATAGGTCATCATGACTGCCGCAACCAAAGTGGCAGCTCTGTTTTCAACTCCGCTCCCGCTCGCACTCGGCTAATCTGGTTGATCACCGGCTGCATCTGTGGTTCAAGTCGAACGCACCTATTGAGTTCTTTCCTATGTTTAATTTGAATGTGGAATAGAATATAGCAGCCTAGAACCTAAAGGAACCTAACGCCCCATTCACACGGGGCATCATCTTCAAACTCTTCCCATTCACTTTGAATGGGTGACGTCAAGGCGTTGCCGAACTGCATTGTGGATCCGTCGGTCGGTCGCTTCAAGGCGTTGCTTCACTGCAAAAGTTGGGACTTGCTCAACTTTTCAAGCGCCGATGGAAGCGTCGGCCAATCAGATCGTTGTATGCAAATACACCAGCTCAGACAGTGGCCTATTGCTAACTAATTTCATAGGCTGACGCTACTATGACGATCGCGTCAGCCCCAACTTCAGACACGCCCTCTGTCAAGCATTGACGCTGAAGCCCCGTGTGAATGGGGCGTTAGGGTTTCAGTCAAGTTTGTGACAAGAAACCAGTCTATCACATCTCTTCCTTCATCTGTTAAACAACTGATCAATATTCTGGCATGGGAAGTCCTGCCTTCAAAACCCATCTGAAAATGCACATGTCATAAGATCTATGCATGTATGCGTGACAAGCTGACGTTGCAATAGCGGACATGTTTCCTCGAGGTCCAAATCAAGTATGCGTATCTAATTTGAGCCAGAGTGTGGCCAAGCTAAAAAGCCCCATTGGAATGACATCGTCCTCGTAAGATTCCCCCATAGGAAATGGGATGTATTCCCATAGGGAGGTGATCATAATTCTGCGTGTCTCTGGATCACAGACACACGGCAATGCAGGGCTGGATGTAATCCTTCTAGAACAGTGCATCGCAATGTTGTGTGGTTTTAAGCTAAGCCTGGCTCTGCATGGTGTGTGCACATGCTACATTCCATTCAATAGAGAAAAGTCTGAATTTCCAGATTCCTACTAAGGAAAGTACATTAGAATGTCTGTTGGTACAACTTGGAAGTTCTTGTAAAAAAAATCTAATAATAATAAAATCACCAGTAGGCAATGTATAATGTCACACTAAAATGGCAGGATCCATACATAAATTAGAATTCACTTTAACCAGTCAAAGGGGGTTAGCTAGTCTAATATACGCTGGAGTGCATTTTGCCAAAACTACCACTAGCCAACTAAGATTGCAAGTTCTGTCCTTACAAACATTTCCCAAATTTTCCAAATCCATCATCCCAAATACTCAAGTCTCTGCATTGATCTCATGGGCCAGCCTGATCACCCGCAGGTGACCTACTCACACCTGCAGCTTCTCCACGATGGACGTCCAGCGTTCTCCAGCCCCTGGCGCCTGCCTAGACTGCAGCTCTGCACAAGAAGTTTGGCCAGAGGAGAAATAGCCGTGCCCAACTGAGCCTGGTTTCTCTCATGGTTTTTTTCCCTTCACTTTGGTCAATTGGTGAAGTTTGTTCCTTGCCACTGGTGCCACTGGCTTGTTTGGTTTGGGACTTGTGGAGCTGCGCATCAATTTGCTCTTCAGTGATTGGACTTTCAGCAGTGAAAATTAATCCACATTGAACTGAACTTAAACTCTGAAAACTGGACTGACACTGTTTCAATTTACTAGATCTCCTATGTTAAGCTGCTTTGAAAAGTGCTATAGAAATAAGGATGAATTGAATTGAATCGTTCCAATAAACATTCACAAACAGTGTCACAATCTTGTGTGGTTTGAACTACACATGTAGAGCTGCAGTTAAAAGTTCCTGGCTGTGTCCACCCCCCTCCCAATTTCCTTTCTAAACTTCATCCAATTTGAATTATTAAAAAAAATATATAGAATTGTCATAATGCATACACATGGTTTTAATTTACATTTTGAAAGAAGGTCTATATTTTCTTTGTATATGCAGAATGTCTGCAGTGTTTTATAGACAACAAATGGCCATATATCTGATTTGTATATTAGATTAGGCCAGGGGTGACCAAACTTGGTCCTGGAGGCCCAGTGTCCTGCAGGTTTTAGCTCCAACTTGCCTCAACATACCTGCATGGGTGTTTCTAGAAAGCCTAGTAAGAGCTTAATTAGCTAGCACAGGTATGTCTGATTAGGGTTGGAACTAAACTTTGCAGAACACTAAGGGCAGGACCGAGTTTGGGCACCCCCGGATTAGGCTATATGTTGATTTTGAATGGTGCTATGCATCATTGCTGAAGTTTATGGATCTCCAACAGAGTTCGGGAAACACTTGTCACTACATTGCTTATTATTCCCAAATGATGCATTGCACTATGGTAGTTTAGCCGGAAGTTACATCATTGTTTGAGAAATGCACATCTGGTTAAAAGAGTCAGGGGCATTTGTTATGCTGATGAACTGCTAAACAGCATTTTGGCAATCTGAGCATCTTAAGCTGTCTTTTAGGACAAGCAAACCACCTTAAGATAATTTAAAGTCTGTGTAAAATTAAAGTTTACAGTGTTTATTTTGCTAGGGCACATTGTTATTCTTGATGTGAGTAGGTAATCTGTGCATTCAATCCAAAGTTTTGGTAACTGACTTCAGTGTTTGGGGTTCTGGTTGTTCTGTTGACGTCAACTTGAAGGCTTCCATAGCAAAAGTATATCAATAACCTTAGCCACACCCCTCTTACCATTAGTTTGCTATGAAAGAGTGATGCACAAAGGAAAGTCCCAACTCAATATTCAGTTTCAGTTGGAAGTACGTAAACATACTGGAATTAATGTCTCAGCAACTTCACATTCACGCAGACTTTAAGCTAGATCAGGGTAATAAATGATTTTCAGATGCCACAATTTGGAAGGAAACCTTTTTAGATGGTAATCAAACAGAGGCCAACATTGCAGTTGTGTTTCCATATCATCTTTTGTAGTCTGAAGTAAAAGTTCCAACATAGAACTTTGAATAGAACGCAGTGATAGAGAAGAGAGAGGCCTCTGAAAGGGGAACCAGGCACAAATGCACAGCAGCTGCTGCTATCTGCTGGCTGGCTTCATATGCAACCCGTGCAGCCATTGGTGCTCTAAATTGGAAACCATGCTGCTATGTTCTGGCCTTCATAGACCAAACTGCAAGCATAACACAAGTTCCTCCACTTTGTTCACACCCATTGTTCCTAGGGCCAGAGCTATGAAGACTGTGTGTCCAATTCATCTTGTTTTTTTCCAGTCATCTTTATTTACATAGTGCTTTTTACAATGTAGATTGTGTCAAAGCAGCTTAACAGATGAAGAAATCAAAAAAAGTAGAGTAAAACCCATATTATTTCAAATTGTAGAACATTCCAGCAATTCAGGCAGGCAGGAGAGTAGTGTAGAATGGTGGTGTAGTTCTAGTAAACTGTGTAGTATAAATTTCAGGTTGGGGACGGGGGTTGGGTTGTGGTCACTTTTGAGCTAACGATGGAGTAAGACATGCTTGATGGAGCTCCTGCCCAGTGCACCCCAGTGCAAGGGTGCCCGATCCTGTTCCTGGAGATCTACCTTCCTGGAGAGTTCAGGTGCACCTGCTTTAATTACCAAGCGCTCCTTCAGATCCGACTAAGTTGGTTTAGTTGTTTTTGAACAGAGTTGGAGCTGAACTCTGCAGGAAAACTGATCTCCAACAATAGGATTGGGCACCCTTTTTGTTGAGTGATGGCCTCCAAGCTTTGAAAATATAAATACTGTGAATCCTCCAACTCTAGGACCAATGCCTCCTTTGAGAAAACTACAGCCTCTAACCCTACATTGACTCCTTCAGAGCTGACACTGGACAAAATAGTATACATGTCTCTGTTGAAGTTCAGTTCAGTTTAGTTTGGATCAGTGAAGAGCATTGGTCCACTGAAGAGCAACTCCATCTTGGGACAGGCAGATGATCTACCTGTCCCAACCAAGCAAGGCAGAGGCAACAGTGGCATCGAACAAACTTCACCAATTGACAGAAGTAAACCGTGAGAAAAACCAGGCTAAGCTGGCCACAACCATTTCTACTCTGCTCAAACGTCCGAACGTCGGAGGCTTAAGAACGATCATTGTCCATCATGGAGCAGCTGCGGGTTCAAGTAGATCATCAGGCTGGTGTTCAGACACCAATGTGGGCTGAAATTCTTCACATTTTTACGCACAAATATAATTCGTTCTGTGAACAGAGCTGCTATAATTGACAGCGACCTTTTCTGTGCAATAAATAATGATTTGCTAAAATTCTTTTTGGCTTAGTCCCTTTATTAATATGGGGTTGCCACAGCGAAATGAACCACCAACTTATCCAGCACATGTTTTACGCAGCAGATGCCCTTCCAGCTGCAACCCATCACTGGGAAACACTCATACACTCTTATTCACACTCATACATCACAGACAATTTTAGCTTACCCAATTCACCTGTACCGCATGCCTTTGGACTTGTGGGGTAAACCAGAGCACCTGGAGGAAACCCACGCAAGCTCGAGGAGAACATGCAAACTCCACACAGAAATGCCAACTGACCCAGCCGAGGCTCGAACCAGCGACCTTCTTGCTGTGAGGCGACAGCACTACCTACTGCGCCACCGCGTCGCCTGATACCGTACAGTAATTGATTAAACAATTCTAATTGCGATGCAGGATGTCCCAGTGACTACCTTTACCTGGACATCAGTAATAATAATGACCATAAGTAAGACAATAATGTGATTAAGGTCTTTACACGCTAGTTTCCTCTGGCGTTTCACCCAACAACCATATGTGATTTTGGATGTTTCGTGTTTAATTTTGCAACTGCAGTTCATTTCTCACATTATGCGTGCAAACAGACGACGGCAGGTACAAATTCTCAAGCAACAGGCTACCTCTGCCATTCCATTCAATAACTTTGTATTCATGCCCCCACGACAAACTCTGAGGCACTTCATAATGTTCATTCCTTCAAGAATTCTCAGCATAGTCATCATTTCCTGCTCGCACCAAAAACATGCTCTCTTACTTGAAGGCAGTCTCACTTGTTTGTCGTCAAACGCCTGACAACTGCCGTGTGTGTGCCCTGTCGAAAATGTAGCGAAAAGTACTGCAAAACAGTAATAATTTGATGAAGGTGTTTACATGTTGGTACTGCAAATCAATAATGCGTCTAAAATAGGAATACTCCACAAGTCTTAATCAGATTTCTGTGTAGTTTGATTATGACTTTAGTCAGATTAAGGTAATCAAAATTTGCTGTTTACATGGTAGACTCTTAACCAGAGTATAGTCTTAATCAGAGTATTGGTATCCATGTAAACGAACTCAGTGTCAGGTTCCCGCTGGTGTTCCCATCACTTGGCCATGCCGAGTGTTCATCCAATTTGATGTAGTCATGCTATTCTCTCCTGGCACCCTGCCGGCCACACTCGATCACACCTCAGCCTTTAAAGTGCACGCCAAGATCGGTCATCTGCCGGGGCCGAGGTGTAACTTTATGAAATAATTACTTTACTGGCCTTTGGAGTATGCAGCGGGCTGAAAATAAACAGTGGTGGGTTGTGCAGGAAGAGAAAAGGCGTGAGGAGACGAGATGCATGGGGCCATAGTGTGAAACGAGAGAGGCAGCAGCAGAATTTATGGTTGACATTCATGTTATGGCAGCGGTTCAGACGTGACCCCCTCGCTCACTTGGCAGATGCCTGCTCTTCGCTGCCTTTCTCCACCTGTCCCAAAAACACACTGCTCTCAAGGATAGACCAGATCATTCTGCAAATATGGAGTCAACACTTGAAGTGTGTTGTTAAATTTAATGCATCATAAACATCACTGGGCCAAAATTGCACAACAATACAATTCACCAAAGCGCTCTTGAGAGTTTGTGAATGTCACAAAGGCTGTTCTTTTGGCTGAAATGTAAAGCAATCAACACCAAGTGTGATGCAACACATTTGTGAAGAAAAAAAACATTCTAGTAAACATCAGAGAAGGGATTCAAGGAGAAGGGAGAATTTATGTTGTTGTCTTCTTTTTTCTTTTCAATTGGATTTCAATTTTAGCCAAACAATAAAGTTATTAAAAAAGGTCTACACACTCCAAAATTCAAAGAGACACAACTCTGCAAGCATTTGTGTCTGTTTAATAAATGTCTAAACATAGAGGTCTTGGTTACAACAAGATTAAGATTAATTCTTTTTTTACCCTCCCCCTTCCACTAGCCCTTCCCCTACCCCTACACCCTACTCCTCTTTCTCTTTCCCTACCCCATCCCTTACCCCTACCTCTTCCCTAGCCCCTTACCCTACCCCACCCCTTTCCTGACCCCTTCCCCTTTCCCAACCCCTTACCCTTTCCCCTATCTCTTTCCCTAACCCTTTCCCTTCCCTTATCCCTTCCCCTATCCCTTCTCCTACCCCTTTTCCTACTCCTTCCCTACACCTTTCCCAATCCATTCCCCTACTCCTTCCCCTTTCACTACCCATATCCCTTCCCCTTCTGCTTCCCCTATCCTTCCGCTTCCCCTACCTCTTACCCTTCCGCTTCCGCTACCCCTATTCTTTCACCTACCCCTTCCTAGACCCCTTTCCCTACCCCTACCCCATTCACGACCCCTTCCTTGACCACTTCCCCTACCCATTTCCCTACCCCTTCCCCTACCCCATCCACGACCCCTTCGTTGACCAATTCCCCTACCCCATCCATGACCCCTTCCTTGACCACTTCCCCTACCCCTTTCCCAAACACTTCTCCTACCCCTTCCCCTACCCTATCCTTTCCCCTACCCCTTTATCTACCCTTTCCCCTTTCCCTACCCCTACCCCATCCATGACCCCTTCCTTGACCACTTTCCCTACCCTTTTCCCGACCATTTCCCCTACCCCATGGGCCTTAAAACAGAGTGTGAATGGGGAAGATTCAAATTTTACTCTTAAGAAATGGAACACCACATGTCATCATATGTCATCGCGATCTTTTACTTCATATGAGATTGACAAAGGCAACTGCTGTAATTATTGTAATTATGTAAATAACATTCCATTAAAACTCCACTCTCCAGCAGTTCCTCGCTTTCAATATCTCGTTTGTCACGGGGGACATGCAGGAAATGTTCCTAAATAAAAAGCGAAAGTGCCAAACTGCAGTTAAAGTCGACAAATTAATATTTTGGGAAGTAATACGATTACTGATGTCCATGTAAACACAGTCACTGTCTTTCTCCCCTGCGTCTGTGTGTCCAAACGTAAACTCCCTTATTTGCAAATCCTTCCCTCCCCCGACACTCCCACCTAAACAGAGCTGGACACGCCCACTTTCCTGACTTTTTCCAAACTAGAGGTGTGAAAACTCCCTGCTGAGACAGGGGGGTTTCGTGGCCCTTTAAATACTGTAAATAAACTAAAATTTTGTATATATACGTTTCATAAGCAGAGTAATTGTATATTTTGTAAAACAAATATGTTTAGTGGAATACTAAAGAGGATGGATAGGAATGTGGCTGGAAGGTAACAGTTCATATTCATCACTGGTGTCGTTAAATGCTAAACGTACCTCTCCTCTCACCAAGGCCTCTTCATCCCCCACAGGCCTCCTTTCAAGGCAGCTGCTTATATATGCATTAAACTGCAAGACTAGGTTTGGACAGAACATACTAACTTTGTCTTTGCTTCTGTCATACCTTCACCCACTGGAATGAGTTTTCATGTTTTAACTTGCTAAAGGTATTAAAACACCAGTCCACTGACAGAGTTTGAGAGAAAGAGTAACAGACAGAGGGGGGGTGAATGGGGAGCCCATATCTCAACAGTGATTTACAAGTCTGACTTGTTAAAATCAACACAGCTTCCTGACAGTGACAGGAGATCAAACCAACAGGAACAGCATAATCAAACGCTCTGGCACATATGGAATCTTCACGTTCACATAAAGGCATGTCATAGTTCCACAGAGATGGCAGCTGTTGACACTACTGAGATGGTGTTAAAAGGTCGAGGGTTTCTGAGAAAGAGGCAGCACTTAAAATCTACCACCTCATGAACATCCTCGCACGCGCTTACTGTAGCTTAACAAGTCTAGTCATATTTTAGTTAAAACAAGTTCTTTATTTCTGTTTAGTTTGATCCCTGACTTACTCAATATTTGTTATAAAAAAGGATTAACAACTATTCTGAGTTGTCAAATATTAAAGGTGCAATAATTATTGGCATATATATCTGATATTTACATACTATAGCAGGTTTGGCTTAGATGTGTTTAAACGTTCTCCAGAAATTTTTTGCATGTTCATTTATAATCAGGGTGTGAATTATACATTGAAAACCCGGGGGAGACCGGGGGGGTTGTTTTGACAAGTTTTTTGTTTATGTTCGGTAATATTCCTCAGTGAACCAAATTTATTTATTATTTTTATTACAATTTATTTACAATTTTATTTATTATTAATTCAATTACATCTAATTTATGTTTTCAGTGTTTTGAGGGATATTGAGTGGCTTTTTTTATTTTACTGTTTAACTTTCATGTGCAAGCAAGTGTTGAATAAAATACAAACTATGCATTGTTTTACGGACACCTACAGTACAAATGCCTATTTTACAAGAAACATGTTTTGTGAGCACTTACGCTGTCTGTTGGTGCTCTAGATTTGCCAGTTTCAAACCTCTGAATTAATTATTTTTTGGCGCAAACATGCATTCACAATGGTATGGACCATTACAGGGGTGGTCAAATGTATATTGAAGTTATTTTTTATTATTTTAATTCTTAATATTATCTAAGATACAGATCAGAGCAAACTATTTTCTTAACAATTAGGGGTGTGAACCTACACTGGTCTCACGGTTCGGTTCGGTTACGATTATCATGCCATCGATTCGGTTCAATTCGATATCTCGGTGCATCACGGTGCATTGTCGATGCTTTCCCCAAACACAGTTTTATATTTGGGGGTGGGGGGGGCTGTCTGTATAAACACACACACACACATAGACACACAGCACCAAGCAAGCGACACAGAGCATCACGCCCTCTCTCATTCACACACATACACGCACACAAACATAGACAGCAACACTAGAGTTTCCGACCGCTCCCGCGCTTTATTCGGAAATTTATTACCACGCCGCAAGAAATCTGGTCTGGTCCGCTTTACAGCCTCGGGAATGCAGACCTCTATCCAGAAGTATCGCTGTATCAGCCGAGAGGAGAGGAAAAGTCACGCCAGCAGGTCAAATGGGCCACAGCGAGAGAGAGAGAGAGAGCGAGAGAGAGTTTACTTTCATTCTCTCAATCACAGTGAAATAGGGGCTTGTGCTGTAAGTGTCAGTGAAAGAGTGTCCAGAAAACACACACGCAGTGAAATTGTGCAGTTTGTGCGTCAAGTAGTTAGAGCGTTGTAAACACTCGCGCTCGCCTCCCTCGCCATAGTAAGCTACCGCGACATAGCGCATAGGAGATAAATGACGTCAGTACATATTAACCGGTTATGATTATTACTGAACCGATACCGAATTGTCCGCGTCTGCATCGCGGTGCACCAAAAAAACAATTAATTTTGACATCCCTATTAACTATTAAAGACTTTGACCAACCCTCCCTGTAATTTGCCCCCTGTTTATATTCATATGGGGTTCGTATGGATACTGGAAATTCTTGAAAATGGTTGAATTTTTTTCAAGGTTTGAAAAGCGCTTCGATTTTGGAAGTACTTGAAAATGTGTTGCTTTCGTAATACTTAATCTTACTGAATAGGTAATAGTAATGAACTATTAGAATAAATATTTTTGCTATTGCATAAAATGAAAACAAAATGAATGGAGATTACCATTTCATGAGCGAACTGTATAAAATAAAAATTTTCATGTTTTTTTTTTAAGAAAATTATTCTGTTCATCAAGGAGGCATTTATTAAAAGTAAAAAAAAATAAATTGTTAAATATTTATAAAAGATTTAAATGTTTTCTTATTGTATGCAGTTTCAAATGAAATTATTACTCCAGTCATTATTGTTTTTATTCTTATTACATTAATAATAATATTAATAATAATAATAATGGCGACGCAGTGGCGCAGTAGGTAGTGCTGTCGCCTCACAGCAAGAAGGTCGCTGGGTCGCCGGTTCGAACCTCGGCTGGGTCAGTTGGCATTTCTGTGTGGAGTTTGCATGTTCTCCCTGCATTCGCGTGGGATTCCTCCGGGTGCTCCGGTTTCCCCCACAGTCCAAAGACATGCGGTACAGGTGAATTGAGTAAGCTAAAATTGTCCGTAATGTATGAGTGTGAATGAGTGTGTGGATGTTTCCCAGAGATGGGTTGCGGCTGAAAGGGCATCCGCTGTGTAAAATCGTGCTGGATAAGTTGGCGGTTCATTCCGCTGTGGCGACCCCGGATTAATAAAGGGACTAAGCCGACAAGAAAATGAATGAATAATAGTAATAATAATAAGTTCTGAAGGATCATGTGACTCTGAGGACTGGAGTAATGAAGCTGAAAATTCATCTTTAAATCACTGGAATAAATTAATAAACGAAATTATAAACTACTTTTGAACAGTTATTTTATAGTGCAATAACATTTCACAATTTTACTTGTACTGTATTTTTGATTAAATAAATGCAGTTTTAGTAAACAGGATAAGCTTATTTTAAAACATTTAAAAATCCTGCTGACCCCAAACTGTTAACCGGTAGTATACATTTAAGATGAAAGAAGAAACACTTAAGATTTCAGTAAGTGACATTTAGGAGATTAAATGACAATAATGTTGGTCATGGGGCTAACATGCCATCAAAAATGCTTCTTATAGTATAGTATGGTACATTGTAGTGTACTATATTATAACAAATGGCATCTAATTCATTCATTCATTTTCCTTCGGTTTAGTCTTTATTTCAGAGAACGGAATGAACCGCCAACTATTCCAGAATTCGTTTTACACAGCGGATGCCCTTCCAGCCGCAACCAGTACTGGAAACACCCATACACTCTCACATTCACACACACACTCATACACTATGGCCAATTTAGTTCATCCAATTTACGTATACTGCATGTCTTTGGATTGTGGGGGAAACCGGAGCACCCGGAGGAGAAACCCACACCAACACGGGGAGAACATGCAAACTCCACACAGACATGCCAACTGGCCCAGCCAGGACTCGAACCAGCGCTAATATAATTTGAAAAAATATGTACATGTGTAATTTGGCAAAATTTGCCAAAAAAGTGCTGAAAAGGTTTTAAAATGCACCTGGGAAGTGCCTGAAAATTGCTTAAATTTGACTTTATAAAAAGTGTGAGAACCCTGACCAGGGGCGCCGCTAAGGGGGGGAAAGTTAGGACGATTCTAAGGGCCCATGCACTCTAGGGGCCCCCAGAGGTCTGCTTTATAATTAATAACAGTGCTATAATGTAATATAAATTATGAATGTATCTCTAAATTACAAGTAAAACAATTTATTAGAAATAAAAATACGGCTTATATCTGCCTCTCGTGTCTGTCACTGTCAAATTGCACCCCCACCTCCTTTCACTATATAAGCTTTCTTGTAAAAGCTTAATTTACTTTGCTAATGATGAGCTCTATATGTCTACCTCATACATAGATGCAGATTCGCCCTCACCCGCTCTTCCCTACGAAGTTCCCCAAACTCATCTCACAGTTAAAGAAGCAGGTAACAAGGATATCACTGAGATCCTGCGTTTAAAAATAGCGTGTGCATTGCAGTCTGCGTTTAAGTATAAATTTCACTATGATATTAACTTAATTGTTGACGTGGCCACTATTAAATTACTGCTATTTTTGCACAATGTTGATTATCTAGAATGATAATAGGTATAACAGCAAAGCAAACATAAAACTAAGACAAATATTTAAGCTGTGGTTTTAAAGGCAGGCAGGGTGACAATTTATCAAGCTAGGTTTCCTTGAAAAATAATGATCCAGTAGGGAAATGTTAAAGTTTCAGTGAATATTTGATTACTGTTCCTTTTTTTGTACTACATTTACATTTGAACAATAATCGTCTGCTAGCTACAGCCATGGTCGTTCTCTTACTAAAAACTGATAATAGTGAAAATCAATAATAAAATGCATAGGTCAGTATAACTACATTGCAGACAAAGAGTTTGGATAACTAGCTTGGTAGTAGGGGGCCCATCCTCATATTTTTTCATGGGGCCCAAAATTGCTAGCGGCGCCCCTGACCCTAACTATAGTAATTACCCCTATAATTAAAAGCATATTTGAAATGGTTGTGGATATAAATAAGCTCTGCTCTAATGCTCCAACAAAAAGGACTGACAAGAGATGTATTTGTGGTTGTATTTTGTGATTAATATCAAACTTTTCGTAAAACATTTTACAATGTTCTATAAAGTGTCACAAAAAGAGCTGAGTGATATGACACAATGCATAAATGTGCACTGAAGACTTATGCTGCGTTCACACCAGACGTGGAACGCGCGGATAAATCATGCTATTCGCGTGTAAATAGGCGCGTGAACAGTTTACTCGCTTCATTCACGCATCACACTCCGCTTCATTCGCGCGTCACACTCACTTCAGAACAGACGCGGATTCACGTCATGGGCAGGGCTTCTGTCTGCCCGGTGACTGTAGCTTCGTTGCTAAATGGCTAACATGGATTTTATTGAGAAAATAACTGTGTTTATGTGCTTTCTAAAGGCTGAAAAACAGCGTCGATACGTTTGGACCAGTGTCTGAGTCCACTAGATACTTTCAGAGGTGCACCCAGCTCTGTGAGCTCATAAACTCCTCCAGAAACTTAACCTGAATGACGGAGGCTTCCAGCTAAATGGCTAACATGGATTTTATTGATAAAATAACTGTGTTCGTGTGCTTTATGAAGGCTGTAAAACAGCGTCGATACGTTTGGAGCAGTGTCTGAGTCCACTACATACTTTCAGAGGTGCACCCAGCTCTGTGAGCTCATAAACTCCTCCAGAAACTTAACCTGGATGACAGATTCTTTCAGCGGTGCTTCTGACTGAGCCAAGCCCAGTTTGATGAACTGTTGTCGGTGTCGGCTGAAGGATTTCCCCCGGGACACCAACAGCAGGTGCTACGTCACAATCATGCCCCCACAAGAGCAAGCTCCTAATTGGTTAACACGGCGCGAAAGTCCGCAGAAGTTCATATTTTTCAACTCGAGCGATTCAAACGCGCAAAACGCTCATATCGCGCCCACGCCATTCACACGTATTGCGCCATCCGTGCAGCGCCATTCACGTGTATCGCACCGCAGAATGCCTATTCGCGCGTTTGCATTGACTTAACATGTAAATCACTCGCGCTTGACGCTTCTTCTGGTGTGAACGCAGCATTATACTCCACACTTTACATGCACTTAAAAAAATTATTTATTTAAAAATGACGTAAATGTAAGTGGTTGCAAACTATTTATTTGGGCTGAATTTAAACAAACAAAGTTGAATATTACTGAATTTATTTTTTTTTAATTCAGCCCATATAAATTGTTTGCAACAATTTTGCAATAATAATTTTTTTCAGTGTGTCTTTGTTGCCTCATTACAAACATATGCATGACATTTCACAATATTCAAGTTAAACTAACAGAAGATACATTTAAACTGTATGCCTCCTTGTGGTGGCACTGAATAAATGTATAATCTGTATATCCTGCATTTTGCATTCTGATGAGCTGTGAACAGATGAGGTGCATGACCGCCTGTTTCACAGAACTGCTAATTTACTCGTCCGTCCTCTCCCATTTTCAAAATAGTATACCTCCTTTATGGACGTTTGGATAAAGCAAAACAATGAAAGATAAATGAACTAACTAACATGTCAATATTTGATGTGATGGGAGTGAGAACGTGTTCACCTTGAAATTTCAACATGAATGATTATAAACAGAAGAAAGGAAGAAAAAATGGGCATTCTGTACAGTATAATGCATGTTACACTCAACACTCTCAAAAAAGTTAATTAAAACATTTAAATAAGTGATTTTTAAATCATTCTGCATTTATATAAGTTGCTCCAAGTGATAAGGCGTGGATGACGAATGTACATTAAAAAGCTTGTGGGTAGGTGGGCTTGAGGGCATGCCCCATGTTCCTGTTTAATCTACCACCTTCCCTATGCATATACTGTATATTTAAAGGTTTCAAAGACAGATGTATAATAGGAAAAAGGGGCTGGAATAAGGTGTGTTTTATTGGTATAAAGGCAGTCCTTTGTTAATGTAGTGTTTGGATAAAGTAAAGCAATGGAAAAAAGAAATACAAGCTTTAGCTAAGCACTAAGCCTTACATTGTAATATATTTGCCCTGCTGATGAAAAAGACAATGATAATAAACTTGACTTAACTTTGACCGCAACATTACCTTTGACTTATTTAAAACCCAACATTGAGTATAATTCCTGTTGCAAACTCTAAAAAAGCTGTAAAACCCCAAACTCCTCCCATAACTTTAGCCTCATCAATGAACCAGTGAATCGAACATACATATATATATATATATATATATATATATATATATATATATATATATATATATATATATATATATATATATATATATATATATATATATATATACACAGTTGAAGTCAGAATTATTAGCCCCCATGAATTATTAGCCCCCCTGGTAATTTTTTTCCACAATTTCTGTTTAACGGAGAGAACACGTTTAGAACACGTTTCTAAAAATAATAGTTTTAATAACTCATTTCTAATAACTGATTTATTTTATCTTTGCCATGATGACATTAAATAATATTTTACTGGATATTTTTCAAGACACTTCTATACAGCTTAAAGTGACATTTAAAGGCTTAACTAGGTTAATTAGCTTAACTAGGCAGGTTAGGGTAATTAGGCAAGTTATTGTATTATGATGATTTGTTCTGACTATTGAAAAAAATAAATAACTTAAAGGGGCTAATAATTTTGTCTTTATTGTTGCTAAAACAAAACAAATAAGACTTTCTCCAGAAGAAAAAAATATTAGATGTTGTATTGGTAGTGGTAGTATTACCATAAGACCAGAGGCCAAACAGCTCTGGATGGAGTGTAAAAGTCAACAATGGGCTGTTTTTTAAACTGCAACAGAGAAAACCCTACCATGTCCAACCAATCCTACCAAAACTACTACCATGTTACATGCAACACAGGCTCATTGTGGATACATACCCTTGTCTACATTTCTGGACGGTGCAAATTTTGTAGCCAGAGGTATGTTGGCTTCTGTTGCTTTTCGTGCTACCAACTGACCACTCACCTCAGTGTGGATGGCTTTTCCTGTGTTACCAGTTTGCCCAGTAGCTCGCCACGTATGTCGGCAGACTTGCGAAGTGGAGCGGAGTTGACCATGACGACAGGGTTTGAGTTTGAGTCTGATGAGAAATGGTTCCAGAAACCAGGTAAAGAAAAAAAAATTTTTTTTTAGATTTTTCTAGATTGCTTTTGAAAACCCTATTGTTTGGGTATAGAGAAGAGGGTAGGTGGGTCAGTCTGATTCAGTTGACAGCAAGCTGGTGTAACCCCGCTGGTCCTACACCGACTTTCCGCCTGGGAGTCAGTTGCTCTACCAAGGAGGCTAAAGAACATGGCCTCTAGCTTCTGCCGCTAGAGCACCTTTAGAGGTCAGAGGAGTGAGGTTTACCTGCACAGCACTTCACTAGCTGGCCTCTGCTACACTCACCCCCCTAAATCTCACTCTCATCCGGGTCACGGCACCAATGCAACCCCACCGGTCCTACACCACCCAACCTGCTCTGAGCTAGGATCGAACTGGTGACTTTCCGCATGGGAGTCAGTTGTTCTACCAAGGAGGCTAAAGACCATGGCCTCCAACATCTGCCGCTAGAGCACCTTTAGAGGTCAGAGGAGTGAGGGTTACCTGCACAGCACTTCACTAGCTGGCCTACGCTACATTCACCCCCCCAAACCTCACTCTCATCCGGGTCACGGCACCAATGCGACCCCACTGGTTCTGCACCACCCAACCCACTCTGAGCTGGGATCGAACCGGCGACTTTCCGCATGGGAGTCGGTTGTTCTACCAAGGAGGCTAAAGACCATGGCCTCTAGTGTCTGCCGCTACAGCACCTTTAGAGGTCAGAGGAGTGAGGCTTAACTGCACAACACTTCACTAGCTGGCCTACGCTACATTCACCCCCCCAAACCACACTCTCATCCGGGTCACAGCAGCAATGCGACCCCACTTGTCCTGCACCATCCAAACCACTCTGAGCTGGGATCGAACCGGCGACTTTCCGCATGGGAGTCGGTTGTTCTACCAAGGAGGCTAAAGAACATGGCCTCTAGTGTCTGCCGCTAGAGCACCTTTAGAGGTCAGAGGAGTGAGGTTTACCTGCACAGCACTTACTAGCTGGCCTCCGCTACACTGGCCTGGTCGGCTGAAGGGTATATTGCGCCCTCTGGTGGATTAATGCGAGAAGAAAATGCGCGGGAGTTATTTGAGATCATCAAAATGTGCAGCCTCTGGTGAACTTACAAAAACTGCAAGCAGACATACCTCCGGTTAAATATTTCGCTGTCCCCAGAAATGTAGACCTGGGTACGTATCTGCAATGAGCCTGGGTTGATTGCATCTGTCTAGATTTAGATTTTTTTTTTCTATCTAATTCTCATTCATTTCAACTGTTGTTATAGAGGTGCCAACAAATAAACTTTGGAATGACAAGATGACATCATAGCATTCAAATGTCCACTCACTGTTTCTTCAGCCTGATCACATGAGGGCTGGAAAATGTGCAGCATTTCAAAGCAGGAGATTGATGCATTGGCTTGTGCTGGTGGCTGTGGTGAGGAAAAAGGCTTTGGGCTGACGCTGATAACTAATGCAGGCAAAATGACACGCTGCCACAACCACACTGTACATTAAACTGACCACAGGGAGATGAATGCAGAGTGTTAATGAGTGTGACAAATAGACTCCCCATGCAAAACTGCAAAGGTAAATTCCATCAGTAAATGCATGTGTGTGACAGCTACCGTACCGACGCTGGTGATAAATGAACACTAAGTGCTTGGCTCGGCGTGCCGAGGCCCAAATAAATTTCCCCCATCCTGTGTTTTCCTGCCCTCAAAACTGAGAAAAATTGAAGCACGTCGCACTGTGTAAATCACATTAAAAGCTCCTGCATGATATGCAATGGTGTAAATTAACCTCAAACCTTTAAGCGGCCGAATCAGTAGCATTTAGCTGAGTGAAAGTCCATCTGGAGTGGAACTATTTTAGGGGGCAGACTGCGTTTCCACAGGAAAGCATGCGTCTGGTTGACTCTGGGAATGCGGGGAATTATGGAAGCAGAGAGAGACTTGATGTCCCTCTGTTTGTGAAGGTTAATGGTAACAGTTAGAGGGAGCTTAATGAATGTCATTAATTAACCGCCAAGCCCTTCTCGCATTTCAATTACTCGGAGGACTGACTGGGTGCCAGAGGTATAGAGGGGAATGTACTTTGTTAGATATCCTTCCCTATGGGTAGGACTTGTGAAATGACATCGCTGTACCACACCGAGAGTCCAAACTTACCCAACCCTCAAATCATGTCCACACCGTACTTCCATGGCAAACCACTGACATGAAACACTAGAAGCGACATATATCGTTGTGGGAGAAAAGTTCTGAAGGCTCTGTGGTGTCAAAGCCAGGAACATGCAGTATCAACCCTTCTCTCTGTCACAGGTAGAGTTATGGAAATTTAGTGATACACTGTAACAAACAATTAAAATAAATAAAGGCAACTTTCCCCCGTGTTGGCGTCGGTTTCCTCCGGGTGCTCCGGTTTCCCCAACACAATCTCACATCAATTCGTACCTTTTTGATTTAGTGGCTAATTCGTATTAATTTGTACGATCTAATTCTAATACAATTTAGTACGATTTGCTCATCACCCAATGACGGTTAGGGGTAAGGTTGGGTGCCACGCCTCCTTTTTAAAATCGTACATTTTTGTATGACTGAAGTCATAGGAATTCATACGAATTAGCCACTAAACTCACAAAACGTGAAATACTTACAATTCCTCGTGAGATCAGGCTGGTTTCCCCCACAGTCCAAAGACATGCGCTATAGGTGAATTGGATACGCTAAATTGGCCGTAGTGTATGTGAGTGTGTGCAAGAGTGTGTGGGTGTTTCCCAGTGTTGGGTTGTGGCTGGAAGGGCATCCGCTGCGTAAAACATATGCTGGATAAGTTGACTTATAGACGTTGCATACGCAGCGCACGTGATGTATTTGAGAGTCTCTTGAAAAATGACGTCTCACCTGCGCCCTCACAATCATTAAATTACATGGAATGGGGAGCGGGGGAGTAAGCAGACGCAGATGAAGCGCCAGTGATTTATGTGTGAAGTCATAGCAAAGATGAGATATAGACATCTTGTGGCGCGAATTGGGCGTTTTGTGCGTTTGACGCGCTTCAGACTGCAACAAAAAGTTGGAGGAACCGAGCAATGAAACAGACAGGTGGAGATGAGATTGGTTCGAATTGACCGAATTGAAGGACTTTATTTGTGCTTTACATGTATGGCTGGTATTATGATGTGCGTTAAATCAATAAAAATTATTTTTGTTTAACTCATTCCCTGCAAGGGAGAGAAAATGCTTCCCTACCATTGAAGAGTTTTACGGCAATCCATGTTTTAGGTGTATTATGGTAGGCGTACGCATGTCCTATGTGTGACATGATGTCAGATGCTCCAGGGAGTGAAATCTGAGAGAAAGTAATGTCGTGGATAAAAATAAGAGTTATACAACCTTCCTTCGGCTTAATCCCCACTGTTTTAGATCTTGTCTTGACAAGAGACCAAAATAAAGAAGCTTTAATTTTATGATTTGTGTCATTGTCATTATTTCAGACTGCACACCTAACACAGTAGGCTACCTAATATGGTAAATACGTATAATTTGTATACATTTGTATATATTTTTTTTTTTTATCGCAAAAATTGTCAGCAAATTTCTGAAAATTTACGCCACAAAATCAGCAATTTTTATCGCAAAAAATCACAAAACAAAATCGTGAAAAACTAGGGGGTCTGATAAATGTTCATTACTCACCTTTCTATGTACATGATTTGATTATAACTGCAGATCAACGAAACTGCCTACTGTAACGTCTGCGATTATATAAAATAAATAAATAAATGCAACATATATGAACACATACAGACCCTTACAGTCTCTGATATGTTACAAATTACAATAAAACTACACACAGCATACATTTAGTCCTTATTTGAGTTCAAAAACAACACGCGACATATAGCCCAGAGTCAGTGCACACCTCTCATCTGTATCTTTTATCTTCACCAGCACATGTAACCTCTTGTTAGAAAGTATTTCCGTCATTCCAGAGTTAATAATATTCCAGAAGGTGATGATAATAGTTAAACATGGCAGTTTGTAAAATTTTTAGGTTGCTGAAAGAATCATTTGCTCCTTTGTTTTGTCAGGCTTCTCCTTTGTTTTTTCGCGCTTCACTCTCATGTTTGTCCGTTTCTGAAAGAATCGGATGTCAGAAGCGCTTCAATAATCATGCGCACTTTAATAATGTGAGCTGAGAAAGTTTGTTATTTCAGATATAGATGCGCGGTGAGCTCTCTCAAGAAAGTGAAACCGATCGCGCTTTAGATGACCTTGTAAACAACTAAGGTCAACAGGTAGATTCTGCTCTTTTTCTTGGCTTTGTGGCTGTTCATCAAGACGATGACAAGGTTTTTTTGAGCTCGGGTCGACCATGGCTCATTATTATATGTATATATTATTGCGGTGTAATGTCTTGGTTGTGTATTTAAAAATGGCGGTTCCTTTGTTTTCATTCTCCTGCTTGTGTACACGCTGGTGATGTATCTCTGTAAACTAATAGCGTTCAGCTGTGCATCTTGCTCTGCCCTTTGGAACTCTTTTGTCGTGCTAGGTACCCAAAAAGTGGTACGGTACGGTTCGCTTTTGACAGTGGAAACGGCCATAAAAGCGTGCCATACCGTACTGTACCACTCAGTGGAAATAGGCCATGAAATCGAGTCAACTACAGCAGTGGTCCCCAACCCCTGGCCGTGATTCAATTGGTACCGGTACTTTTTTGGAAAGTTTCTTGCCCGAAGGGGAAAAGGCCCAGTGAAGGACCTACAACCTGCCAGGGAATGAATCCGCAAGAGATTTGCCTAATTGCCCTAACTTACCTTATTTTCCTAGTTAAGCCTTTGAATGGCACTTTAGGCCGAATACTAGTACACAGAGGAAACCTACGCCAACACGGGGAGAATATGCAAACTCCACACAAAAACGCCAACTAACCCAGCCAGGACTCGAACCAGCAACCTTATTGCTGTGAGGCGACAGTGCTAACCACTAAGCCACTGTGCCACCCTTAACCATATAGTCAATTCATGTAGTTTATTATTCATTCATTCATTCATTTATTTTCCTTTGGCTTAGTCCCTTATTTATCAGGCGTCGCCACAGCGGAATGAACTGCCAACTATTCCGGCATATGTTTTATGCAGCAGATGCCCTTCCAGCCACAACCCAGTACTGGAAAACGCCAATACACACTCTCATTCACACACACACTCATACACGATGGCTAGGCCCACACGGAATCTGCGCACGCAGATTTTCAGATTTTCAGGCCATCATTAATTCTGTTTATTTACTTGAGTAAATGTGTGTAAATCTGAATTTATTCAGTTTTTAAATTACACATATTTTACATATTAAGGTTTTAGTAATGAGACTCCCAAAATAATTTAGCAGAAATCCGCAGATTTTACCAACATTCTCCGCAGAAATTGCAAAAAATGTCCGCAGATTCCATCTAGCTCTAACTATGGCCAATTTTGTTTACCCAATTCACCTATAGCGCATGTCTTTGGACTGAGCACTAGGAGGAAACCCACGCCAACACGGGGAGAACATCCAAACTTCACACAGAAAAGGCAACTGGCCCAGCCGGGACTTGATCCAGCAACCTTTTGGCTGTCAGGTGACCACTAAGCCACAGTGCTGCTCGTAATGTATTACTATTAATCAATAGTTAAAATGAATAAATTATATCATTATAACTGTATTATTGACACATTAGTTAAATGTATCAATAATACAGTTGCAACATGTATTACATCTGGCATGTAATCCAACCTGTAAATCTAAACTCAGGACAGTACAGAGTTTAGCAACTGTAATAACAACTTTGTGGTGATGTTCTTATACGTTCAATCTTTCTGACATGATTTGAATGCACCATACTGTAAGATAAGGTGCTGCTTGTACCAATAAGACAAATGGTTCTTTCAACGGAAAAGGTACAGTAGGACGTCTTTTCATAAGCTGCCATATTAACTATTGGAACTTTTCCCATTCAGGTGGTTGGTCTTCAACTTTTAGATGAGGTCAGGGATGAAAAGCTTTATGATTCATTTCTCTATTTGCATGGGTAAGGTGCTTTGTCACAACGTTTAGTTTATCTATGCCAAGTTCGCACATGTTTCCTGTGGTTAGCCGCAGAAGTGATGTATCCTATTCTGAAGGGGGATGAGCTCTTGAAACACCTGTGGCTCACTCTCTCAGCACACAGGCTCAGACACATGCTGAGGAATTATGCAGAACACAAGACTTATGAATCAGCAGGGCCTACATACCCACACCAAACCATGTTAGATCAAGTGGCTAACATAAACATAGGAAGGTACCAACACATCACCCTGGGTTGCCCCTAGGATATAGCGGCTTCTCAGCTTTTGCAGATTAAAGCACATTTTAAGACAATTTTCAGGCATGATATATGATGGTTGTTGAGTAATGCGTTTTTTTTACCGTAAACTAATCACTAATCAGGTTTTTAAAATCCAGGTGAAATCTAAATTTACGATTTTTCTTTTGCTAGCTCACATTGTTATTCTTAAAGGGTCACGAAACACCAAAACACGTTTTTTGAGCTGTTGACAGTCATATATGTGTCCCACGCTGCTATAAACACTATTAGGACACATATATTGCACTAAAAAGTGAAAATTGGTTGTTTTTGCGTTATTTTGAGCAAATTCGTTCTTCCGGTTTGAAACGAATTTTTGAAGCTACGTCACGGCCATGAGATACTTAGGTGTAAATCCAGCCTGGAGAGTGGCTGTCTGTCTTTTCGCGGACATTCTGACGTATCTGAGTGTGCGGCATTAATTCATAAGAAAGACGAGCTTCAAACCAATCAGCGCGCTCTATTGTGTATGACGTGAAACTTCATTAATATGCATGATAGCTCCGGAGACTGTTTACCAGTTTACACTGTTTAGACGGCAGAGAGACACACCGTTGTGTTGCCGATACAAGTGAAAGTACAAGAATTTCAAGACAAGAGTCGTAGGTGTTATTAGTGTGTTGCAACGAAGGTTTTGTTTTCATTTTCCCTATATGAGAGAGCAGCTGGACTCACGTGTGGATTACAGTGCACGCGACAGAAACGCGTTTGTAAGGAACATTTTTACCCGAGAGCTTTTTCTCATCTGGAAATGGTGAAATCAGGATTTGCCGCTCGTCTCCTTTTAATAAAAAGACACAGCTCCAGTTTGATTGTCTGTCTACAGATTTGGTAAGTGTTTGCAGTGCAGTGCCCTTTGTTTAAATGCTGCTCTCCGAGTGTAAACATGTAAACACAAACTATTCCCGTCGTGCAGGATTTTTGCTGCATTTTGTGACAGGATAGTCTATACACACACGGCTTTCTGACGCTACCTACCTACCGAGTACATAAGTTACAGAGAATTGCGGAGGATTTTTTTTCTCTCATTCGCCGTGCAGTATCAAATCAGCCTCTGTGTTTGTTTTGCCTGTGAAACTTAGCGCGTGCCCAAATGGAAACTCCCTTCTATGCAAAATCTTATCCTCTTTCCCTCCCCCGACACTCCCACACTCCCAGAGCTGGACACGCCCAACTTTCCTGACTTTTTTCAAAACAGAGGTGTGAAAACACCCTGCTGAGACAGGGGGTTTCGTGCCCCTTTAAGGTGAATAATTCATCAATGGAAGTTATTTCACTAAAAAAAAAATTGTTTTGGTAATCTTCAATGAAAGTCTGACCATTTGCTTTCACGTTTGGAGTGGCGGTCCTTCTGTTGACCTTAGCTGTTGACGGGGGGGAGTAATGACCGGGGAGGGGGGAGAGAGATCGCGAAGTAATTGTGGCTACAGCCCCCTAAAATAGGCCTAGCAACGGCCATGGGCAGAGGAACTTATGGCTGCATTTCGTCTTTAAAACAAATGCTACGGGGCGGTATGACACCGTTCTTTTTCATGCTTACCAGCTGACTGCTTACCTCCATATGGATGGCTTTCCTGCTGTTATTACATTGTGCAGTGGCTCGCCACATACATTGGCAGACTTGAAATGCAGAGCAGAGTTGCCCACGATGACATGGTTAATGTCCGGTTAAGAACGATTCCAAAAAAACAGGTAAAACAAAACAAAAGCCAAAAAATAAAATAAACAAGGAAAACACTGGGTGAGAATGTAGTAAAACCTGAAAATGTGGTAAAAATCAGGCTGCCTTGAGGGCTTTTCTTTTTCTGGATTGTTTTTGAAAACACTGTCAGGTGGGTTTAGGTAAGTGGGTGGGCGGGTCAATTGGTGCCTTTGAAAACACTATCGGTTGGGTTTAGGGAAGGAGGAAGGTTGGTCGATCGGTCGTTCAGTCAGTCAGTCGACAGCGGCCTCTGGTGGATTTAGGTGAGAGATTTGAAAAAGCGTACACAGCGGCCTCTGGCAGATTTATAAAAACAAAAACTGCAAAAGAAAACGTAGCTCCTGGGCCATATTTGACGCTCTCCGGAAATGTATGTAATCAGAATGAGCCTGGGTTAATATTTTACCAGTTATTTTGCAAGATATTAGTATTCAACTTAAAGGTTAATTAGCTTAACTAGGCAAGTTAGGATAACTAGGCAAGTCATTGGACAATAGTGATTTGTTCTGGTAGCCAACATAATTTCTTAACAGGGCTTAAAAATAAGTAAAGTTTGAAATGCGAAGTTGAAATTTTACAGGAGGCACTTTGAATAGCAATATCAGTTCTGCTGAAGGACGATGTTCTACTGTCATGTGACCGAGTGTGTAATGAGAAAGCAAGAAATTGACATTTTAAAGCCACCCAACTACAGTTAATGCTGTGTTAATTAATTGACACAGATAATGCATTAAATAATGCATATAAATGTTTCAGTTTTTTTTTATTGAAATCTGTATAGTGTAAATGTTTAATATGGCCAAATTTGTTGTATTAAATAAAATTAAATGTTTTAAACATGGGTCAAACTTTACAATAAGGTTTCGTTAGTCACTGTTAGTTAATAACATAAACAAATAACAACTGATACTTGTCCAGTGTTTATTAATCTTACTTTAAAATTTACTAATGCATTATTAATATCCAAATTCATGTTTGTTAACATTAATGTACTGTGAGTTAACATGAACTTAACTAACGTAATCAATGTTGTAATAAATGTATTGTTCATAGTTATATTCACATTAATTATTCATTCATTCATTTTCTTGTCGGCTTAGTCCCTTTATTAATCCGGGGTCGCCACAGCGGAATGAACCACTAACTTGTCCAGCATGATTTTACGCAGCGGATGCCCTTCCAGCATCCAAACATCCACACACTTATTCACACTCATAGACTATGGACAATTTAGCTTACCCAATTCACCTGTACCGCATGTCCTTGGACTGTGGGGGAAACCGGAGCACCCGGAGAAAACCCACGCGAACACAGGGAGAACATGCAAACTCCACACAGAAACACCAACTGTCCCAGCCCAGCCGAGGTTCAAACCTGCGACCCAGCGACGTTCTTGCTGTGAGGCGACAGCACTACCTACTGCGTCACATTAATTAATGCATTCTTATTGTAAAGTGTTATCGAAATACAATTGAAATCAAAACTATTATCCCTCCATTAGCAAAAAAATGTCAACACATTTCTAAACATAATAGTTCTAATAACTAATTAAAGCTGCAAGCAGCGATGAAAGGGACCTCGCACCCAGGCTCACCCCAGGAGGACAGAGAACACTGGACAATAATAATTTAAGCTTATTAAATATATATATATATATATATATATATATATATATATATATATATATATATATATATATATATATATATATCTATATATATATATATATATATATATATATATATATATATATATATATATATATATATATATACATACAGTTGAAGTCAGAATTATTAGCCCCCCTGTTTATTTTTTCCCCGTTTTCTGTTTAACAGAGAGAATATTTTTTCAACACATTTCTAAACATAATAGTTTTAATAACTCATTTCTAATAACTGATTTATTTCATCTTTGTCATGATGACAGTAAATAATATTTGACTATATATTTTTCAAGACACTTCTATACAGCTTAAAGTGACATTTAAAGGCTTAACTAGGTTAATTAGGTTAACTAGGCAGGTTAGGGTAATTAGGCAAGTTATTGTATAATGATGGTTTGTTCTGTAGACTATCGAAAAAAAATAGCTTAAAGGGGCTAATAATTTTGTCCTTAAAATGGTGTTTAAAAAATTTAAAACTGCTTTTATTCTAGTCGAAATAAAACAAATAAGACTTTCTCCAGAAGAAAAAAATATTATCAGACATACTGTGAAAATTTCCTTGCTCTGTTAAACATCGTTTGGGAAATATTTAAAAAAGAGAAAAAAATTCAAAGGGGATTTATATGTAAAACCTGAGAAAATCACAGATTTATGCCAAACTTCTTTCTGTCAGCAGGTGGCAACATGACGGTGACTCAATATTGCAATATCATATTGTCAATCAATATTTAGATGTCTTCAGAAGAGGAATATCATCAAACCTGTGATTTTTCAGGCTGATCGGACATTGTGTGGCTGAGTTAAAACTACTTCCTCTATGGCGATACACTGAATTTTGTCAGTCGGCCACGGGCACGCCCTTTGGCGAAAACTCTAGATCTTCATAATTTAACATCCCAAAGACCTTTGGATTATATTGACAAAACTTGGATTCAATCTGATAAAATTTCCAGGAGGAGTTTGTTACAGTGTAAAACATGTAATTTCCTGTTGCCAGCAAGTGGCGCTATAACTGTAACTGGATATTGGCATGTAAATGTGTTCAGGTCAGGACTCATCAAACGTGTAGATTTTGAAACAGATCAGACAATGCATGCCTGAGTTAAAACAACTTCCTGTTTTGTGGTGAAACATCAAAGTTTGTGAGGCCGCCACGGACACGCCCTTCAACGAAAAGATCTTCGCAATTTAACATCGCCAAGGCCTTTACATGACAATAGCCAAATTTGGTGTTGATCGGATAAAAGAGGACTTCGTTTGGAAACGAATGCCTGGAAATGACAAAAGGTACACTTTTTTTGGCAGAGGAAGTTAAAAATATACGACTTCCTGTTGGCTTTGAGAATTTGCTCCATGAGACGTTTTTGTAGGTATTGGCATGTTTGATGTGTGTGCCAATTTTCGCACATGTGCATGAAACGTAGCTTGGGGCAACTCCGTCGAAAGTGCATAGGTGGTGCTATCGAGCCTTTTTGCCACACCCACTTCCGAAACCCATAACAAACGTAGATATTGCTACTTCTGGCACGTGTGCAAGCATGTTTCGAGCATGTTTAGACCCTCAAAAATGCACTTCATTCTAGAAAAGAAGAAGACGTAGAAGAAATGGAGCAATTCCAATAGGGCCTACGCACCGTAGGTACTCAGTTCCTAATTACTGATACTGATTTCTTTTATCTTTGCTATGATGACAGTACATAATATTTTACTAGATATTTTCCTAGATACTAATATTCAGCTTAAAGTGACATTTAAAGACTTAACTAGGTTAATTAGACAAGCTAGGGTAATCAGGACACTGGTTTGTTCTGCAGACAATCAAAATTAAATATTGCCTAAGTGGGCTAATAATATTGACCTTAAAATGGTTTTAAAAATATATATATAAGCCAAAATAAAACAAATAAGACTTTCTCCAGAAGAAAAAAATATTATAGGAAATACTGTGAAAAATTCCTTGTTCTGTTAAACATAGTTTGGGAAATATTTGAAAAGGGATAAAAAATGGCTAATAATTTAGACTTTAACTGTATGTATGACTAGTAAACACTAGGAAGTTGATCTGCTTAACTGACCGGGTAAAAGAAAAGAAAAAGAAGAAAAAAAAATCATAAGTTTCTGAGAAATGAGCGGGAGGGGAAGGGGGGAGAGAGATGACTGGCAGGATTAGGGTGGGGTTGTGTGACCGCTGGAATCCAGTGCTGACAGACAGGCCTTATTAAAGCGCAGCTCCTCAGCCCCATCACTGCCGCCCATTGAAGCCTGCGGCAGGACAGGCCCGGCAGAAGAATGGAGTGACTGTAGGGCGAGAGGGAGGATACCAGGCCACAGAGAGGGGACTGAGGGCGCTCCTCTTATTTGTCTGAGATGTATCTGATTCCTCAGTACAAAGAGTCGAGGAGGAAGACCTGCACAGATCGCTCATTCATACGCCGCATGAAAGAGAGATAAGTCCATGCTCTTTCCTGATGAGCAGGGGAATGTGTAATCTGAGCGTAGTCCACTTCTAAAGCTCGTCCAGGAGACTACGGGACGTTTCATGTTCCAGAAGCCGACTCATCTTCACTTTGTTTGGTGTATAATCCATTGGAAATGTCTGGAATCTCTCCGCATTGATCCCATGAGACGGTGCCAGTACATAACTAACAGAGGTCCTCTCTGTATTGAGACATCACTCATACTAAAGTATTATTTTCAAGCACAGTCAAGACTTTTTTACAACCTTAATAACTTTATTCAATTCAAATAATCTTCATTTCTATAGTGCTTTTACAATGTAGATTGTGTCAAAGCAGCTTAACATAGAAGGTTAAATCAGATTGAAAGAGTGTCAGTCCAGTTTTTAGAGTTGAAGTTCAGTTTCGTTCAGTTCATTGTGATTTAATTTTCACTGCTGAAAGTCCAAACACTGAAGAGCAAATCCATCGATGTGCAGCGCCACAAGTCCCAAACCAAGCAAGCCAGTGGTGACAGTGGCGAGGAACAAACTTCACCAATTGGCGAAAGTGAAGGAAAAAACCTTGAGAGAAACCAGGCTCAGTTGGGCACGACTAATTCTTCTATGGCCAAACTCCTTGTGCAGAGCTGCAGTCTAGGCGCTGGAGGCTGGAAATACTGTCTCCAGGTGTAAGTAGAAGCTCCAGGTGTAAGTAGGTCACCGGTGGGTGCATTAGGGGAATAATTGATGTAGAAATGCACTAAATCAATAAAGAGATGGTTCACACACAAAAAATTCAATGTACTCACTAGTTTTAATCCTCAAGTGGTTCCAAACCTTTATGAGATTCCTGTTAGATGTTAGAAATCTGTAACCACTGACATTCACACTGTAAAAATGATCTGTTAATTGTTCGGTTTTCCGTATTTTGTGATTCACAAGTGTTTTTGGTTTATTCATGGTTATGAATTGCATTATGGGACAGCTTGATATCTTTCGATATATATCTCCACATGAAGGCCACAATAATATAAGAATGTCACACCTCTGCTCCAGCTTGTCATTGTGCTATTTTTGTAGTTCACATGAAAATAATGGTCCATTTTTTTAGGGCTTCTTAAAGAAGGGTTCCTAAAAGACTTATGACTTTGTATTTGGACTATATTATTGGTTAAAGTTAATTTCGATGGTCCTCTTTAGACATTCTGTTGACTGTAAGAAACGATAAGTACACTCAAAAAAAATTATTTTGCTGATTGTTCAAACCACGTATTTAAAATGAGTTTGTTTGTTTGTTTGTTTGTTTGTTTGTTTGTATACTTTATTGTCCCTCAAGAAGAAAAAATCTGTGGACTCACAGAGCACTTCAGCAAGTTCTGACACAATGACAATAAAATATAAGCAAACTCGCAAAAGAATTACATACAGGAAAAAAGCATAAGGACACTATCGATCAGTGTTCAATAGTCTGATTGACACTGGGATAAAAGAGTTCTTAAATCTGTTCCGCTTCCAGCGGAAGGTTCTGTATCTTCTACCAGATAGTAAAAGATTGTAAAATGGGAAGCGTACATGAGTTTACATTTACTTTCGCTTCATTCAGAGTGCATTGCTCGTAAAGTGTTTGAATACTAGAAAGAGTTTCAGATGCTATTAGTCTCGTAGCATTTCTGGTAATATTAAAACAATTTGATTTCAGATTTACAGAAAGATTGCCATACCATGTAGATAGACCATACCTGATGACACCCTCAAATACAGCCTGATAAAATAAGTACATGACTTTCTTATCAACACTCTTTTAGAACCATAACCTTCGAAAACAACACGTGTTGAAACAACACAATTCTTATAGGGTTTTTTTGACAACTTAATTGTTTTATGTTCAATCCACCTAAATTTGTAAAAACGATCAAGTTAATTTAATCAATTTGTGTTGGAACAACATGAAGGAATTGTGTGGAACCCAGCATTTTTTTTTTCCAGTTTACACTCAAAAAAATTATGTTTGCTGTTTGTTCAAACTACTTATTTAAAATGAGCTGAATCAACACAATTCTTGAGTTTTTTTAAAGGACAACTTAATTGGTTTATGTTTAATCCACTTGATTTTGTAAACACTAATAAGTTAACTTAAATCCTTCATAATGTCCCAACACAAATCGAGTGTGGAACCAAACATTTTTTACAGTGCACTAAATCAGAGTACCACCAGACTGAATTAAGTTGGAGCTACAGGACTGCTAGAACAAGGTGACATCTACAACCCAGGCTCATTCTGATTACGTACCCCTATATACGTTTCTGGAGAGCGCCAAATACGTCCCAGGAGTTATGTTTTTTGCAGTTTTTCATTAAGTGAATCCACCAGAGGCCGCTGTGTACGTTTTTTGAGATCTTAGATTTAGCTCGCGAGTGCCATTCACGCCTGCTGTTCTCGTGTAAATCCACCAGGGGCCACTGTTAACTAACTGACTGACTGACTGACTGACCGACCCCCCCACCCCCTTTCCTAAACCCAACCGATAGTGTTTTTAAAAACACTGATTGACCAGCACACACCCACTTCCCTAAACCTAACCGACAGCAAAAGCAATCCAGAAAAAGAAAAGCTCTTGTGGCCGCCTAATTTATACCAAGTTTTCTGATTTTACCACAATATCACCTTGTTTTTTTACTTGTTTATTTTAATTATGGCTTTTGTTTTTGTCTTTCTGGAACTGTTCTTCACCAGACTTGAACCCCGTTGTCACGGTCAACTCTACTCTGTATCTCAAATCCTCCAGCGTACGCGGCGAGCCACTGGACAAACTGGTAACAGAGGAAAAGCAATCCACACGGAGGTAAGCATTTAGCTGATTAACGCTAAAAGGGGCATCATTCCGCCCCGTGGCGTTTGTTTTAAGAACGAAATGCAGCCATACGCTTCTCTGGCTACATAATTTCCTATCTCCAGAAATGTATATAGGGCTACGTTTTCAGTATGAGCCTTTTTTGGACATCTACCTGCAAAGATATATACTGTGTAGTCAGCAGAATGCCTGTTGGTGGAGAATCAAAATAGTTTTTTGCAGATATTAAGTAGACAGTCTACTAATATTCTAATAACTGAAAGTAGACATTTAGCTGCACAGATACCTACACTGTTAGACATTTTATTGTATTTTTTGTGGTAGCTTACTAGCATCACTGTTCCCAGCAAGTTACTGCAACTGCCCCTTTACAGTAACTTACCTGTAAATGTGTTTTACAGTAGACGAGTCCTATCGCAATTTCATTTTACAGTAAAATAGCCTCTCCGCAACTTCTTTTTATGATAAAATTCCCTTTAGCACACTTTAATGTTACACTATGACAATTTTAACAGTACTTTTACTGCAATTTGTTTACACTAGCAGTACAAAACCTTTATTTTTAGCATTTACAATTGAATTTAATAAACTCCAAACAAGTGACGAGATTATGTACAGCAGTATCTTAATTATTCATTGTCATTATTTCCATTTTAAATGATTTACGAGAGACAATTTCATTCATCAATTCATTTTAAATGCATTTTGTGTACATTACAGCTTTTTTTTACAATGGCTATGACAGTTTTTTTAATACATTTAACAAGTTTGCTAAACTCTTAACGCACTAACACACCTAAATCACACAATTGGCAAAACAGTTAATTTCATGCTCAAAATCACACATTGTAAACTAAACCCCAAAACTAATGTTCAAAATGCAATAATAAACTAACACAATACACCACGACTAACACAACACTGTGAACATGTTTCAAAATCAAATAATTATTCAAAACACTAACACATGTTCTCTTTCAACAGGAACATTTAGTCAATCTTAACACATTGACAAAAAAAAACACTATCATTAGCTGACATTACAGAAACTGTATTATGTGTCAGGTCTGCCCTTATATTTGAAGACTCTCTACGTTTTTGTGTTGTTGGGTTTATTAAATGCATGCATTTTGTTTCGTTTGCTGCATAAATTCAGTACAAAAAATGAACGACCATCTCAGAGTAGCTTTATAAAATGTACATTTTATGTAAAAAGATATATAAAATATCTGTCTATATATCACAGTACAGTCTTTATTTGCAAAAGGACATCACTGCAAGATATACAAACAGAAAAAGCACTGGAATTATAATAAAAAACAAAAAAACCAAAGTAATCTTCTATTCTGCCCTGTTTCCTGAATTTGCCCGGCTTCTTCGTCTCTGGCCCGGCACGGTAACTGTGGCCCTTTGGCCTATTATGTTTCTCCCATGGCGAAATCCTTTTTCCCCAAGTTGAAGCCAGCCTCGTCAACATGAATAATTTCATGTGGGACTTGATTGGCCTCCAACTCCATGATTCTCTGAAAGTAATTAGACACAGTGAATGTAAATGCTGTACTGTACTGCATATCTACTGTATGTACAAATGAACTCCAGGTTTGTAGAGTAGTTTACTACAAAACACACTGTGTATAGTACAGTAATGACTGTATTGCATAACCTTATCTAGACGTATTGGTGACAGAGTTCTTTGATACGCTCACTGTTCCTATCAAAAGCCCAAAGAGTCCTCTTTTAGAGCATACAATCATGTGATTGGAAAAATCTCAACACATGAGTGTGGTTTCGAAATAGGAATCAGCTGTGATATTCATATAATTCATAATTCATATTGTGAATTGAAACACAAATATATTTCCTTGCAGTTATGCAAATATATATATATATATATATATATATATATATATATATATATATATATATATATATATATATATATATATATATATATATATATATATATATATATTTATTTGTATGTATATATATTTACATAACTGCAATAAGCTGTTTCTCATTGGCAATGGAATAAAATACAGGGTATATATTAGGGTTGGGCCAATAGACGATGTCATTGTCCATCGCCGATGGCTGATAAACTTCACGATGCTGAGCCGGCATCGTGATCCATCGCCCCGCCCCACATGTATATTGATATATAACTTAATATTTGCATGCCATCTTAATAGCAAACGGTCTTTTCATGAGCTGTGTTATATTATACTTATAGCTGCTGTTTGCACGGCTGACAGCATCGTGAGGATTATATACATCGTGAGGATTATACAGTACCTCTCGCGCTTAAAATGTGTAGATTCAGTGGCAAACGCTGTTACCTGCAAACCCCGTCCCACAGACCTTACAGTGAACGGCTTTAGTTATTTTCATAGCGGACTTGAAGCCACTGGAAGTCTTTTATCCACTCTTGGAAAAGTGTAAATGGTGGATTAACATTCAGCACATGATCACTAATCAGATGTGTCATTATTTAACTTTAGGTGGTTTCTAAAACTAAATCTGTCAGTGTTATTTTCATTCTCTCTTCTTCAGCGCTTCACATTTCCGCGGCTGTTGCTCCTGTCATGTGAAGGCAGAAGGCATTGACTGAGTGATTGACAGCTGATATTAACCAATCCATTCGCGTTCAGTTCTAGCGGAGTGGGCCAATAGGAAGAGCACAAAGGCGGGGCAAGCATTGTAGGCTTTTGTACTTCAGCAAGTTCACATGACAACTGTTTTAATCTGTTCCTGAGCGCTGCGTTTGGTGTCTTTAGGTGCAAAGATGCATCCTGCATAAATGTCTCCTAAATCCGCGCACGCGGTGAGGATTTTGCAGTGAAAACAGGTCGCACGGTAAAAATGTATGCACTAGCACAAATGCTTTCAAATACATATTTTCGGTCGCATAAAATATCAGGCGCAAGTGTGACCAAAATGGTCGAGCTCTAGCATCTTTATTTGTTATTATGTCCTCATAATAATAATAATAAAATAAGGAAGTTATCATTAATCACAATACAAATTACAGTGAACTCCAAACAAACTCTCGTCTGGTCTCTGCCACCAGCTGTGGGGAAAAGCCATTATGACACAGATCACTCCGCCTGATCATGCCAGAGTCCCGCGGAAAAAAAGTGATTGACAGGTGGTAATTTGTGTATAACTTTATTTATTTATGGTTTGGTCATGGGTAAAGCAAAGACCATGTGGGTCAGGTAGTGAAAACGATAGGCTACAATTTTTAAATTCGTTATGAATTAATTGATATTTAACAACAAAGACCCCCACCCCGCCTACGACGACGATACCATCGTCCATCGCCGATGTTCACATTCAACATCGTACGATGTCAAATTTGTCAACATCGCCCAACCCTAGTATATATTTGTAGCAGCTGTTCACTTTGACTTTAGCCTATATAAGTTTTGCTTAGAGCATGGTGTTATCTGTTCTGACATACTGTGTGGAAGCATTTGTAAATTCGACTGTAAAATTACACTGTTTTGGTCTTGGTTGACCTTGTGTGTAAAAGAAGTTCAAGCATTTGAAATTAGTATTAAATGTATACATTTTGTATCAAAGCAACAAGTAATGTGTCAAATGTATAGCCTACAGAGGCGGATGTTGTGCTAACCGTGTTAAGAGTTTAGGAAACTTGTTAAATGTATTGACAAAACTGTCATAGCCATTGTAAAAAACTGTAAATATGTTTCATTAACTGTCTCATTTTTGTCTTCAACTACAGTAGTAGTATCTGATAACTTTGATTACAGTAGAATACGGCAAATACCTAATATGCAGTAAGTTACTGTACATGTATTTAATACATGTAATGTAATACTGTATTTTAATACTGTAATGTATTTAGTATTTTACAGTAAAACTGGGTGTTTTTGCAGTAAATAACTGTAAAATTGCGGCAAAGTCTAACAGAGATAGTCAACAACAAAAAAAAAAAGTAGTTTTATTTTATATATTATACACAGATTTTTGTTCACATAGTCGCAATAAGCTAATTTTGTGTGTTTTTACCAGCAGACACAGTGTTGGTATTGTCATGGGGTTTAGCTGAGGAGATGTAGTGAGTTTTGGCCCAGAGCGAGGCAGGCCCATGCATTTATCCATACAGACCAAGTACTGACCTGTTAAAGTCAGCGCTGTGGGTTTCTAATTTCTCACAAAGAATGTGTGTACCAGCAGACAGAGGCACACAAACACACACACACACATGCCCAATTTCTCAACGTGTAGCTCAATCGCCACTAGCACAAAATGATCTCATTTCCTTCTGTTATCTGAGCCGAATGCACTAAAGAACACATTTGTTTAAAGATCAGAGTGAAGGATTAAAAGGAAACTGATTTAGCAATGTTATAAATCTTAGAAACAATCGGCTCACCTTTTTAGGCTCACATTAGCATTAAATGCAAGATGTTTGATCGTAATAGTTTTGATTTGTGTTCTTTTTAGTTTATGAGTCATTACTTGAAGGATATCATTTCAATTCTGAACAGCTGGTTTCTCCACAGTAGAAGACATTTAACACTTTTAATTTTTCAAGTTACACTGTGTCCTAACTACTGTACACACGACATCGCAACACGTGATAAAAGGAATCGTGATCTTTTTCATGTTAAAACAAGCTTTTGTTCTAACCATCCACAACAGAGTAACTACTCTAAAGTCAACTGAGCCGAGACCACCTCGTTCACCTTGAATGTTTTGGACATTACATTTTTGGAAGTTATATTTCTGGAAAGCTCCAAATTTGTCCCAGGAGCTACATTTTTTGCAGTGTTTGATTTCGCGAGTGTGTACTCTTTTTCAGATCTCAAATTTCTCTTGCAAGTGGCATTTGTGCCTGCTGTTCTCGCGTAAATCCACCAGATGCACCTGTCAACAGACTGACTGACCTAAACCCAACCGATAGTGTTTTCAAAAGCACCAATTGACCTGATCACCCCTTCCCTAAACCCAACCGAAGCCCTCACAGCAGCCTGATTTCTGCTTTCTGGAACCGTTCTTTGACAGACTTGAACCCCGTCGTCACAGTCAACTCCGCTCTGCGTCTCAAATCCTCCAACGTTACTTGCCGAGCCACTGGACAAATTGGTAACAGAGGAAAAGCCGTCCACACGGAGGTAAGCGGTCAGCTGGTAAGCACGAAAAGAAATGGAATCATAAAATCCTGTAGCATATACGTTCCTCTGGCTGCATAATTCGCAATCTCCAAAAATGTATATAGGGCTACGTTTTCAGAATGAGCCTGTGTTGGACATCTATCTGCAAAGATATATACTGTATAGTCAGAAGAATGCCTGTTGGTGGTGTTCAAAACAAGTTTTTGTTCTAACCATCTACAACAGAGTAACTGCTCTAAAGTTTGTTTCAACTGAGCCGAGACAACCTCATTCAGGTGATCTCAGACCAAGTGTTTTGGCGCAGATCCGCAGTCGCAATTCTGGGTTTCACATATGCTCAAACAAACCGAGCTATGTAAAAACACTACTATAGTGTTATACACCAGTGGTTTTAGACCTTTTTTTCACCCAACCATAAGCAGGTGGTGATGAGAAAGTCATATGATGAACTAAAGCTCCTCACAAACAACTTTTCCCACCAAGCAGAGAAATATACTAATATATATACACTACCTGACAAAAATTTTGTCACCTATCCAAGTTTTAGGAACAGCAAATAATAACTTGACCTCTAGTTGATCATTTGGTGTCAGAAGTGGCTTATATGAAAGGCAAAGGCCCATAGATTACGCTTATTTCACCAAGATAAAATATGATCATGCCTTGAATTTTAATGATTTAATTAGGACAGTAAGGTCTGACTTTGCTTAGACAAAATTATTGTCACTGAACAGAAATAATGTCCAGTATAGAATATAAAGTCATGGTGCAGTGGAGAAAGAATGAATATTGTGTATGACTCCCATGAGCTTGGAGGACTGCATCTATACATATCTGCAATGACACAAATCACTTATTAAGTCATCTGAAATGGCAAAGAAAGCGTTCTTGCAGGACTCCCAGAGTTCATCAAGATTCTTTGGATTCATCTTCAATGCCTCCTCTTTCATCTTACCCCAGACATGCTCAATAATGTTCATTTCTGGTGACTGGGCTGGCCAATCCTAGAGCACCTTGAGCTTCTATGCTTTCAGGAACTTTTTTGTGGAGGCTGAAGTATGAGGAGCGCTATCCTGCTAAAGAATTTGCCCTCTCCTGTGGTTGTAATGGGCAACACAAATGTCTTAATACCTCACGCTGAATGTAACCCCAAACCATGATTTTTTCTTCACCAAACTTGACTGATTACTGTGAGCATCTTGGGTTCATGTGGGTTCCAATAGGTCTTGTATTTGTGATGATTGGGATGCAGTTCAACAGATGATTCATCAGAAAAATCTACCTTCTGCCACCTTTTCAATTGATCAACTAGAAGTCAATTTATTATTTGTTGCTCCTACAACCGGGATCAACGACAAGACTTTTATCAGGTAGTGTATAGAAAAGGCCCAGTGTCATTCATACAGCTACTGAAGATCATCATGGTTACATGCATGAAATGAAAGTAATGGAATAAACATTATTTATCAAGCAAAAAACATATAACATAAAACAAAATAAAAAGTGGTGTCATGCAGGGAATTTTGGGAATGTCAGTATATTAAGGAAACTTACTGTTAACCAACTTTTTACTATAGCATTTTTGCAGTTGAAATTAGTGAATTTACTGTTGAAATTACGGTAATTATTTTACTATAATAAGCAGAATAATGTACATCTAGCAGGAGGTTACCACATTGTGTCAGGCATTGTCTAGAGCAACAGTCCTGATGTACATTATTATTATTATTATTATTTATTTATTCATTTTTCCCTTTTATTTGCATGGGTGTCCTCTGTGTGCTCCGGTTTCCCCCCACAGTCCAAAGACATGCAATATAGGTGAATTGGATGAGCTTAAATTGGCTGTAGTGTATGTGTGGTGAATGTGAGAGTGTATGGGTGTTTCTCAGTACTGGGTTGCAGCTGGAAGGGCATCCGCTGCGTAAAACATATACTGGACAAGTTGTCGGTTCATTCCGCTGTGGCGACCTCTGATAAATAAGGGACTAATGGGCCGTTTCCACTGAGTGGTACGGTACGGTACGGTACGGTACGGTACGCTTTTATGGCCATTTCCACTGTCGAAAACATACCGAACTGAACCGTACCGTACCACTTTTTCGGCACCCTTTCGAAAGGGTACCAAACACGAGAAAGTGTACCAAAAGGCGGAGCTAGACGCGCAGCTGAACGCTATTGGTTCACAGAGATACGTCATTCGTTCACGCAACAAGCCAGAATGAAAACAAAGACACCGCCATGTTTTTAATACACAGCCGAGAGATTACGGCATTATATATACATATAATAAGGAGCCACGGTCGACCCGGGCTCAAATGAACCTTGTCGTTGTCTTGATGAACAGCCACAAAGCCAAAAAGAAGAGCAGATTTTACTCTGTGCCCTGTAGTTTTTTACGACCCAGTCTGAAGCGCGAGCGGTTTCGCTTTCTTGCTTGTGCTCGCCACGCGTCTATATATGAAATAACAAATTCTTGAGCGGATGACAATAACGTGCGTTTGATTATTGACGTGCTTTTGAAACCTGATCCTGTCAGAAACTGACAAACGCGAGAGTGATGCGCGAAAAAACAAAGGAGAAGCCGGAAAATAAGGAGCACATTATTTTTTCAGCAAACGTGAACAAACTGCCATGTTTAACTTTTATCATCACCTTTTGGACTATTATGAACTCGGAATGATGGAATTAATTTCTAACAAGAGGCTACACGTGCTGCTGAAGATTAAAGACACATTTAATCATGAGAGGTTTGCTGTGGGCTATATTTCGTGTTATGTTACCAATTACAGAAATACTACACACAGCATATATTTAGTCCTTATTTAGGTTCAAAACATCAGAGACTGTAAGGGTCTGTATGTGCTCATATATGTTGCATTTATTTATTTATTTGATATAATCACAGACATTACAGTAGGCTAGTTCACATTGTCATTGGTCTGCAGTTATAATTAACTCATGTTCATAGAAAAGTTAGTAATAAACATTTATACAGAAGTATTTATATGTATAAAGCATCTGTTTTGTGAGAAGTGCTTTTCATATATATGTGAGCGACCCGTACAGCTTTACTGTAGACATTTTCTGGAGCGAAAGTGAGTTGACTGAAACTTTCTGTTACCTTTGGTACCCTTTTAGCAGTGAAAACGCAAGCCTGATAAAGGTGACCCGTACCGACCCGTACCGTACTGTACTGTACCAGTCAGTGGAAACAAGCCATAAGCTGAAGTAATTTGAATTACTGAATCTCATAGTTTAAGAAATGTCTCCAAACATGTTCTCTGATCGACCTGCATTTCAAGTTCAGCGTTTCCATTGGAAAGAACAAGAAGGTTTATCATTGAAAGTCTTAGGCTATGTTTTATGGTGACTTGCTAACATGTCTTCTACAGGCTGTACAATGACCTACGGCTATAACTCCTTTATCACATCTCAAACATTCCTGCAGAAAACACACTCCTCTATATGTTGACATTACATAAATGTATTTCCATATACAGCCCAGACTCCGAGCATGAAATATAACATTCCTCCTTTGTCTCTTTCGTATTCCCTCGAAGGCTTTGGCTAGGTGTGTGAGATTTATGGCATACACTAATAGATGTGGAAAATATATTATTTTTTTCCTTAGAGCAAAAAACATATGAGGACTTTATCTAGATCCCCTCCCACCACCATACCCCGGCACACAAAAAAAAAAACTTTGGCCATGTTTTTTTCTCTCTGATTTCTGGAGGAAGACGACATAAATCAGGGAAAGGCCAAATCCGCTGGGTCTCTGGCAGCGAAACGCAAAACCAGTCCGGGTTAATGGAAGTGCAAGTGAAGATTTATTTTAATTGCTCCATTGTAATTTTTTTTTTTTTTTTGTGGGGTTTAAACAAAATGTCCTCCTTGTTGAAATGAAATACTAAATTATCCCACGTATATATGGAAAGAGTAAGGTGTCACCTAACTTTTTAGTCCACTGCATTGACAGAATGAAGAATAGTGACGGAGGCGATTAAAGCTACTCAAGTTTGAGTCAAAAGACTGGATTTTAGAGGGAGGGAGATGTAGGTCGCGTTTATCTAGAGATTGGAGTTTAGGCTTGTAAATTGTCTGTGATAGCTTCTATATATACCTGTATATACACTCACCGGCCACTTTATTAGGTACACCTTACTAGTACTGGGTTGGACCCAAGCGGCAACCTCCCGCTCTCACTCGGAAAGCCAATACGGAAGTAACTAAAACTGCAATTCATCGACTCGCCTTGGGGGGCTGGCTCCAGGAAGTTCAAGTGCTTTCTTTCTGCATAGGTAAATTGGCCATTTTTACAGCTGATAAAAACATGTTTACAGCCTGGTACAAACGATGGCTTTGGTGCATATAGCCATGATTACCCTTCATGACAACTGTGAGGGGGGTGAATTTTTTTATAACTCATCCGCTTCGTTTTTATGAAGTTATATTAAGTTTGCATAATTAAGGGTGTGGCCACTTGAGTGACAGCTAGCCCTTGCTGGTCACTGTCTCGTCACCTCAGCTGATTCTGGCTAATTAGCCGCTGATCTTGGCATACCCTGCTGAAAAATCCAGCTTAAACCAGCCTAAGCTGGTTGGCTGGTTTTAGCTGGTCGACCAGCCTGGTTTTAGAGGGGTTTTGGCCATTTCCAGGCTGGTTTCCAACCATTTCCAGCCTGGTCTTAGCTGGTCAGGCTGGGAGTTGACAAGCTAAAACCAGCTTGACCAGCCAAAACCAGCTATGTCCAGCTTAAATTAGGCTGGTCAAGCTGGTTTTAGCTGGTTTAAGCTGGTCATTTTCCAGCCTGACCAGCTAAGACCAGGCTGGAAATGGCTGGAAACCAGCCTGGAAATGGCCAAAACCCCTCTAAAACCAGGCTGGTTGACCAGCTAAAACCAGCCAACCAGCTTAGGCTGGTTTAAGCTGGATTTTTCAGCAGGGTATACATCGTATTTTTGTTTTGGTTAATGATTCTTTACACCAGGGATGTCAAACTCAATTCCTGGAGGGCCGCAGCCCTGCACAGTTTAGTTTCAACCCTGCTTCAACACACTTACTGGTAGGTTTCAAATAAGCCTGAAGGACTCAATTAGATTGATCAGGTGTGTTTAATTAGGGTTGGAATTAAACTGTCCAGGGCTGCGGCCCTCCAGGAATTGAGTTTGACATCCCTGCTTTACACAGTCATTTGCCTTTTGGAATTATTTCCTGCAATTATCAGATGATATGGCATGCTGTTTGGACTTAATTGTGCTTACAAACCAATCAAGTTGCCTCTATTTCCCAGGTGAGTGAAATTATATACTTATATACCATCTCTATAAATGTATTTGTTTTATTTAAGATCATTTATCATTTAAAATTTCTTTAGACCTGTAATGCACTCCAGAATCTGACAGATTGATTAGCTGTAGGCTATAAAACAGTCATCTGAAGCGTTGTCATACAGTGTTAGTGCTGGATTTTTATAAACAGCCTTGCATTTACTAACACAGACTATATCTGAAGTGTTTGATAGTAATTTGCGTTTTCCTCCTGTCGAAAAACATCATAAGAACAATGTTTAGTGGCTCAATGTGTTACAACAGTGTTTTTAAAAGGCTAAACACTTAATTGATATAGTCTACAACCAAGCACGTGTGATCAGAACACAAACAAATCACAGGCAATGAAGTATTAAGCGTTCTCCCAACGTAAAAAGTCTGTCAATGCCAGGTCTAAGCAAAATGCTGAGAATCCAGCATGCATCTGTAGCTCCGCTCACTCTCCACCTTTTTGCCCTTATTTGGTATCCCGCATTTGGTGCGATGACACGCGAACAAAATGGCGATGGTTGGCCGCGCCTTCTTGTAGCTTCTTTTGCAGTGTTCAGAAACCTACGGGTGACGTCACGGATACTACGTCCATATCTTTTACAGTCTATGCTTGGACCCTGTTTTGCCTTCAAAACTGCTTTAATCCATCACGGCATAGATTCAACAAGGCACTGGAAATATTCCTCAGAGATTTTGCTTCATATTGACATGATAGCATGTTGCAGATTTGTCGGCTGCACATCCATGATGTGAATCTCCTGTTCCACCTCATCCCAAAGGTGCTCTATTGGATTGAGTTCTGGTGACTGTGGAGGCCATTTGAGTACAATGAACTCATTGTCATGTTCAAGAAACCAGTCTGAGATGATTCAAACATCTGGCAAGTCTCCTCTGACCTCTGGCATCAACAAGGCATTTGCACCCACAGAACTGAGGCTCACGGGA
Organism: Danio kyathit; assembly: GCA_903798195.1. Lineage (NCBI taxonomy): Eukaryota > Metazoa > Chordata > Actinopteri > Cypriniformes > Danionidae > Danio > Danio kyathit. The sequence goes on along the minus strand of LR812531.1, from coordinate 6,665,381 downwards.
TATTTTTCTTTTTTTCGGACCATTCTCTGTAAACCCTAGAGATGGTTGTGCATCAAAATCCCAGTAGATCAGCAGTTTCTGAAATACTCAGTCCAGCCCGATTGGCACCAACAACCATGCCACGTTCAAAGTCACCTAAATCACCTTTCTTCCCCATTCTGATGCTCGGTTTGTACTGCAGCAGATTGTCTTGAGCATCGCTACATGCTTAAATGCACTGAGTTGCTGCCATGTCATTGGCTGATTAGAAATCTGCGTTAACAAGCAGTTGGACAGGTGTACCTAATAAAGTGGCCTGCAAGTCTATAAATAATACTCACACATATACATGAAAACAAATCTATACTAAACTTTTTTGCATAAAATTTAAATGTGTAAATATAATTTGTGTTATGTGCATATATATTTTATATTTAAATATGAATAAAGAATTTCTCAAAATGCATGTATTTATATATACATAATAAATATACACAACACACACAGGTATATTATATCAAAACAAACTTTTATTTTGGATATCACAATTAATCTTTGGCCAGCACAAATTTTTACATGTGAAAATTTAATTTAAATAATCATTATAATTTTCCTAATTTTATTCTCTACGTGCAATTTCGATTTTTAAATATAAAATATATATACATTTTTGCTCAGCACAACAAAAAAAAAACACATTCTTTTTCTAATACCACTATCATATTTTTAATATTGTTGTTGTCGTTTTGGTCACACTTTATTTTGATGGTCTGTTTGTTGAATTTAAGTTACATTGCATCTACATGCCAACTAATACTTATTAGATTATAAGTAGACTGTTAGGTTGGGGTTGGGGTTAGTGTAAGTTGACATGTACTTGCAAAGTTTCTTATAGTCAGTTAAATGTCTGTTGAAGGAGCAGTATCAGCAGATATTAAGCAGACAGTCTACTGATACTCAAATGGACCATCAAAATAAAGTGTTACTGTTGTTTGTATTATTATTCACCACACTTTAAAGGTTTGTTGTCTTTTCCTTTTTTTATTTTTAGAATATATATAGTTTATTTAAGTGCTCTTTAGTTTCTTATTTTTTCAATTCATTATTTATTTTGAGAAGAAAAAAATCAAGTAAAAAAAAAAAACATTGCTGGGTGTAAAATTCAATTCAAGTTTATTTGTACAGCGCTTTTCATAATAATTATCATTCCAAAGCAGATTTACAAAATGTGCACATTATTAAATTCAAATTAGAAACAGAATACATAGTCATCCTGTAGTTATACGATAAATAGAGTACTTTAAAAAAAATAAGAATAAATAAAAATAAAAAACATCCACACACACTCATTCACACACACACTACAGCCAATTTAGTTAATTCAATTCACATATAGTGCATGTTTTTGGACTGTGGGGGAAATCGACGGCAACACAGAGAGAACATGCAAACTCAACACAGAAATGCCAACTGGTCCAGCTGGGACTCGAACCAGCAACCTTCTTGCTGTGGGGGCGACAGTTCTAACCACTGAGCCACCATGTCGCATTATATAAATATGATACATTTCACTGAAGTGACGGTAATTAAAATGACTAATTAAATTAGTTCTGAAAAAAGCCTTCTGCAGCATTTGTTTGTAAATAAAACACAAGACTTTCTCCAGAAGAAAAAATATCATCAGACATACTGTAAAAATTTCCTTGCTCTGTTAAACATAATTTGGGAAATATTAAAAAAAGAAAAAAAATTCAAAGGTGGGTTAATAATTCTGACTTCAACTGCATATATATATATATAAGGAATTAAACAATTAAACATGGGGTTATCGTTAGTTCATATTAAAGGAACACAAAAAAGAATTTATTAGGACCTCAGGAGGTTTCTAGAGATGGAATGTGTGTGCGTGTGCGGGTGCGGGTGCGTGTGCGTGCGCGTGCGTGTGTGTGTGTGTCGCCTTGAGGTTCAGGTCTGTGTGAGAGCCAGTCCTTCAGACCAACGCAGATGATGAAACGATGCAGCAGCTTTGCTCAAGACACAGATAATGCTGCCTCCCAGTGGAAAAATTCTGCAAAGGTTCTGAAATGAAGAAGATTAAACTAACAAGTCGTCAGTCATTTGGACACAGCACAAAAGGGGTGCACCAAAACAAACACCAACTCTTGTGAAATAAAAAGGGGATCCATGTCTTTATTTTAATGTAAGTCTTTAAATATATATCAGAGCATTGATTTTATTTTGAGCCTTCACTGATACATTATTTAACCCCTTCAAACCCAAATTATGTTCCAAGTTACTGAAAAATGTAAAAAGTATGTTTTCACAGTTCTTGAGGCTCCTATAAATGAGACCAAATTATAATATTAAACAACACCCAGTTGAAGTCAGAATTATTAGCCCCGCTTTGATTTTTTTTTCCTCTTTTAATATATTTCCCAAATAATATTTACAGAGCAAGGAATTTTCACAGTATGTCTGATAATATTTTTTTCTACTGGAGAAAGTTGTATTTGTTTTATTTCGGCTAGAATAAAAGCAGTTTTAATTTTTAAAAAAAAACCATTTTAAGGTCAAAATTATTAGCCCCTTTAAGCTATTTTTTTCGATACTCTATACAGAATAAAACCATCGTTATACAATAACTTGCCTAATTACCCTAACTTGCCTAGTTAACCTAATTAACCTAGTTAAGCCTTTAAATGTCACTTTAAGCTGTATAGAAGTGTCTTGAAAAATATCTATTAAAATATACTTTACTGTCATCATGGCTAAAATAAATCAGTTATTAGAAATGAGTTATTAAAACTATTATGATTAGAAATGTGTTGAAAAATCTTCTCCCCATTAAACAGAAATTGGGGGGAAAAAATAAACAGGGGGCTAATAATTCAGGGGCTAATAATTCTGACTTCAACTATATATATATATATATATATATATATATATATATATATATATATATATATATATATATATATATATATATATATATATATATATATATATATATATATTTAATTTTAGTAACAGATCTTGAACCCATTGTACATCCTAATGGACAGACATATTTGAAAAAAAATCCTGATCTAAAGCTTGCAATGTTACAAAAGATTTTAAACTTTAGCTAGTAAGTCTAATCCCTTCTTTTTACATACAATCTATGAAATATTGGCAAACATATCAATAAATCTGAATAAAAACATTGTAAATGTGGCTTATGTCTGTGTGTGAAGTGATGGCATGCTGCTTTTTTTAAGTGGATTTTTTTTTTTTTTTCAAATACCAACATGCTGAGCCTTACCGCCATTTGATTGGATGACAATCGTCCACTGTCATGGACTGCAGGCTTTAAATTAAATAAAATGCTCAGGAACCACAAAAAACATGGGCTGACATGTGTAAAGATTAATAAATACAGTTACAAATGTACTGTTCATTGCTCATTTTTTAATTCGTTTTTGTTAATACATTAAGGCATTCATGTTAACCAGCTGGACCTATATTTTGTAAGGTTGTCTTTTAAGAATTTTATATTTTGTATGTAGTAACTTCTAATCACGACAAAGTCAAAACCAGATTAGTCTAAATGTCTAAAAATTTATATTCTAATAATAGAAAATTACAACAATTGGAATATATATATATATATTTGCAGCTTAAAGACGCCTCTCATATGAAGAATGAAGTCACATGCATTGCTCAGGTGTGAGTTTCTCACAGACTTCAACAGAGTGTAAAGATCTTCATGTTTCTCGTCTATCAAGTCTGATCTTTTTTGTATTTTCTATTGGATTCGAGCCAGGTGATTGGTTGGGCCATTCTACAACTTGATTTTCTTTCTCTGAAAGCATTTGAGAGTTTTCTTGGCTGTGTTTTGGATCATTGTCTCGCTGAAATGTCCACTTTGGTTTCATCTTCAGCCTCCTGCTAATGTAGATGTTGGTCTGAAGCAGCTGATATTAATTTACAATGACAAATAGTAGAGGGTTGCTGAAGAACTACTGGGAGATTTTAGCTGCAGTCTGGGCTTTCACTGCCTTTCTACACCTTCCTTTCTTCATGTGTTCAGTACTTTTTTCCTAATTAAATATGTTTTCTTTATATATATATATATATATATATATATATATATATATATATATATATATATATATATATTTCTTTGGTTGTTATCAATATCTGGTCAAAATTTCAAGTCAGCAGCACCTTTAGAAATATGTTTTCAACATATTTGACGTGTTGAATACTTATTTCCCCTACTGTATATAGCTTCAAATTGAACACAGAAAAGATAGATAATTGTAACCTTTTAAAATTGATACAAAAAAATATGGGCATGTTTTCCATATTTAAAGTGAGTTAAATAAGTGCAATATATTGTCCTAAATATCCATTATTACGACACAAAAGGTAAAAATTAAATGTTTAATGACCTGACTTGTATAATACAAAGCTCATCATTATTTTTTTAGTCCCTGTAGACACCGGCTATAGCTCTCCCTAAATGCACAGCTGTGAAGAGGCTATTTTTACAGCCCCAGAGCATGCTGGGATATCTTGACACCCTGCATCAGCACGTGTTTCCCGGGCTGAGAGGGAGCTGATGATATTATTACTTATTATTGAAATAACCTAGCGCCACCTGTCTCTCAGCACCGCTGCCAAAGTATATACCTATAAACCGCCTCTCCTCACCAACCATCACACATGTAGCGCTGGATTCAATATTGCCTGAATACTCATTTCCCAACACTGTTAGACTTGCCGTAATTTTACAGTTATTTACTGCAAACGCGCAAAGTAAAATACAGTGTTGGCCATGTTCCTTTAAAAGAGTAATTAGTTATACACTGTAAAAAAAACTTGAAAAAAAGTTGAAATTACTTGTTTTGTTTTTTGTTTTTGATTTGGCAAAAATCTGTAATAATATCTGTACAACTACATTTCACACGTTTACTTAACCTAAATCAAAATGTTCTTCATTGAGTTAAAAAGATTAGTTTTGTGAGCAAAACTTTGCAAGTTCACCCAAAAAAGCTTCTGCCAACGTGTTACTTTAAAGGTGCTGTATGTACGTTTTTGACTCTTCTAAAGTATAATAATACCATAATATGTTTGCAGGTATTTAAGAAACAAGCTAAGTGAACATACTGGTTTATCTGAAAAAACAATGCTGAAGTCATGATATTCTGCTTTGAAAATGTGTTCTTCGTGCCGGAACGTCTGTCTTTGTTTTGGTTATTTAACTCGCCCAATGCCAGTTTAGCCAATTATATTTCAGCACTCCGGGTTGCCTTGATGGAAAACAGCATATTTCATAAATTCAGTAATGAAGGCTCTCAAAGCATGCACCCGTGACCGAAATGCGACCTCTGGTGGACAGTAGCAAACTCTGAAATGAGACGCAGATTCAGAGTTCTACATGAGGTGGTTAATTAGCAAATTATATAAATATTATGAACGTAAACATTAGGTGAGCAGGTTACATCGTAACCGCGTGTACTAACAACACGCTACGTGACGAGATACACAGTGATGAGCAATTTGGCTGTTTGCACCAAACGAAACACAACAGAATAGTGCACTCACGAAATGGAAAGGTTTATAATCTATATAAAAACTATTAAACCTCTTTAACGTTATTAAAGGGCCACGAAACCCCCCTGTCTCAGCAGAGTGTTTTCACACCTCTAGTTTGGAAAAAGTCAGGAAAGTGGGCGTGTCCTGCTCTGTTTAGGTGGGAGTGTCGGGGGAGGGAAAGAGGGAAGGATTTGCAAATATGGGAGTTTCCGTTTGGGCACGCAGACGCAGGGGAGAAAGACAGTGACTGTTTACATGACATCAGTAATCGAAGTACTTGGCAAATGATTAATTTGTCGATTTTAACTGCAGTTTGGCACTTTCACTTTTTATTCAGGAACATTTCCTGCATGTCCCCCGTGACAAACGAGATATTGAAAGTGAGTATGAAATGCTGGAGAGTGGAGCTTTAATGTACTGTTTGATACCGCACCGCGAATGGGAGAAAAAAATCCTCCGCATTTCTCGGTAACTTAGATGCACTCGATAGGTAGCGTCAGAAAGCCGTGTGTATAGACTATCCTGTCACAAAATGCGGTGAAAATCCTACACGACAGTAATAGTTTGATTGTGGTGTTTAAATGTTTACACTCGGAGAGCAGCATTTACAGCGGATCTTTCAGTCTATAATATTGTACTATAATATTGCAGTGATATTAACATACTGTAAACTTAGTAACTAAATCATTTTGACTGAGGTATGTCTTTAAAAACTGAAAGAGCACTGCTGACGATACGAAGTAACTTAGCCATCTGAATGAACAAACAAAGGGCACTGCTCTCACACACACTTACCAAATCTGTAGAGACAGGACAATCAAACTGGAACTGTGTCTTTTTTTAAAAGGAGACGAGCGGCAAATCCGGATTTCACCTTTTCCAGATGCAAAAACCTCTTGGGTAAAAAATGTTACAAACGCATTTCTGTCGCGTGCACTGTAGTCCACATGTGAGTCCAGCTGCGCTCTCATAGCGGGGAAATGAAAACAAAACCTTCGTTGCAGCACAATAATAAACGCAGCACACTAATAAATGCAACACTGACGACCCATGTCTCCAAATTCTAGTTCTTTCACTTATTTTGGCAACACAACGTCTCTCTGTCGTCTGAACACGGTAACAGGTAAAATAGTCTTCAAAGCTGTCATGCATATTAATGAAGTTGCACCGCATACACAATAGAACGCGCTGATTGGTTTGAACCAAGTCTTTCTCATGAATTAATGCCGCACACTCAGAGACGTCACGATGCACTCGCAGGTACAGACAGCCACTCTCCACGTTGGTATACATGCAAGTATCTCATGGCCGTGAGGCAGCTTCAAAAATTAGTTTCAAACCGGAAGAAAGAATTTGCTCAAAATAACGCAAAAACAACCAATTTTCACTTTTCAGTGCAATATATGTGTCCTAATAGTGTTTATAGCAGCGTGGGACACACATATGACTGTCAACCGCTCAAAAAATGTGTTTTGGTGTTTCGTGACCCTTTAAATGTACATGCTGAATCACTCATATGTGTTTAGTTCTTAAGTTCAATTTTTATTTTATTTTTAAGATCTGAGGTGAACTATCTGCTGCTGCTTTCAGTAGTATGGCAGTAAATGTCATGTAAAATGGCATTCAAACTCACATTAATAGCATTCAACACTGAATAAAGCACATGAGGTGTACCTGAGGTGATCAGTTTTCTGTTGTTCAGCTGTGAGAAATAGAAGCCATTTCTAATATATCAATTTGAGGTGTTGGTTTGGACAAAAACTCCTTTTAATATGGAAAATGTTCCTTCTATCAGGTGCCGTTGCTTTTATTTAGAACACGGTTTAAATCACTCGCTCTTGTGAGTGGCAACCTGGCAACCTGCGCGTCCGTTTGTTTTGATTCAGGAGTGCAATACCTAATTCAACCACTGGGTGTCAAACTTACATACTGCACCTTTAAATCGAGTTAAGCTCAGACATCCTCACTTAAAAAAATAAAGGTTGCAATATTTCTAACCCTAACAATGACCAAAATAGTAGTAACACCAATAATAACATTAATGTCATTATTATTAAACACACCAATCATCATCACTGGATGGTTATGTGTCCTGCCCCAGCTTTGAACACACCTCAGAGAAAGAGAAATCCTATAGCTGAGAGAGACGCTGCTTACATGAAAACCGCTTCAGTGTTCTCAATCGTAACGAGCATTTTATTGTCAGAAACAGTAACGGCGTTGTAACGGGGAAACAGTGTTTTATTTGATTACTCGTTACTGAAAAAAGTATCGCCGTTAGTAATGCCGTTTATTTATAGCGCTGTTATTCCCATCACTGGTAAAATACCACATGCATTCTTAACAGTTCACTACTGTAATATGCACTGCATTGTGGGTAATTTAAATTTTTTACAGTAACTTACTGCATATTAGAAATTTGTGGTATTCTACTGTAACAAAGTAATCGAGTACTGCTACTGTAGTTGAAGACAAAAATTAAACAGTTAATGAAAAAAGTATCAATTAACATCTTAAAATGTATTTAAAATAGATGAATAAAATTAATTAAATTAAAATAGATATAATACTAATCATAACAATACTTATGATCTCATCACTTGTTTGGAATTTATTAAATTCAATGGAAAATGCTAAAAACAAAGCATTGTACTGCTAGTGTAAAATGTAAATTAATTACAGTTAAATACTGTAAAAATTGTCATCTGTCTTTGTTTCGATCCCAGCTCAGAGCGGGTTGGGTGGTGTAGGACCAGCAGGGTTATATTGGTGCCGTGACCCGGATGGGAGTGAGGTTTAGGGGGGTGAGTTTAGCAGAGGCCAGCTAGTGAAGTTCTAGGTAAACCTGCACAGTGTAGGACCGGCGACAGTGTAGGACTGCTGGTGTAGGACCGGGGAGATTACATTGGTGCCATGACCTGGATGGGAGTGAGGTTTAGAGGGGTGAGGGCCAGCTAGTGAAGTGCTGTGCAGGTAAGCCTTACTCCTCTGACTTCTAAAGGTGCTCTAGCAACAGACATTAGAGGCCATGGTCTTTAGCCTCCTTGGTAGAGCAACTGACTCCCATGTGGAAAGTCGTCGGTTCGATCACACCTCTGAGCGGGTTGGATGGTGTAGGACTGGCTGGATTACATTGGTGCCATGACCTGGATGGGAGAGAGGTTTAGGGGGGTGAGGGCCAGCTAGTGAAGTGCTGTGCAGGTAAACCTTACTCCTCTGACCTCTAAAGGTGCTCTAGCGACAGACGCTAGAGGCCATGGTCTTTAGCCTCCTTGGTAGAGCAACTGACTCCCCTGCGGAAAGTCGCCAGTTTGATCTTAGCTAGGAGTGGATTGGGTGGTGTAGGACTGGCTGGATTACATTGGTGCCATGACCTGGATGGGAGTGAGGTTTAGGGGGGTGAGGGCCAGCTAGTGAAGTGCTGTGCAGGTAAGCCATACTCCTCTGACTTCTAAAGGTGCTCTAGCAACAGACATTAGAGGCCATGGTCTTTAGCCTCCTTGATAGAGCAACCGACCCCAATGCAGAAAGTTGCTGGTTCAATCCCAGCTCAGAGCGGGTTGGTGTAGGACCGGCGGGGTTACACTAGCACACAAAAGGCAGAGGCAGACGCTAACCATCACACAAAAAGTTGAACTTGTGGACATGCTAAAAGAAGGTAGAAGTTACGCAGCTGTAGGACGCCATTAAGGAATAAGCTGGTTTTAATCTTTGGTTTTATTCTATAATACTGGACTTATTTTTCTACAAAGGTTTGAACTTTGAGAGCGTTTTAAATGAGAGAAAAGTGTAAAAATGTTAATGTCTGTCTGGGAAAATTGTATTAAGTGTGTAGTGAGGGGTTTTACAGCCTTAAAACGTCTATAATAATTGTAAAAAATAAAGCTGGCTACTTCGTGGATTTCGCCCATTGCGGGCTATTTTTAGAACGTAACTTCCATGAATATCAAGGGACCACTACACTGTAAATATGACAATCCGGTTGCAGCTCTTATACGCAGATTTCATATTGAATTGTATGAGTTTTAGGCCAAAGATTTAGAAACACTTCAACTCAAGACATTAGAGGAGTTCTCCATCACAAAGAAACCTCTGATACATTGACAAAAGCATGAATGTTGCTGTTTTTGCATGACGGGCCACACCATTTACAAGCTAATCCCTATAATTTTGGCTAACAGTGTCTGACAAATCTAAATTTACTTCAGGAAATACAAGCGCTTGCAGTTGTGGCTACCTTCTCTCCAATGCACCCCATCACGCCGCACCTTCTAAGAAAACACAGTGTCAGGCAAATCGCATCTGCGTGTTTGGAGAGAAGCTGGTGCCAGAGCAGTTGAGCAGATCCACCACCTCATCCATCAGAGCTGCAGAAAGGCCTGGCCAGAAGCTGACCATAGCGGCAAGCCAGGCCACCTGCCCCTGACTAAAACACTTCTGACGCTAGATATTAGTCCAAACATAAACCTCATTCATCATCACCAAAAGCAAGAAACGTGAATGAAAGTGCTTGCAGACAGCAACACAGTCTTGGCTGGCAATAAAGCTTTCAAATGTAACCGTGACTTCACAATGAACAATGAGCGTTCTCTCGCTTTCAGCATTGACACATGTAACCTCACCCCTCTCTGCGATCTCATGTATTAATTCACACCACTGAGTAAGAGCATTTCAGAAAGCGAAAGGAAACTATGCCAATGGGAGGCTTAAAAGAGGCTTTATGGATATGTACCCCTGTATTAATTTCTGGAGAGGGCAAAATATGTCCCAGGATGTACTTTTTTTGTCGTTTTTGTTTTCACTAATCCACCAGAGGCCGCTGTGTATGTGTATGCTTTTTTAGATCTCAAATTTCTCTTGCAAGTGCCATTTGGGCCTGCTGTTTTCATGTAAATCCACCAGAGGTCGCTGTCGAAAGACTGACTGACTGACTGACTGACTGACCGACTGATCCCCCCACCCACCTCCTTCCCTAAACCCAACTGATAGTGTTTTCAAAAGCACCAGATGACTCGCCCACGCCCTTCCCTAAACTTAACCGACATTTTATTTTGGATTCGGCTTATTTCGGTTTATTTTATTTTTCGGCTTCTGTTTTTGTCTTACCTGCTTTCTAGAATCGTTCTTCGCCGGACGCAAACCCTGTCGTCGCGGTCAACTCCTCTCTGCATTTCAAGTCCACCGATGTACATGGCGAGCTAACTTGAAAACTGGTAACAACGGGAAAGTCGTCTATGCGGAGGTAAGCGGTCAGTTTAGCACGAAAAGGAACGGCGTCATACTGCCCCGTTTAGTTCGTTTTAAAAACGAAATGCAGCCATACGTACTTCTGGCTACATAATTCACGGTCTCCAGAGATGTATATAGGGGTACATTTTCAAAATGATTGCAAGGTTAAGCTCAATTAAACTTGTAAATCATGATTAACTTCACAATTATGCATCAGTTAAGTGTGAGCAAACACAAAATTCATGATAAACTGAACATATAGTAAAGGCATTTTAACCATTATTTACAGTTTGTTAAGCCATATATTATTTATTTGATTCATTGTGTACAACAAGCTAGTAATTATGTTTAATTACTGCTAGTTTGCAATTATAGTAGGCTAGAATAGTGTAATAAACACAGTTTAATCTCATTTCCTAAAGTTAAAGTTATGTCTATGTTTATAATAGCACTTGAGTGATATTCAAGTTTATTGACAAGAACTAGCTAGTAGCTACTGTAATTAAGGCTAAAATGTCATCAATACAGTGCTAAAAAAATTGACCTCCTATTCTAAAGTGAAAGTTATATCCAAATTTATGATGGCATTTGTTGGGGAATATTGAAGTTTATTGTATAAATGTATTTTATTTATTTATAAAGTGTTACTGTTAATGGAGAAGCTCAGTTATGCCAATGGGAGGCTTAAAAAAGGGTGGATTGAGAACAGTTTTAAGCAAGGCTGCATGAAACTGGGAGAAATTGGCATTGTGGTGTTTGCTTTTTACATTTACATTTAGTCATTTAGCAGACGCTTTTGTCCAAAGCGACTTACAATTGAGGAGGCATTCAGCGATTCAACCAACCCAGGCTCATTCTGAAAACGTACCGCTATATACATTTCTGGAGAGCACCAAATACATCCCAGGAGATATGTTTTTTTTTTTTTGCTGTCTTTGTTGAGGCCACTGTGTACGTTTTTTGAGATCTCAAATTTCCCTTGCGAATGTCGTTTGTGTCTGCTGTTCTCAAGTAAATCCACCAGAGGCTGCTGTCAACTGCCTGACTGACTGACTGACTGACTGACTCACTAATAACCCCTCCCACCCCCTTCCCTAAACCCAACCGATAGTGTTTTCAAAAGCACCAATTGACCTGCCCACCGTCTTCCCTAAACCCAAACGACAGTGTTTTCAAAAGCAATCCAGAAAAAGAAAAGCCCACGTTTTACCATGTTTTCAGATCTTACCACATTCTCACCCTGTTATTTACTTGTTTATTTAATTTTTTGGCTTTTGTTTTTGTCTTACCTGCTTTCTGGAACCGTTCTTTGCCGGACTCTAACCCCTTCATCGAGGTCAACTTTTCTCCACATCTGAAGTCCGCCGATGTTCACAGCGAGCCACTGGGCAAACTGGTAACACTGGAAAAGCTGCCCACACTGAGGTAAGTGGTCAGCTTGTAGTGTGAAAAGAAACAGAAGCTGTCAACTGTGTCATACAGCCCCCTGTCATTCGTTTAAAGATTCGTTTTGAGCTTGTGCTGTTTATATAGAGTGTACAGCCCTGCTACCAAACCAACCAAAATCACTAAGTGAAGTGTGAACGCAGCTTTAGACGCATGGCAGTGATATGACAGCATGGCACACCGAGGCTGTGGTCGGGTCTTGAGGATGTAAGATTAAAGGGCAGGCCGAGCAGCACGGCATTGTTGTGATTTAATAGGCCTGAATATGAGCCCTTTTTGAAGTGGAGATCTTTAAGAGCACAGACAGAGGCCCCTGGCAGACAAGCAGGCCTCTGAGCATGTAATTACAGGCAAGGGCAGGGCAGGGACCTGGTGGCGCAGGGCTTTGAAGAGCGCCGAGGTCGCCAGAGGTGAGGCCCGGGTCTGACAGCAGCGAGAAACACACAGAGAACTAATTCATCGGACCTTCCTCAAAAATCACCACTACAGTTTTTTTTTTTAACTACGGTCATACTCTGCACAATTTAGTAATAAATAAATAGTTGGTACCTAAAAATGTCCAATATAATCCTGGTAAAATATTCTACCTGACTCCATTGTAGTATGTAACACCAGGGTGGGAATTATACATTGACAATCAGGGGGGGTCAACGTTTTCAGTAATGTTCATTTGTGTAATAAGCTACATGCTTCAGTGGATCAAATTGATGTATTTATTTCAGTTATATAAATCTAATTTATTCATAAAATGTATTTAAGTTTTCAGTGTTCTAAGGGATATTTAATGTATTCTGACCTACAGTAACCTCTGATCAGCTACTTCAGAGGTCACTTTAAGTCAAACTATAAAGATATGCATCTAATTTGACGTCACTTTTTGGCTAAATTTAGATACAAACAGCTATTTTACTAGAAAAGTGGGTCCCACTTTATGTGTCGCTTATACCTGTGAACTTACATGGTAATTAGATGTGTAAGTAGTATGTAACTACAGTGTATGTACACACGTTTACATAGTATTTACTTTTGTATTACTGGTGTAACTACACTCATGTAACAACCCACTGAATAGTATGTGTAAGTACAAATGTGTAACAGGACATTGGTAACAACACTAGGAAAGTACACATCTGTAACAAGAATTATGTAAGTGCATTGTGTAACAACAATTTGTACTTGCAGATGTTTTGCCACTTCCACACCTGTTTGCAGATCATGCACTTGTGAACACTGTATGGCTGCATTAGAAGGTTTCACCTTGTGATACCAGTGTACTTACATGGTAACTCCACAGGAACCGTCCACTTAATATAAAGTGTAAAATGGTCACAAATTACTGTGTAACTTGTAGAAATATCTTCTATGCAACACTTTAATAACAGTGTTGTTACATGGTAACTCCACAGGAACAGTCCACAATATAAAGTTTAAAATAAAATTCATTTTCGTTTCGGCCTAGTCCCTTTATTAATCTGGGGTCGCCACAGCGGAATGAACCGCCAACTTATCCAGCATATGTTTTATACAGTGAATGCCCTTTCAGATGCAACCCATCTAAGCCGAAAAGAAAATGAATGACTGTATGAACAGTAATTTGTGACCATTTTACACTTTATATTGAGTGGATCCTGTGGATTTACCATGCAAGTACACTTGTATCACAAGGTGAAACCTTCTAATGCAGCATTAGTTCTGCCATACAGTGTTCACAAGTGCAGGATCTGCAAACAGGTGTGGAAGTGGGAAAACATCTGCAAGTACATATTGTTGTTACACAATGCACTTACATAATTCTTGTTACAGATGTGTACTTTCCTAGTGTTGTTACCAATGTCCTGTTACACATTTGTACTTACACATACTATTCAGTTGGTTGTTACATGAGTGTAGTTACACCAGTATAAACAAGTAAATACTCTGTACCAGTGTGTACATACACTGTAGTTACATACTACTTACACATCTAATTACCATGTAAGTTCACAGGTATAAGCGACACAATATAAAGTGGGACCGGAAAGGGTCTTTTTCCTCTGAGCCAAATAATGAGAAAGAACCAAATTTCCTACCACAGCTATGCTGATGACACTCAAATCTACTTAGCCTTGCTGCCTAATGACTACAGCCCCATTGACACCCTCTGCCAGTGCATTGATGAAATTAACAGTTGGATGTGCCAAAACCTTCTTCAGTTGAACAAAAAGTAAACTGAAGTCATTGCATTTGGGAACAGAGATGAGGTTCTCAAGATGAATGCATACCTTGGCTCTAAAGGTCAAACAACAAAAAAATAAGGTCAAGAATCTTGGTGTGATTCTGGAGTCAGATCTGAGTTTCAGTAGTCATGTCAAAGCAGTTAGTAAATCAGCATACTATCATCTCAAAAACATTGCAAGAATTAGATGCTTTGTTTCCAGTGAAGACTTACGGCCCATTCACACGGGGCTTCAGCGTCAACGCTTGACAGAGGGCGTGTCTGAAGTTGGGGCTGACGCGATCGTCATAGCAGCGTCAGCCAATGAAATTAGTCAGCAATAGGCCACTGTCTGAGCTGGTGCATTTGCATACAGCGATCTTATTGGCTGACGCTTCCATCGGGGCTTGAAAAGTTGAGCAAGTCCCAATTTCTGCAGCGAGCAATGCCATTGAAGCGGCGCCAACGGATCCACAATGCAGTTCGGCAATGCCTGACGTCACCCATTCAAAGTGAATGGGAAGCATTGAAGCTGACGCCCCGTGTGAATGGGGCGTTAGAAAAACTCGTTCATGCTTTTATCAGCAGCAGGGTGGATTACTTTAACGACCCTCCTCACTGACCTTTCCAAAAAAACAGTCAGACAGTTGCAGCTCATCCAGAACGCTGCTGCCAGGATTCTGACCAGAACCAGGAAATCAGAGCACATCACACCTGTCCTCAGGTCTTTACACTGGCTCCCAGTTACCCTTTTAACACCCTTGTAACACAAATCATATATATATATATATATATATATATGTGTGTGTGTGTGTGTGTGTGTGTGTGTGTGTGTGTGTGTGTGTGTGTGTGTGCCTCCTGGTGGTTCATTCCACTGTGGCGACCCCAGATTAATAAAGGGACTAAGCTGAAAAGAAAATGAATGAATGAATGAATGTGCCTCCCACTTGTTAAAGGACCAAAAGTAATGGGATAATTGGCATCTGAACTGTTCCATGGCCAGATGTGTGTTATTTTCTCATTATTCCAATTGCAATGAGCAGATAAAAGATCCAGAGTTGATTTCAAGTGTGCTATTTGCATTTGGAATCTGTTGCTGTTGACTCTCAAGATGAGATCCAAAGAACTGTCACTATCAGTCAAGCAAGCCTTCAGTAGGCTGAAAAAAACAAAGCAAACCCATTAGAGAGATAGCAAAAACATTAGACGTGTCCAAAACAACTCTTTGGAACATTCTTAAAAAGAAAGAACACACCAGTGAGCTTAGCAACACCAAAAGACCCGAAAGACCACAGAAAACAACTGTGATGAATGACCAAATAATTATTTCCCTTGTGAAGAAAACACCCTTCACAACAGTTGGCCAGATCAAGAATACTCTCCAGGAAGTAGGTGCATGTGTGTCAAAGTCAACAATCAAGAGAAGACTACACCAGAGGGAATACAGAGGGTTTACCATAAGATGTAAACCATTGGTTATCCTCAAAAACAGGAAGGCCAGATTAGAGTTCTAAAAAAGCCTTCACAGTGCTGGAACAACATCCTATGAACAGATGAGACCAAGATCAACTTGTACCAGAGTGATGGGAAGAGAAGAGTATGGAAAATCAAAAGAAACTGCTCATGATCTTAAGCAGTGAAGCATGGTGGTGGTAGTGTCATGGCGTGGGCATGTACGGCTGTCAATGGAACAGGTTATTTTGTTTTTATTGATGATTTGACTGCTGACAAAGCAGCGGGATGAATTATGAAGTGTTTCAGGCAATATTATCTGTTCATACTCAGCCAAATGCTTCAGAACTCATTGGAAGGCACATCACAGAGCAGATGGACATTGACCCAAAGCATACTGCAAAAGCAAACAAAGAGTTTTTGAAGGGAAATAAGTGGAATACTATGCAATGGCCAAGTCAATCCCCTAACCTGAATCAGATTGAGCATACATTTCACTTGCTGAAGGCAAAACTGAAAGGGAAAATCCCCCAAGAACAAGCAGGAATTTAAGACAGTTGCTGTAGAGGCCTGGCAGAGCATCACCAGGAATGAAACCCAGCGTCTGGTGATGTCTATGCCTTCCAGACTTCAGGCTGAAATTGACTGCAAAGGATTTGCAACCAAGTATTAAAAAGTAAAAGTTTGATTTATGATTATTATTTTGTCCAATTACTTTTGGTCCCTTAACAAGTGGGAGGCACATATGCAAACTGTTGTAATTCCTACACCATTCACCTGATTTGGATGTGAATACCCTCAAATTAAAGCTGTCAGTCTGCAGTTAAAGCAAATATTGCACATATTTCGAATATATTGTGTTGGTGTATAGAGCCAAAAATGTTAGAATTGTGTCGATGTCCCAGTTTATATGGACCTGTCTAAATATTTTTATTTTTATTTCATATTATCAATTAATGACTTTTATACTGTACAGACTATATAATCATACCCCTACCCCCACACCCAACCCTCACATGAAATAATCTGCATTTTTACATTTCAAAATACTTTTTTCCTCATGTGAACCAAAACAAATTCCCCATTAGGTAAAAATTTACTTATGGGAATATTTTGTCCTCACAACATAAGGAATACAAGGTACACACACACACACAAAATAAAATACCACAGTGCATGTGTATATATATATATATATATATATATATATATATATATATATATATATATATATATATATATATATATATATATATATATATATATATATATATATATATATAAATATATATATATATATATATATATATATATATAAAAATATATATATATATATATATATATATATATATATATATATATATATATATATATATAGTTGAAGTCAGAATTATTAGCCCCCCTTTGATTTTTTTTTTCTTTTTTTAAATATTTGCCACATGATGTATAACAGAGCAAGGCAATTTTCACAGTATGTCTGATAATATTTTATCTTCTGGAGAAAGTCTTAAGGCCCATGCGCACCGAGACGTTTTTTGCTCGCGTTTTCTGTCGACGTTTAATGCCTCGTGACTAAATAAAGGGCGTCAATGTGATCGTGCACACCAACGCGCAAAACGGCAGGCGCAAAAGCATCATTTTTAAAAAACACCTAGTTTTTTTGTTTTGATGCGCCGCGTCAAAACCTTCTCCACCAACCAGATTGGCACTTTTGTTCACATGAACGGAGCTGCTGAAGTTTCAGTAAACAGCACTTAGAGGCGCTCAAGCGCAAAACTGTCAAGGCGAGCGCACATTGAAGAAGATGCCCAGAGGCGATATGAACGTGGAGCTGCTTATTGCACTGGTGAACTATAATCATTTCTTCATCACTAGAGCTGGAGCTGCTACTTGAACCATCCATAACAACAAGCGTGTCAACTTTGTCTTCTTCTTCTGTGTTACAAGCGGGTGTCAGAAGCTTAAAGTTGTGTAGCGCCATCTAACGTCAAGGATTGATTTTGCATACTCTTCTGCTCGACGCCTGTGAAAATCGTTTGGGTTTGAATCCAGATAAACGTCTTGAAAAACGCTGACAATAAACGCAAACGAAAAGCGTCCCGGTGTGTACGAGCCTTTGTTTGTTTTATTTCAGCTAGAATAAAAGCTATTTTTTTAAAAAGGATTTTTTTAAGGACAAAATTATTAGCCCCTTTAAGCTATATTTTTTATTGATAGTCTACAGAACAAACCATCATTATACAATAACTTGCCTAATTACCCTAACCTGCCTAGTTAACCTAATTAACCTAGTTAAGCCTTTAAATGTCACTTTAAGCTGTATAGAAGTGTCTTGAAAAATATCTAGTCAAATATTATGTACTGTCATCATGGCAAAGATAAAATAAATCAGTTATTAGAGATGAGTTATTAAAACTATTATGTTTAGAAATGTGTTGAAAAAATCTTCTCTCCGTTAAACAGAAATTGGGGAAAAAATAAACAGGGGGGCTAATAATTCAGGGGGACTAATAATTATGACTTCAACTATATATATATATATATATATATATATATATATATATATATATATATATATATATATATACATATATACATATACATACATGTATGAGATATTTGTATTAAATTTATTAAATATATTTATATTATTATTCATTTATTTAATTATTTTTTACTAAATACCGGATTCATTTATATTACAACTGTTATATAAAAAATTAAGCCAACAATGTTTCAAATATTCCCATTTGACAAACTGTGTTACACTAACTACAAGCAATAATAATAAATAACTTATTATTAAACTATATACAGAATAATAAGCCTGGTTCCCAAGAAACATTCCTAATACTGTACATTGTTTTTTACTGTAGAGGTTTCTAATCCAGCACATCTACAAATGCACATAACGAGGTTAGAGGAATCTGATTAGAGCGTGGTTTGAAATTAGCCATGTATGTTATCAAATCAAACAACAGGATATATAATCAGAGAGGGGAGGGGCTCGGCTCCTTTATCGAATCAGAAGGCATCTGTGTCCGTGCCGGCGAGATGCCTTCTATAGGCTAATGTGCCGCATTTCCTCTAATCCGCTTCCTTTTATTTATATGCTTTGTTTTATGTGTAATACCTGATCACGAATAAAAATGGCATAATTGAATTTCATGTCATTTATTGAAGTTGATTCGGCTTCATTTTTGCAGGGTGATAAATTGGGAAAATGCTGATGGGAGAATGTGCACGCAAGAGAGAAAGAGATGTGTGTGTGTGTGTGTTCAGCGGAGATCCTCCAGTTCAAAATATGAAATTTAGCAAAATATGAGATTGTTGAATATGAGGGTACTGCTATGTCCCCATAGCCTGAGTAACCCACTGAAAAAACGGCAGCTAGCTCTCTGCAACGCTCACATGGTCGCCCACTGAAGCTAAGCAGGGCTGCGCCCGTTCAGTACCTGGATGGGAGACCACATGAGAAAGCTAGGTTGCTGCCGGAAGTGGTGTTAGTGAGGCCAGCAGGGGGTGGCCAACCTGCGGTCTGTGTGGGTCCTAATGCCCCAGTATAGTGAAGGGGACTATATACTGCTCAGTAAGCACCATCTTTCGGATGTTAAACCGAGGTCATTAAAAATCCCAGGATGTCCTTAGAGAAAGAGTAGGGGTTTAACCCTGGCATCCTGGCCAAATCTGCCCACTGGCCTCTGTCCATCATGGCCTCCTAGCCATCCCCATATCATAATCGGCTTAATCACTCTGTCTCCTCTCCACCAATCAGCTGGTGTGTGGTGTGCGGTCTGCCGTTGCGTCATCCAGGTTGATGCTGCACACTGGTGGTGGATGAGGAGATTCCCCCCAATGTGTAAAGTGCTTTGAGTGCCCAGAAAAGCGCTATATAAATGTAAGGAATTATTATTATTATTATTATAAAACGTTAATTAGTCATTACACCATCAAAAACGCTAAAAATCTCCATTGATGTCATAAACTCTACTAAATACCCTATAAATAACCTAACTGTAAATTATTTCCAAAATCAGAGGAGAATAATAGTTCTGTAAAAAACAAGCAAAAAAAACATAATTTCCAAAAAAATAAATGTTACTGGTAAAATACTGTAAATATCCGTAATTAACAGTAAGTTTCCTTAATTTGTACAGTATATTTAAATGGTTCTTGCTTGTGGGAAGAATGTGTTGAGATTTTGGTTCATCATATGAATCTCTCATACAACGGTGTATATTGGAGTGTATATTAATACGGTAAGGAATACGGTAGTCTACCGTAAAATGTTTCAAACTAGGGCAACGCAGTGGCGCAGTAGGTGGTGCTGTTGCCTCACAGCAAGAACGTCGCTGGGTCGCAGGTTCGAACCTCGGCTGGGCTGGGTCAGTTGGCGTTTCTGTGTGGAGTTTGCATGTTCTCCCTGCGTTCGCGTAGTGTATGAGTGTGAATGTGTGTGTGTGGAAATTCCCAGAGATGGGTTGCGGCTGGAAGGGCATCCGCTGCGTATAAATCGTGCTGGATAAGTTGGTGGTTCATTCCACTGTGGCGACCCCGCAAGGGACAAAGCCGACAAGAAAATGAATGAATGAATGAATGAATGAATGTTTCAAACTATTTTACTTTTTTTCTGTATTTTTACAGTAAAGTTCTGGCAACCACAGCTCTTATTTTTCACCAAAAAGTTTACAGATTTTTTGTAACAGTATGCGGTATTTTATTAAAAAATTTAGAAAACGGTTGTACGGTTTCTACCGTAATGATAATCAGAATCCCTAAAATCTGACTGGAATGCTGTGGAGTACTACCGTATGAAATCACACTAACCAACATAGTGTATAGCGGGCTTACTCCTAATTTCTCCCCCCTAAACCTTACTTTATGACAGTGTCATATCTGTAAAGAGCCTCAGCTTTAGATGATTCAGCTGATATACTGTACAATCAGTGACCACTATTAGGTGGTCACTATCAGGTTAGACCCTTTTTGCAGTCAGAACATCTTTAATTCTTGAACCGCAAACACTCATCAGAGATTTTGGATAGCATCACACAGTTGCTGCAGATTTGTCAGCAAACTTGGATAGGGGGGGAGACAGACAACATTTGCAAAAACTATTTTTACACAAACACACATCGGCCACTTTATTAGGTACACCTGTCCAAATGCTCGTTAACAGTCTGAGTATTTCAGAAACTGCTGATCTTCTAGTATTTTCATGCACAGCCATCTCTAGGGTTTACGGAGAATGGTCCGAAAAACAAAATATCCAGTGAGCAGCAGTTCTGTGGGCACAAATGCCTTGTTGATGCCAGAAGTCTGAGGAGAATGGCCAGACTGGTTTGAGCTGATAGAAAGGCAACAGTAACTCAAATAACCACTCATTACAACCGAGGTCTGCAGAAGAGCATCTCTGAACGCACAACACGTCCAACCTTGAGGCGGATGAGCTACAGCAGCAGAAGACCACACCGGGTGCCACTCCTGTCAGCTAAGAACAGGAAACTGAGGCTACAATTCGCACAGCCTCACCAAAATTGAACAATAGAAGATTGGAAAAATGATGCTTGGTCTGATGAGTCTCGATTTCTGCTGCCACATTCGGATGGTCGGGTCAGAATTTGGCGTCAACAACATGAAAGCATGGATCCATCCTGCCTTGTTCAGGCTGGTGGTGGTGGTGGTGTAACGGTGTGGGGGATATTTTCTTGGCACACTTTGCGGCCACTAATACCAATGAACATCGTGTCAACGCCACAGCCTACCTGAGTATTGTTGCTGACCATGCCCATCCCTTGATGACCACACTGTACCCATCTTCTGATGGCTACTTCCAGCAGGATAACGTGCCATTTCATAAAGTTCAGTGTACTCAAATGGCCTCCACAGTCACCAGACTCAATCCAATACAGCACCTTTGGGATGTGGTGGAACGGGAGATTCGCATCATGCATGTGCAGCTGTCAAATCTGCAGCAACTGCAGGAATATTTCCAGTACCTTGTTGAATCTATGCCACGAAGGATTAAGGCAGTTCTGAAGGCAAAAGGGGGTCCAACCCGGTACTAGTAAGGTGTACCTAATAAAGTGGCCGGTGAGTGTATATACATGTATTTAGTCAATTTCGAGCTAGGCTGTATGTACTGCATAGGTATAATCTATGAAATAAAGTGTAATATAGGGATAGTACACTCAAGTTTGAGGTTTTGTTCTGTTGAACACAAAGAAGGATAAACTAAAGAACGCTGGAAACCTGTAAATATTAGAAGAAATATTAGGAAAAAAATTATCTAAATGATATGGAACAAGTAAAGGGTGCAGTAAATGATGGCAAGTTTCATTTTTGGGCGAACTATCCCCAAAATTAGACACACTGAATTTAGGGTTAAAATATCAACTGCCCAACACATAACATTGCAGAAACATATTAATAGTACTGAGAAATAATACAAATTAATACAACAATTAAAACAGCGTCTTTTTGTCCAGGATGTGTATAATCTATTTGAAAATATTATCGAGAAGAAAAAATGTAGATATTAAAGAGGTCTCATTTGTGATTTGTGTTTCCTATGGGAATGCATCTTCGGTGTTTGCAGTGGGGTCTAGAGCGACATAGAGAGGAGAGAGAGAGCATTTGGCAGTGCCATCTGCCAAGTCGAGGCAAAATTTGGGCTCTCTGCTCGGGTTAACATGCAGCCACTTTATTTTGGGGGCCAGTTAATGGCCCAGAATTTTAAATTGAGATGTTTAACAGGGCCGTATCCCACTGGCTGACAACGCACAAGTTTATGACTCACTTAGTTATTGGGTCACCCTACTTACACTAGGGTCAGAATGCGAGCGCCATTAAAATCGCAGACGAAATGTCACAGTCTGTTTTGGTACGATGAGCTTTTTTGGCATCCGATCATAGGACATCTTGTGTTCCTGATGGGTAATAAAAATAATAAATAATTAGGCATAAAAAGCATGTACAGCTCCAAATCTCTCCCAACATTTATCCACCTCGCTCTCCTATTTGCGTCTTTCTGCTTGACCAAAGCCAGACGGCTCTCTCCCGCATACTAGCTATTAATTTCAATACCAAATATAGCATTTGTTTCCAAAAAGATCCCGGCAAGCTTAACTCACAGAGGGGAATTTTTCTAAGCTTACTTTGCTTAAAGGATCACGCAGAGCCTCTAGTGTTTACACGACTGTCTCCTTGCTTGTCATAACCTACTTAGATTATGATTCATCATTTAAGAAGAATGAAGCCAATGCACGGGGCAAAATATAGAAGTCAAGTGAAATCATAGTCATTTTAGGGTTATTGTTTTCAGAATTGTTTCCTCAATAGCTGATGGTGAGGGCAATAGATTAATGGATAATGTTTATATTGAAGTCAAAATGATTAGAAATTTGTTGTGTTTTTTAGAAATTTCCTATAATGTTAACAGTATTTCCTATCAGTTTTTTTTTCTTCTGAAGAAAGTCTTATCTTAAGATCTTCTGAAGAAAATCTTATTATTTTAGTTTGGCTGAACTAAAAGTAGTTTTTAATTTTTAAAAATGTATAATTTTACGTTCAATATTATTAGACCCCTTAAGATTGTCTACAGAACAAACCACTGTTATCCAATCTAAATAAAGATCATCTTAAGGGTTTAATAATATTGATATTAAGTGTTGGGAAAAAATGTCAGTTAAACAAAACTTGGGAAATATTTTAAAAATAAATACTTTTTTAAAAAAAATAATAATTTATTAATAAATTATTAATAAATAATAAATTAATTGATATAGATGAGGTCATTTTTATTAAGTTATTCAAATGTATTAATTAATAATAATTTTATTAGTAGTAGTAGTAGTAGTAGTAGTAGTAGTATTCTTATTATTCTTATTATTATTCTTATTTATTCATTCATTCATTTATTTTATTTTCGGCTTAGTCCCTATTATTATTATTATTATTATTATTATTATTATTATTATTATTATTATTTTTTTTTTTTTTTTTTTTTTTTATTATATATTTTAATAATTTTAATATATGTATTTTTTTTAATTATGCTACATATTGTAAAAAATTCTGAATCATTGTAAATAAATCTGACATCAGATTTATAAAACAGATAACAGATAGAACGGAAAATATTTTACTCAAAACCATTTATTAATAATAATATATTTATTAATAATAATAATAATTATTATTATTATTATTATTATTATTATTTAATTAAATGTAAATAATAATTTTGACCTTAAACATATAAATGTATTAATTATTATTCATTCATTTATTTATATTATTATTATTATTATTATTATTATATATTCATTTCATGATATTTTAATATTTTTAATATGTGTATATTTTTTTAATTAGGCTACATATTGTAAAAATAATGGCATCAGATTTATAAAACAGATAACAGAAAGAACAAAAAATACTTTACTCAAAACCATATTTAGTAATAATATCAATAATAATAATATTATTAATAATAATAATTATTATTATTATCTAATTTCATTTTCATTGAGGTCAAAATTTTCATTTTGACCTCAAATATATAAATCTATTAATTGCTAATAATTTATTATTATTGTTATTATTATTATTAATAATACATCATACAGACACAAACACACACACACGCACACGCACGCACGTATAAATATATATATATTCTTCTTTTTATAATTACATATTGTAAATAAATAACAGTATCGGATTTATAACACAGATAACAGAACAGAAAAATATTTTACTCAAAATCTTATATTAGTATAATTAGTGTAATTATAATTATTATTTAATTTAAATAATAATAATAACATATTTATACATATAACATAATTATTATTATTATTATTATTAAATTTAAATTATAATTTGGATAAAATATATATATCTATCTTTGAGGTCCAAATTATTATTTAAATAAAATAAAAATTATTATTATTATTATTATTATTATTATTATTATTATTATTATTAATATGTTATTATTATGATTATTAATATATCATATTTATACACACACACACATATTTTTTTCTTCTTTTTTAATTACATTTGTAAAAAAATAATGGCATCAGATTTATAAAACAGATAACAGATAGAACAGAAAATATTTTACTCATAACCATATTTAATAATCCAGTAAATTAGAAGAAACTGAGAATTCTTAAATTTATATTATTATATTTATTATATTATATTTATTATATTATATTATATTATATTATATTATATTAAATTATATTATAAGTTATTGTAAGTTATTATATTATATGCTACATCAAAATAAGTTCATGGCAAATGCCAAATGTATCAAAATAGGCAAAATTATTGTCCAATATTTGTTGTCCTCGCCTATATATCCATCCATCACTAGTTTATATCCTATTTCTGTTCACACGCTCCTTCATTGAAGTGATACAGTCGAGGCACCTGCGTGGGCTGAAACTGCCACAGATCACATTTCATGTCCAACATTAGCTTGTTGATCGGCTGATTTATTGCGCAGAGGAGGAACATAATGTAAAAAGATAACATAGTAATGGAACGCATACAAAGCTTGCTCGTTTGTGTGGCTTCACAATAGCCTAAAGCATTATCATTCCAATCTTAATCCCTGCTCGTCTCCACAGCCTCAGTCACCAGTGTCTTATTACTGCTCTGTTGGCATGGCTTCTGTGTGTGTGTGTTTCTGCCTTTCTTGCCATGCAGACTCGAAGTCTTACACTGCCCTCTGCAGCAGCAAAAACAACATTCAGTTATATTCACAGCATCCAAATACACTGATAAAAATTATTCATTGGATTTACTAAAGATATAAGCTCCCCTGTATACTTTTATTGCCCAATTTCTGTTTAACGGAGAGAAGATTTTTTCAACACATTTCCAAACATGATAGTTTTAATAACTCATTTCTAATAACTGATTTATTTTATCTTTGCCATGATGACAGCACATAATATTTTACCAGATATTTTTCAAGATGCTAGTATTCAGCTTAAAGTGCACTATTTTTAGGGTTAATTACACTCAGAAAAATAACTTATTGGATAAACGTTTTAAATATCACTCAATCTGAATGGATCATTTGAATCAATGATTTGTTTTCTAGAGACTCATTCTGAACATAACATGAATCAGTGCATTGTTAATTTGTTCACAAATGTCAGTCCAGTCCAATACAAATGAAAAGTTCAGTGCAATTTGTGAACAGATTTAACAGGTTAACTAATACAATTCAGCTTGATCATGAATTAAACATCACTCTGAGGAGGTAATTTCTCCCCTTCAATGTATATATGCGTGCATAAACAGTTGAAGTCAGTATTATTAGCCTCCCTTTGAATTTGTTTTTGCTTTTTTAAATATTTCCCAAATGATGTTTAACAGAGCAAGGATATTTTCACAGTATTTCCTTTTTTTTTTTCTTCTTCTGGACAAAGTTTTATTTGTTTTATTTCAGCTATATAATAGCAGTTTTTCATTTTTTTAAAAAACATTTTAAGATCAAAATTATTAGCCCCTATAAACTATATATTTTCTTGATAGTCTACAGAACAAACCATCGTTACAACAACTTGCCTAATTATCCTAACCTGCCTAGTTAACCTAATTAACCTAGTTAAGCCTTTAAATGTCACTTTAAGCTGTATAGAAGTGTCTTAAAAATATCTAGTCAAATATTATTTACTGTCATCATGGCAAAGATAAAATAAATCAGTTATTAGAAATTAGTTATTAAAACTATTATGATTAGAAATGTGTTGAAGAAATCTGCTCTCCATTAAACAGAAATTAAAGAAAAAAATAAACAGGGGGGCTAATAATTCTGAGTTCAACTGTGTGTATATATATATATATATATATATATACATGTATACAGTACATCCAGAAAGTATTCATAGCGCTTCACTTTTTCCACATTTTATATGTCAAAGCCTTAATAGCTATCCAACCTGATAGAGGTACTGCAGGAAAGGGCAAAAATTCCCAAAGACAATTTCCAAACACAGGTTGTCAAGCTTGTGGCATCATATTCAACAAGACTTGAGGCTGTAATTGCTGCCAAAGGTGCATCAATAAAGTATTGAGCAAAGGCTGTGAATACTGATGTACATGTGATTTTTCAGCTTTTTTATTTTTAATAAATGTGCAACAATTTCAAAAACTCTTTTTTTCACATTCTCATTATGGGGGATTGTGTGCAGAATGTTGAGGAAATAAATGAATTTAATCCATTTGGAATAAGGCTGTAACATAAAAAAATGTGGAAAAAATGAAGCGCTATGAATACTTTCCAGATGCACTGTATATATATATATATATATATATATATATATATATATATATATTTACAGTTGAAGTTAGAACTATTAACCCCCCTTTGGTTTTTCTTTTCTTTTTTAAATATTCCCCAAATGATGTTTAACAGAGCAAGGAAAGTTTCACAGTATGTCTGATAATATTTTTTCTCCTGGAGAAAGTCTTATTTGTTTTATTTCTGCAAGAATAAAAGCAGTTTTTAATTTTTTAAGAACCATTTTAAAATTATTCGCCCCTTTAAGCTATGTATTTTTTCGATAGTCTACAGAACCAACCCTCGTTATACAATAACTTGCCTAATTACCCTAACCTGCCTAGTTAATCTAATTAAACTAGTTAAGCCTTTAAATGTCACTGTAAGCTGTATAGAATTGTCTTAAAAATATCTAGTAAAATATTATTTACTGTCATCATGGAAAAGATAAAATAAGTCAGTTATTAGAAATGAGTTATTAAAACTATTATGTTTATAAATATCTCCAATAAACAAAAATTGGGGAAAAAAATAAACAGGGGGGCTAATAATTCTGACTTCAACTGTATATTCATTCGGTGATTACTGCTGGTTATCAGTCCGTTGACTGTTCTTGTTCCTGTCTGTTTGTCTCTCAGGATTCTCTGCAGTCTGTCTTCGTTTGCCCAGTTGGCACTCTTTGTTTTTGGATTTTGTCTCCGGCTTCCAGCCATTTTGTATCCTTTGATACATATATTTTCTGTTCAAGAAATAAATATTACTCGCTATTGGATCCTCTCTGTCTGATGTTGTGACATTTTTTTATTTAATGTTTTCAAATGTAATTTTTTCTCGAAAAATATGTATAATTTAATGTATAATAGAATGTAATTTTAATTGTTAAATCTGTCAACCCTGATTAAACTGTCTATGCTAGGGAGATACAATAGCTTTTGTATAGCAATACCTATTTAAAGCTAAGAAAACAGTTATTTCTATTATACTAATGAATAATGTTTCACAAAACAGATTAGACAGTATGAGAAATTTTCTGAACATTAAAAAAAATTACTTTTTTACCTAAAAATGAGTTTTATACTAGTCACAAATGTCTGATTTCTCTCAGTTTGATGGAGGGTCTTACTGAGAATATGTAGTATGAATATCATCACTCTAGCTAACAGCTGCCCAAAGTAGGCCCATTGTAACCTTTGATTTGGCCCACCATCCCATCTGAGAATGATGGAGAGGGTTGGGGCGAGCCCTTTATAAGAGATCATCATTTCTAATTTGACGTAACCTTTTTGTGTGTTTGTTTTATTGCTAAGCTACAAAAAAGCAAACAAAAATTAAATGTTTCAATTAAATGTAAATGAATCTGAGTTTTTAAAACGTAAATACTGTCACTCAATGAATAGAGGACTATGCAGGAGACATGGGCGAGCAAATCAAGATCGAAAACAGTGTAACTATTATAAATGAGATTGTTTTAGTTTTTACTGTAATAAGTTCATTATAAAATGTAAAATATATATTATACTGTATTACCCTGATGAAAAATCCAGCTTAAACCAGCCTAAGCTGGTTGGCTGGTTTTAGCTGGTCGACCAGCCTGGTTTTAGATAGATTTTGGCCATTTCCAGGCTGGTTTCCAGCCATATCCAGCCTGGTCTTAGCTGGTCAGGCTGGAAGTTGACCAGCTAAAACCAGCCAAAAACAGCTTTGTCCAGCTTAAACCAGGCTGGTCAAGCTGGTTTTAGCTCGTTTAAGCTGGTCATTTTCCAGCCAGACCAGGCTGGATATGGCTGGAAACCAGCCTGCAATGGCCAAAACCCCTCTAAAACCAGGCTGGTCGACCAGCTAAAACCAGCCAACCAGTTTAGGCTGGATTTTTCAGCAGGGTAGTTAATAAAAGCTATGTTTTCTAGTTATTTTTAAAATATTATTAAATAAGTTCGGCCCACTAGCCTCAATAAAGTTAGGTTGTTGGCCTTTCATAAGAAAAAGTTTGGCCACCCTAGCTCTAGCTCAATCCTGAATTGAGGAATAACTGTTGTTGCAACCCATGTTGCAACCATCCCCACTCTCCTCCTATGGGCTGAATTTAAACGAACAAATTAAATTTAGTAACATTCAACCTAATTTGTTTGTTTAAAATCAGCCCATATTGTTTGCGACCAGTTAGCCTACTTTAAAAAATGTTAGTAAATCCATTATTTTTTTCAGTGAGTCAGAAGCTGAAGCACGCTAGCGCCAAAAAGAGCTCAGGTATCACTCTGCTAATTTTAGCTCAGCTTTTAAAAAATCTTTAACAAGGGTCATAAATCTGAGCCGTAACTCAAGCTTTTTTTTCCACCAAGGATGAAAGACTTGGGACTGAAACGGACGAAGACAAACATGGCGGCTGAAATGTGTGTTTGCGTTACGCTCCTCCAAGGCAACCAAAACAACAAATACACACACTGGCTGCTCTCAAGTCGACTTCTCACAACATTAATAACGTAACCGCTATTTTTTTCCTACACAGTGGATCTCTCTCACATTAATAACGAACTACCTCACGAGGTGGATATAAACTTCACCAGAGGAAACCTGCAGAGAGAGGGACTTTTCCAGCTGCACGGGACGGTAATATGATACCCAGCTTCTTTCCCTTCAGCAGCGAAGAGCGTCCCATGTGAGAAACACATCAGAAGAGAGAGAGAGAGAGAGAGAGAGAGAGAGAGAGAGAGAGAGAGAGAGTAGAGTAGTGTAAAAAATGTTATGATTCTTTTATGTTAAATAATTTAAAAAAAATTACATTTAACTTTTAATACCATTAATAAATAAACAATATTTTAGATTAACAGTGCCCTTTTAATATACACTCACCGGCCACTTTATTAGGTACACTTTACTAGTACCGGGTTGGACCCCCTTTTGTCTTCTAAACAGCCTTAATCCTTCATGGCATAGATTCAACAAGGTACTGGAAATATTCCTCAGAGATTTTGCTCCATATTGACATGATAGCATCACGCAGTTGCTGCAGATTTGACAGCTGCACATGCATGATGTGAATCTCCCGTTCCACCACATCCCAAAGGTGCTCTATTGGATTAAGTTATAATGACTGTGGAGGCCATTTGAGTACACTGAACTCATTGTCATGTTCAAGAAACCAGTCTGAGATGATTTGCGCTTTATGAAATGGCGTGTTATCCTGCTGGAAGTAGCCATCAGAAGATGGGTACACTGTGATCATAAAGGGATGGACATGGTCAGCAACAATACTCAGGTAGGCTGTGGCGTTGACACAATGCTCAATTGGTACTAGTGGCCGCAAAGTGTGCCAAGAAAATATCCCCCACACCGTTTCACCACCACCACCGGCCTCAACCATTGATACAAGGCAGGATGGATCCATGCTTTTATGTTGTTCACACCAAATTCTGACCCTACCATCCAAATGTTGCAGCAGAAATCGAGACTCATCAGACCAGGCAACATTTTTCCAATCTTCTATTGTCCAATTTTGGTGAGCCAGTGCGAATTGTAGCCTCCGTTTCTTGTTCTTAGCTGAAAGGAGTGGCACCCGGTGTGGTCTTCTGCTGCTCTGCCTCAAGGTTCAACATGTTGTGCGTTCAGAGATGCTCCTCTGCAGACCTCGGTTGTAACGAGTGGTTATTTGTGTTACTGTTGTCTTTCTATCAGCTCGAACCAGTCTGGCCATTCTCCTCTGACCTCTGGCATCAAGGCATTTGTGCCCACAGAACTGCTGCTCACTGGATATTTTCTCTTTTTCAGACCATTCTCTGTAAACTCTTGAGATGGTTGTGCGTGAAAATCCCAGTAGATCAGCAGTTTCTGAAATACTCAGACCAGCCCGTGTGGCACCAACAACCATGCCATGTTCAAAGTCACTTAAATCACCTTTCTTTCCCATTCTAATGCTTGGTTTGACCTGCAGCAGATCATCTTGACCATGTCTACATGCCTAAATGTGTTAAGTTGCTGCCATGTGATTGGCTGATTAGAAATTTGCTTTGCATCAAAAGTGTTTAACATGACCTCTTCAGCACCAAGCACCTTCTTGAACCTTTTTTGTTGAGTCTTTTCTGAAATGATGTGCTATTTAACATTGAACATCGCTCAGCATTTCTAAGAGTTCTTCCTTAGATTTAGCCTGTTTTATCTTTCTTTTCTCTCTTCAGGTGAATATCATATTGCCTATAATATTGCCTATACACGCTGTACATAATATTCAGGTCTGGACTCTGTAGAGGCCACGTCATAACTGTTTTTGTTTCATAGCGGTTTTTCTCTTCACATGATTTCATTACATTAGCAGTGTGTTTGGAATCCTTATCATGCTGAAAATAAACCTATTACAAATTCGGTGCTTTCTAGTAGGAATTACATGACCAATAAAAACCAGCATTCACAATCCCATCAATTCAGGCAATATTGACAACAGCTCTGGCAGAAATGCAGATCAAACCAAGACTGAAACTTCATTCATTCTTCCATCTTTCTCTTTCTTTCATATGTCTTGAACAATTAGACCCAAAAAAATCCAACTAGAACCTGTATTTTCAGGTTGTATTATGTTAAAGAGAATGAGAAGTAATATAATGTCATTATATCCTTACTAAAAACAACAAATGTAACTGGGGGCCCAAGACTTTTGCACAGTACTGTATGTCTACATTGAATGAGAAAAAAAATGAGAGAAAAAGAGACTCGTCTGAACCCTCAGGCCTCTCTTCTTCCTCATGCTAAACCGCAGCCATGCACTTTCCTCTGAAGCTCAGTCTGAAGCTCAAACTACTCTTCCAGCAGCCACAGCCTGACCACCAGATCATCTGGACTCTGACACAAACATGCAGATCCGCAAGCTGGTTTGCAGGGCTTCGAAATACCATTGTGCTCCACTCTTTTTTTTTTGCAGTTTGTGACAAAGACTTGGTCACACGGGCTTATTCTTATCTCTGACCTTTTAAATTCATTATAGCATGCAGATTACCAAAGCATTATAAGGACATTGCAACATCCTAATAAAAACACACAGCATGTTCTCAAAGGTCTTCTATAAATTTCCTAATTAAATATCTGCTATATTTGCATTAAAGGGGACCTATTCTGCCCCTTTTTACAAGATGTAAAATAAGTCTCGGATGTCCTGAGAGTATGTATGTGAAGTTTCAGCTCAAAATACCACACAAATAATGTTTTATAACTCTTTGAAACTGACCCTTTCAGGCTTTGATCATAATTGTGCTGTTTTGGTGACTGTCACTTTAAATTTAAACGAGATTGTGCTCTTTTCAAAAGAGGGTGGGGCTACAAATGCCTGTGTGTCAGCATAGTGGCAGATTTAAAAACAAGATTACGTCCTATGCTAATGAGGGAGAGATCATTGCTAATGGGCGGGGCTTTCCTCCTCTGATGACACGTACAAAGCGAGAATGTCAATCAAAGTGTTTCTGCAGACAGGTGTGATTATAAAAAAAAATTAATTAATACATTTTGACCATTTTGACCTATATCCACACACTGTTGCCATACAACTGTGTTAAAACATCTTATAAAAGTGATTTTTGCATAATAATAGTACATGTAACCCAACCCTGGTATAAAATGCATGTTTTGAGATGTCTCTTTTTTGAAAACTGTTGCTGAGTGCTGGTTTTGCAATTCAGACGCAAAGATGTCTTCAACCCAGGCTCAATCTGATTACGTACCCCTATATACATTACTGGAGAGCACCAAATACATTCTAGGAGTTACGTTTTTTTGCCATTTTTGTTTTCACAAATCCAACAGAGGCTGCTGTTTACGCTTTTTCAGATCTCAAATTTCTCTCACGAGGTCCCATTCGCGCCTGCTGTTCTTGCGTAAATCCACCAGAGGAGACTTTCGACTGACTGACCAATGCTCCCACCCACCGCCTTCCCTAAACTCAACCGATAGTGTTTTAGAAAGCACCGATTGACCCGCCCACCCACTTCACTAAACCCAACTGAGAGTGTTTTGAAAAGCAATCCAGAAAAAGAAAATCCATTGCGGCAGCCTGATTGTTACCACGTTTTCAGATTTACCACATTCTCACTCTGTTATTTACTTGTTTATTTGTATTTCTTGTCTTTTTTCATTTTTGTCTTACCTGCCTTCTGGAACCGTTCTTCGTCGGACTCAAATCCCATCATCACGTACTAGACAAGGCACTGGACAAACTGGGAACAGCGGAAAAGCCGTCCACACGAAGGTAAGCGATCAGCTGTAAGGATGCAAAGATTAACCAATTTCACTATTAACCACGCTTTAATTTGTCACGGTTTATTATTGTAAAGGCTTCTCAACACCGCGTTTCCGCACAGAACAAAACTGCTACAACTAAACAAAGTTATGCCAACTGTGCGCTAGTCTAAAGTTTCAAGCTTGTATACTGAGGCTAATATGCATGCACGCACAATGGTTTAATGGCTGATTTTAACTATGACTGAGGCTATTAATTAAGGGTTGTTCATCCCGTCTTTTGCACGTGCAAGTTCTTAATTTTTAATGGAGGGGCGGCTTGCATGCAAAGAAATGGACTTTGTTTTTTATTTTTATTTTGTGGTGTATTAACCGTGATCATATCTCAGATTATAATTGTGCAACCAAAATCTATAATCACTGCATTCCTAGTCAGCTGGTAAGCAGAGGTGGGTAGAGTATCCAAAATCTATACTCAAGTAAAAGTACAAGTACTTGCGAAAATTTTTACTCAAGTAAAAGTAACAATCTTAAAAGTTACTTGAATAAAAGTAAAAAAGTATCTGATGAAAAAATTACTCAAGTAAATAGTTACTAGTTATATATATAGTTGAAGTCAGAATTATTCACCCTCCTGTGAATTTCCTTCTTTTTTTTTAATATTTCACAAATGATGTTTAACAGAGCAAGGAATTTTTCACAGTATTTGCTATAATATTTTATCTTCTGGTGAAAGTCTTGTTTTATATCACCTAAGATAAAAGCAGATTGTAATGTTTTTAAAACCATTTTAAGGTCAATTTTATTAGCCCCCTTAAGCTATATATATATATTTTTTTTTTTTTTTATTGTCTACAGAACAAACCATTGTTAATGATTTGCCTAATTACCCGAACTTGCCGAATTAATCTGGTTCAGCCTATAAATGTCACTTTAAGCTAAATAATATCTTGAAAAATATCTAGTAAAATATTATGTACTGTCATCATGGCAGATATGTGTTGTGTTGATAAA
Source organism: Danio kyathit (assembly GCA_903798195.1). Taxonomy (NCBI): domain Eukaryota; kingdom Metazoa; phylum Chordata; class Actinopteri; order Cypriniformes; family Danionidae; genus Danio; species Danio kyathit. Next base: position 6,630,960 of record LR812531.1, on the reverse strand, counting down.
ATCTTATTGCTGTTAAACAGAAATTGGGGAAAAATATACAGGGTTAATAATTCTATACTCTATATATATATATATATATATATATAACACCATTTTTATGTAACAAAAAATGTTTAAATGTTATATTTTTAATGGTTAACAGTGTGAATGAATGACTAATAAGGGCAGGGCTAATCATTTATTCCATTAAACAGCAGTTTCTTTAGTTATCCCATAATTACCATTAAAAAGGTTCAAATGTGGATAATTTTGAGATTAACCACTACGTGTTTTTTCAGGTTGGAGCTGTCATTCATGTATATGTTGCGATGTCAGCTCGATGTACAGCGTGCATCGCATTATCAAACTATTCTTGTTGGCATCTTGGGTGACCTGAACCGATAAACTCACTGCACAGACAGCATGACCGTCCTCTCGGAACCGCAGATGGCGACATGGCTTCTCACGTCTTTCTCGAATTCAGCCATCATTCCAACATAAGTGCGCGCGCTCTAACCGAAAGCGGGAGACGCGTCTCTATAGCAACCTCACAACCTCTCCAATGCGGCGCCTCGCGATATTTGCAAACAAGTCATATGAATCATATTTATTATTATTTTATAGTAACGGAGGAACGCCGCCAAATGTAGCAAAGTAAGAGTACTGATTTCTTTCTAATAATTTACTTTAGTAAGAGTAAAATTACACGATTAAATGTACTCAAAATGTACACGTTACCAACAATTTTACTCAAGTAAATGTTACGAAGTAAATGTAATTCGTTACTACCCACCTCTGCTGGTAAGTACGAAAAGGAACGGCGTCATACAGCCTCGTAGCGTTTGTTTTAAAGACAAAATGCAGCCATATGTTCTTCTGGCTTAATAATTCGCGATTTTCAGAAATGTATATAGGTCTACATTTTCAGAATGAGTCTGTGTTGGATGCGTTCTGTGTGAAATTCCCCTAGCTCATTTATTTGGAAAGAAAGGCAAGGAAAAATTCATTAGCAAGAAATATGATCAAATATTTGCAATCTAAAACTGTTTGAACTAATAATTATGGAGTTACTATGACAACGATGAGTGTTGTTATTAAAGAAGTACAAGATTCAGGCTTGAAAGTGGAGCTGTAGGAGCATCTATCCAAGAGCCACAAACTCAAGCATTTTCTAGTTTTCCTTACAGAGGCAATGGCTTTGTTGTTTCCTTTGAGAGCTTTCAGGCAAGCTTTCATCCAATTTTATAGTTGAACAAAGCCTGCAGAGCTTTGTTCGAAATCTCAAAGCAGCTACACCGCTCTGGAGAGCCACATAAAATATGAGTGGAAAAATAAAAACCGCAGTTTAACAGAAAAGCAGACACAAACATGAAGGCTTTTTATATTATGCAAATGTCTTTGAATCCTAGATTGAATTTGTTGAAATGAACATTTCTTGGATTGCAAACTCCTTTATAGTTTTAAACATTCATATTTATGATGCTGAGAATTATTCGTCGTGGAATCAATAGCCTGTCTTGGAAACATTGGGAAATATGCCAATGACTTCAAAATAAATTCAAATAAATAAATACCAGACATGATTTTAGCTTGAGCGAGGCCATATACGACACAGATCTGAGACAGCTGAGTGTCAGTAGCAAGACATTTGGCATTTGTGGTTATTTCCAGCATGGCAGCATTAACTTATACCTCAACCACTTCCTAAGGGTGAGAAGCTGAACAGTACTTAATTGTTTAATATATATTAAAATGCAAAAAGGGTGGCTCAGTGGTTAGCACTGTCGCCTCACAGCAAGATGGTCACTGGTTCGAGTATCGGCATTTCTGTGTGGAGTTTGCATGTACTCCCCGTGTTGACGTAGGTTTCCTCCGGGTGCTCCAGTTTCCCCCACATTCCAAACACATGTGCTATAGGTGAATTGGGTAAACAAAATTGACCTTAGTGTTTGAGCGTGTGAATGAGAGAGTGTATGGGTACTGGGTTGCGGAGACTCATGCGAGCACGGGGAGAACATGCAAACTCCACAGAAATGCCAACTGGCCCGACGGGACACAAAGCCACAGCCACATCACCCTGCAGCCCAAGACCGGTTACTCACTGAAGCTAAGCATGGTTGAGCCTGGTCACTACCTGGATGGGAGACCACATGGGTAAACTAGGTTGCTGTTGGAAGTGGTGTTAGAGAGCCCAGCAGGGGGCGCTCAACCTGTGGTCTGTGTGAGTCCTAATGCCCCAGTAAAAGTGAAGGGGACACTAAACTGTCAGTGGGCGCCGTCTTTTGGATGAGACGTTAAAACCGAGGTCCTGACTCTCTGTGGTCATTAAAAAATCCCATGGCACTTCTCGTAAAAAGTAGGGGTGTAACCCCGGTGTCCTGGCCAAAGTCCCTCAATCGGCACTTACCCATTATGGCACCCTAATCATCCCCATCTACCGAATTGGCTCAGTCACTGTCTCTTCACTCCACCAATAGCTGGTGTGTGGTGAGCGCACTGGCGCCGTTGTCCTGTGGCTGCTGTCGCATCATCCAAGTGGATGCTACACACTGGTGGTGGTGTGGATAGACTCCCCTGATTGTGAAGTGCTTTGGGTGTATGGCCATACACAATAAATGCGCTATATAAATACACATTACATTACATTACATTACAAAGCAACGACCTTCTTGCTGTGAGGCGACAGTGCTAACTACTGAGCCACCATGCCACAAACAATGCATTTAAAATGACAACTGAGCCAATGACACTTAATGACAATTGTTATAAGCATGCATAAAAGAACATTCATGACATGTCATGTCATGATTATAAAGGTTTCATGACAGACCTACTGTATGAACACCCCTTCAAGTAAAGTGTTACCAAAAATGGACTGCACTTGAGAACATAGCAAGCTCCAGTTCGGCTTTCTGAATGCAATCCAGATTCCAGGAGTCAAGAGCCCCTTTCACACATACAGACCTTTCCGGAAAATTACCTGCAAAGTTTTTGAAAATTTTTGAAAATACTGGTAAATTCGTTCCGGCAATTTTCCGGAAAGAGAAGTTGTAACATTACTGGTAATTTGCCAGAATGCTGCGCTGTGTGAACGCAGAAGGAAGATTGCCAGAAATAGTGCGTTCACGTTTCGAACGCGCTGACGTGAGACGTCTACTCCAGCCAATCAGAACATTCAGACGAACTCACATGCGCGCTGTTTATGCCTTTGGATATTTTTCCAGACACATTTAGCTGCTAGTTGTTGGTCAGATAACATTTCTATGTTCCTTCTTAAAGCCAACTGTGTAAAATACTATCAATAAAATGCTTATGATAAACTGCCATTTGTTTACCTTTAAGCTCTGCTTTACGTGTGTGCACGTAAAGTGCAGGAGTGCTCCAGTGAGCGCCAGCACACACACATTATGTACATCTCGACATGTGAAAGTGTTTCTCCATGTGTTTTCATGGAAGTTGTTCACAATACTTATCCATCCACAGAATTTATAATGTTGTGTAAACATTTAGCTGTGGTTAATGCTTCTGCCTTTGGATGTGTCTGGGATAAGCTACATGAATGCTAAAGCTTTAAATAAAAGTGAAACCATCAAGCCGGATCTCTATTCATTCATTCATTCATTTTATTTTCTGCTTAGTCCCTTTATTAATCAGGGGTCGCCACAGCAGAATGAGCCATCAACTTTTCCAGCATATGTTTCACGCAGCGGCTGCCCTTCCAGCTGCAACCCATCACTGGGAATCATCCATACACACTCATTTACACACACACACACACTATGGATAATTTTAGCTTACCTAATTCACCTATAGCACATGTTTTTGGACTTGTGGGGGAAACCGGACGGATCCCTATTATGTTTACAAATAATCGCAGCCGTTTTGAGCTCATTTCTGGTTAATAATGTCAGAATTTACCTGTGTTTTGCAATGGATGTGTGAACGTCTTTTCCGGAAAAATTACGTAATATCCGTGCCTGTGTGAACAGCGCTTTTTTTAATTTACCAGTGAAGTCGTTTCGGTAATTTTTTTTAGATATTTACCAGTATCACTGTGTGAAAGGGGCTAAGGTGTCCAGAAACAAAATCATGCTTAAGTGTTTAAAGAGCCCCTGAAAACATCCAGCTTATGTTTAAATCTAAAAGTGCACCTCGTTTAAAAATATCGATTTTTAAAAAAATATCGTCTCAGAAAAGATTTGAGTCGTTAATGATTTGATCTTTTGCCTTTTCGTATCGACAGCAACACGTAAGAATACCAAATATGAAGTGCCAGATCTGGTAAAACTTGAACGCTCCTTTCTCTTCAAACGCTAGCAGAGTGCGGGTGTGTAAGAGACTGATCAAGACAGAGTGAACGTTCTGCTGATAATGCATTAATCTACCCTGCAACAGGGAATTTGTCAGCCGTTTGTTAAAGGAAGGATCAAAAAAGACTATTGATGTATGGGACTTTGTCAGAGCTTGACAGGAACTTTATCAGTACACAGTTCATGGATCAGTTTCTTCCTCCATTTCACAAGTAAGTGCGATTAAATTGGTTGCCTCCTTGTATTTTCTAGCTGTAACTAGGGAAGTGACACTGACAACAGGGGTGGGGATCCGTATGCAGGACTTTATTAAAGGGGATGTCAGGCGAGCAAAGATCAATACAGGAGCAATCAGGTGTATGAGGGAAATCCAGAATCGTCGTCAATAAAGCAAGCAAATGGTCACAAGGATGGCAGCAGACAGGGAGAAACAGATAAACAAGGCGAAGGTCAAAACAAGACAAGGAAACGCTTTGAATTGAAACTGTAAACAGGTAACAAGACTCCGCCCCGGGGTGAGTGTATGTGCTGCTTAAATACTGTGTGTAATCAGTCTTTGACAATCCTCCAGTGGTGTGAGTGCAATCAATCAGGATGAGGAACATGTGTGTGTGATCGGAGTGCATGTATGGAGTTGTAGTTCATTGAATGGCGGATTTGTAGTCCATGAGTGAGACTGCATGTTTATCAGCGATCTATGAAGTGAAGATCGCTGATGATCGTGACACTAGCTTGCTAAAAATATATTCAATTGTGTTTTGTTACTTGTAATCGCTCCACGTGGCTTGTACCGGATCTGGTTTACTCTTTATATTCTCATATCGCGTCTAAAACCGTGATGAAAATGCGGTGCCTGCTGCTTTCTTTACGGATTTAAATGCGTTTGTGAGCCGTTTGTTGTTGCAATGACCAACATCAGCTGTTCCTACTCACTTTCGGCTGTCAGGTTTTAAAATAGTTCAGCTTTTGCCACTGTGTGGATAATACTGAATGTGTGTCATGGTTAAGAATAGAGCAATATGCTGGTGTTAAACTGCACTGCTTTAATGCATTCCTGCATTAGGCTCACACATATACTCTGCACTCTGATTACTTCAACAAAGTTGATAAGCCGTGGTGGACATTTCTCGTTGTCTTGCGCTAAACGCAGTCAACCAATTGCAACAGACTGGGTCATCAGACCAATCAGCGCAGATTAGCATTGCGCTAAGGGGTGGTTTGGGAACAAATGAATCGCTGAACAAATCATATGGGAGTCGCTGGGATAATTAGGTAAAAATAAATGCACATTATAAGACAATGAAAGTGTTTTTTGACTTTGCATGCTTAACAGCTTGTTGTTGGAGACCCCCAAAATATGACCTTTTTTAATGCAAAATACAGGCTCTTTAATAATAAAGGTATGACCATGATTACACTGATAATTAATGTTAGACTTAACATGTGGATTAGTACGTCTTTAAGGCAATCTCAATTAAAATTGCTGCAGCTCAGGGGAGTTTATAGTACAAAATGTCCCACTTACGGGCTTCTTCTTTATAGTTTGCAGGGGGGTGCTTTGTAGTAAATCACTGACACCATCCCATGCCAAAAATAAAAAAACTAAAAAGCATTAATTTGCTGTTACAGCACACACAACCACTGAAACGAGAAAAAGATCCAGAAGCTTAGTGATCAAGCATTTAATGATGGAATTATTTGGCTTCTGGGATAAGGATTAGGTGATAAATTAAAAACGGATTGGTTGCATCTAACGCCCCGAGAAATATTGGAGTTCTCGTTGATGTTTTACACCACAAAGAAAAGTGAGTTGTAAACTAGAATGAAGACTAAAACAGTTCTCGGTCTGGACACGCGCCAAATATCCATAGGGCATTAGCAACCAACTGGTGAACCTCATTAAAAAGTAGAGAAACCTATAACCATTAAAACCCCATTAAGCAGCATGTAATTTTGTGGAACTAAATAGCAGAGAGTAATCAAAAGCACATGAAACCCAGCTGGGAAACTAAGCAAATTGTTTCGATTAGGGGAGAATCCATCATCAACAACACCAGACCTTTTTTTTCTTCTTTTTTTTCTAACATTCATTCACTCTTGCTCTCTTTTAATTTCCCCACTAATGACATGGATTGATGCAGATAACAGGCAACAAATTGTGACCTAAATACACATGAAATTCTTCGGTCTACATCATTTAAATATGAAAATCATTTCAATTAATAAATATACCTAATAGTAAACTAAAAAATGAATGATTTTTAGGAAGATAACAGAACACCATACTATTACCATACAGTTATACAACAATCAATGCTGTTAAGATAATTAAGCTAAAATAATGTCATATAAAATATCAGTTACTAAACATTTGAGCACAAATTATTCACTTGAGATGTTGTATTAGAGTTCGGATGGCACTTGTCTATTTTGTGAAATTCAGTTTCACAGACTATTTCTTCTAGATTACGCTATTAAGCTAATATTGCTGTGCAGTATAATCAAGCAGCATCATCCCTCTCTCCCTCGTGAAGCAAATACGGAAGTGTCACGGTTGGGGATCTGTCTGTTCCTCTTGTGTGTGTGTGTGTGTGTGCGTATGTATGTGTGTGTTTGTGGGTGTGTTTGTTTGGGTATCTTTCACCGCGTGGCTGTCTGTGTTTTCATGTCGTCAGCTGGGCAGTCACGTGCTCAGCTGTCAATCAGCACACCACAGGTGCAGCGCATTACGGCACCTTTATCTGTTCAGCGTTCATGTTGTCAGTTCGTTGTTGTTTCACGTCTGTGTCTGTTCCTGTTAGGCTCTTCCCGCTGTATCCGCTGGTGGTGAGTTGATCTTAGAGACTGTTGCTTTTGGAATTGTCAGCACTGCTTGAATTCACCGAAGTACTGTTACCGCTGTTTAGCGTTGTTGACACTCACTGGATATTCACTTTGCATTGCTGCACTAAAAACTGTTACCGCTGTTTAGCGTTGTCGATTTCCTTGAGAGTTTCTTCATGGATCTACCCTTCCCTTGCTATTTTGTGAGATCCATACCAGCTATTATCTCCGGTGATCCCTGTTTAATAAACCAACTCATATTCACTTGCTATTGGGTCTCTTGCTTATCTGTGACACGGAAGTAGCTGAAACTGCAACTCATCGAAATTCCGCTAGTCCTGGCTCCATAATAGAGCACATTTCTATTGACCTCACTTTTAAAATGGCCAACTTTACAGCAGAACAATAGCTGTTTACAGCGATTTTGGTATATATGGCTAATATTATGCTTCATGACAACTGTGAGGGGGTGAATTTTTTTTATAATTCATCCGTTTCCTTTATATTAAGTCTGCACAATTAAGGGCGTGGCCACTTGAGTGACAGCTAGGTCTCACTGGTTGCCATCATGTCATCTTAGCTGATTCCGGCTGATTCAGTCGCTGAACTCAGCATATATATCGTATTTTTGTTGTGTCTTATGTAGCTTAACACAGACTATTGCCTTTTGGAAGTATATTTTAAAGTAATTTGCATTTCCTCCTGTAGAAAAACATCATAAAAACAATGCTTAGTGGCTGTCAATGTCAATGCTTAACATTATAATCCAACGAATAAAATCTGAATCGCTACCGCCACCTTTAAAGAAACGCTCCACTTTTTTTGGAAATATGATAATTTGACAGGTATCCTCGAGTTTTACTATTATTTTTTTAATTCATTCAGATGATCTCCAGGTCTAATGGGAGAACTTTTAGCTTAGCTTAGCATAGATCATTGAATTTTTGATCATCTTCCTATTTAAAGATTGACAGTTCAGTAGTTACCTTGTGTACTAAGACTTAAAAGTTGCTGTTTTGTAGGCTAATATGTTTAGGAACTGTAATGACAATCTATGCTTCGTCACTTGGGGCTGGCACCAGGGGCGGACTTAACCAATAAGTGAAGTAAGCAGCCGCTTAGGGCCCCAGGGAATCAGGGGAACCCAAACAATGCCAAGAAGCCTATATCAATCATAGAGCTCTTTTATATCAATAATTCAGAAACCTTGTTTGAATAGTACCACTATTAAACAACAGTCTACATTTTTTGAAACTTACACATTCAAAATGTTATACTCTGATATTTTAATGTTAATATTAGGTGTAAATGTTAAGGACTTACATAGCCTATGCTGGCAATCAGGGGTGGACTTAACCAATAATTGAGGTAGGCAGCCGCAACAATGCCAAGAAGCCTATATTAATCATGTATTTCTTTTATAAATTTTCTATCATGTATTATAAAATCTGTTTATAATCATTAAGATTTTAATGCTATTACTTCTTCTCAAAACCAGGGCCCCCCATGAATAATGGAACATTCCTTCCCTACTGCACATGCAAATAATAAAATCTAATCACAAATATGGCTAATTAACTGCACATATGGTTAGTTTGTCAACTTGTTTTGTTTTAATTTGTAAATTTATTGCATTTAAATTTACATTAAGATAAAGCTTCCACTTCGAATATAGTTTTGACATGCAGTTTATTTATTCATTCATTCATTTTCTTTTCGGCTGATGTTAAATTTGAGCCTCAGGTAGTCTTTTGTTAACCGTTACTCACCTCCACACAATACAGATGAATGACGGATGAATTTACATCGGCGGTTCTGTCGATCATATCGTGCTGCCGTAACGGAGGTCAGCTAGTAATGTATGTTTTACACACACTCCGTCTGCAGTGTGTGTATGGGCCGTGATGCAGTCCGTGTGCAAAGCGGATGCAGGAGTTGGCATAAGCGCTAATAGACGTTACTCCACTGTTGACACCTTACTTTTGAGGCGAGAGTAACAATGTAAATCGAGTCTTCGTTAGAGCATTCGCCATTGCACGTGGTTTTTCTTTCCAAATCGCAGTTCAAGGCTCGCTTGGAGCGGCTAGACTAAAACCATGATTTACTTTAAAATTTCGTTTTTTTATTGTTTGACAGGGAAAGCTGTCCTTAAATAGAACACGCATTAACTTATACATATTTTATATTATTATTAGTATTTTAAAAATAACTAGACAATAAAGTTCGTTGAGACAAACTTTGAGGCTGGCTTGTGAAAGCTGGTTCGTAATAGTTTATTTAGTTTAAAACAGTTTGAAAAAGTATAGATAGATAGATAGATAGATAGATAGATAGATAGATAGATAGATAGATAGATAGATAGATAGATAGATAGATAGATAGATAGATAGATAGATAGATAGATAGTTTCTGGCATGTTAAAACACATAGCTAATCATTATTAGCATGAAGCTAGTCCCTGCTAGCATGTGAACCATACAGGAATTATGGTGTGCTAGCATGAGTCAAACGAGCCAATCCCCGCTTCTCTACGATGTTCTGATGCTGAGATATAGCTGCTGTTATATTGTTGCTAGGTTAGTCTGTTTTGTTGCTATGGAGTTGATTGACAGCTTAGACTGATGATGTATCAAAGCTTCTAGCCAGTATGATCAATTTAAATCAACCCCCATCTCTCTATAACACTGCAGCATGAAGATACCAATCCAGGCCTTTGTAATGGCAGTCTATGGAGCAGTTGCTAGGGTGCAGTTTCTGGTAGTTAGGGGTGTGGCTAGAAAGTTAAAAGCTCATCAGTCATTGGCAGTTTGGTAGTCTGAGTTAAATGAGCCCAATTAGAAGTCTGTATGACAGTCTGATGCAGAGTTAGGAGCTCACAGAGTTTGATCCAATGTAAAGTCAATGACAGTTTTTTGAACGGAAGTCTCTGGGACCGTTTCTAGGGTCCAAAAGTGGTTGCTAGGGCGTGGCTAGAAAGTTTAAAGGTGATCAGTCATTGGCAGTTTGATAGTCTGAGTTAAATGAGCCCAGTTAGAAGTCTGTGTGACAGTCTGATGCAGAGTTATGAGGTCACAAAGTTTGGTCCAATGTTAAGCCTATGGGATTTTGCAGACAGTCCCGGGACGTTTTTCGGAAAACCGAAAGTCGGATCAGTCCAAAAAGATATAGCAACCCGAGTCAGAATAGTTTGGAGGTCTGGTGTGAGTTTGATGGTCATAGCTCAAAAGCTCTAGGAGGAGATAGAGTCAGAATTTTAGTCTCAGAAGATTAATAAAAAAAATAATAATAAGTTTAAATAGGATTTCAGTAGTCTGGCTTGTTTCTCAAACCAGCCTAATTATTATCCCCAGGAAAAAAGGGCACTTTCTCTCCAGGAGAAAAAAGAGCAGGGGCTCAAGCACCCAAAGCCCCCACCTCTGCACGTGCCTGTTAGAAAGTAATTCCGTACAGGACTGGATATCTGTAAACAGTTTTGCGCAGAATATATATTCAGATATTGCAGAAAAGGACATTGTGAAGTTTTAAAGAATAGTGTTGGAGATTTAGCTCCCCTTTAATGTTCTCATATTTCTGAAAAATATTTATAGTTATAAAGCAGCTGTTTCCTTAAAAATAAGTGTCATTAGTGTCATTAGAAAATTCAATACATTTAATTTTAATCTTTATTTTATACATATAGCCTAATATACTTTATATTTGTATTTATTTGATGTTTTTTCATTTCAGTGTTTGGATATTTATGAGCTCCAATTCTTACAGAAAATAGATACTGATACTGTTAAACATTTCATTGTGTTAACTGTTCAAATACATCTTCACTGTGAAGTACTGAATTGGAAATGACATTATTTTAATACAGTCATTCGTGAACGGAAGTGGGCCGGTCTATGGCTTGAAACTCCAGGGCTGAAAAGAAGTCCCACTCCGGCCCTGCCAAAAACTCGTAGTGTAACAGTTTACTTTTTGTTTGTCTGGATACAATAAATTTTAAACTTCACATTAGGTATGTTTTTAAAGAAGGGTCAAAAGACTGTCTAATGCCAAGCCGGAAAACTGACTAGATGTTGATATGAATCATAAAGAAGAATTGATGAATTCTATAAAGTTCCTATTCCTGATTAAAACATGAACGCAAAACACTCTTGAAACTTCAACAACAAAATATTTCTGCAAAAACCTTTTGATGGAATGGAGAAAAGGTCTATTCATAAATGTCTTTAAAGTGTCTAGGTTTTGAGGCTCGTAAAGCGAATTGTCAAGCCACAGAGGACACACATACCTTGGTGTTAAACGTGGCCAGGACCACATTTATTATGTGTAAAATGTCATTACGCACGTCAAGAGGCGGATATCTCATCCATATTCTGTAGTTCCACATTATCAGAACTACGGTGAATTATTTAGAAGTTCCACCTTTATGCAGAAACCACTTGTGATTGTTTTTATGGATAGATTTCTGCCCAGTGGGAGACTTTATGAGAGAACAGACCCTTTACTTTGATCATAAAAGTCCCCATGAAAACAATGAGCTAAGTTTGAAAGTGGTGAAGCAAGTACATCTACATTATAAAAGTCTCCACAAGTTAAAAGTCTACCCCAGAAAGCATTTTGTTTGTGTTTAAACAAAGTCTAATAGACGTCTTATAGATGGCTAAATATATAGACTTAAATGAATTACACCTGTAGGCTATGACTAGTCAAGTTTTAAACAATTGTTAGACATCTATTAGATTTTCGCTGACAGCCCAAGTGTATCCTTGTTTACCTGTCTATTGGACATCTTTTAAACACAAAATCCTTTGGTGGGGCACAGTGATCGGTAAGGTACTTTTAAAAAGAAGTGATTTACTAATGGGGTGGCAAGATGGCTCAGTGGTTAGCACTGTCGCCTCACGAAGGAATGAATGAATGAATGATTTACTAATTACACACTGTTAACAATTTTTGTCAATTATACAGTATTTACCTGTAATATGAACTGTGTTTTACTGTAGGACAGTTATGCGGTATGTCACTGTATTTTAAAGTTGCGTTGTAAAAATGACACAGTGTGATATACATACACTTCTATTAATGCAAATACAGTAAGATAAACTTTGCTGTAAATGTAAATACAGTATTTTTTGCTGTAATTGATTTACTGTAAGTTACTGGTGAAGTAACCAGTGGCGGCTGGTCAATAGAGGGCGCTGCCCCCTTCATGTTAGACCCCTTTAATATGTTAATGTTTATTATCACAAATATTAACTAAATAAATTGATTTAATTATAACATTCTAACATTTATTATAGTCATACTAACATTTATTGAAAAAAAATGTATGAACAATATTTTTTCATATGTGTGCGGTGCGCTGGACTAATGAGTGTCTATGTAGGTCCACGAACTTTTGCAATGCACGTTAAATTGTCCTTGGGGCGCAGCGCTCTGCGTCCCGAACCCTCCCATTTTTGTTGTTAGAACGAATCATATTTGTTTTATTTGATTGGCCTTATGTGATTGGACCATTCTCACTTAGATCGTTCAGCAAAACGTAGCCCAGGTCAACCTGTGATTTTGAAAGCACTATTGGTTGGGTTTAGGGAAAAAGGAGGATCGGTCAGTCGATCGGGCAGTCAGTCAACAGCTGCCTCTGGTGGATTTACGCGCAAAAAGAGTAGGCGCGAATGGCACTCGCGAGAGAAATTTAAGATCTGAAAAAAATCATACACAGCGGCTGTTTTGGGAAAACAAAAACTGCAAAAAAACATACCTCCTGTGACATATTTGGCGCTCTCCAGAATTGTATATAGGGGTAAGTTTTCAGAATGAGGCTGGGTTGCACATAATATCTGCCCATTTTTTTGACTATTTGCTGATGAAAAATAATGAAATCTGTAGCTAAAGAATTGGGTTTAGATTAAGAAAAGTGGTTATGTTTTGATATGCAATCAGGTGTATGAATGGTTATGTTGTGCTAAAGACCAAATAATATAAAGAAGCATCATATTTAAAGGCATTTTGGCTCATTTCTCAACGCCGGTGAGATCAAGAGGCTGAGAATAAATCCCAAAACAGACGTAAAAAACACTTCTGTGTTCAAGCCACTGATCCCAAAGCCGAATTCCTCTGTTTTCCTCCCAGCAGACTCCTCTTTGGATGTCAAACGACAATGTGACCGCTTTAAAGCCCTTTAAAGCACATTGTGAAACATTCTATGGACTATAAACACAGCAAAATCACAGCTGAAAGAAACTCGCATAAAGCTCTCTCCATCAAAGAAATGCGCTTATTGTGATGGCCCAACTCTTGTAACCAGACTCTGAATTCGATCATTTATTCAAACGTGAACTAACAAACATGAAACCTTATATATCTGACGATGACGTCTTTTGAAGGGTAATATAAACATACAGTGATTGTTAGTTCTCTACCTAATGTGAACCAGCTGAACTGACCCCATCGTGACCGTTTCAGTCTGTGGTTTTTATAGTGTAAGTGCAGGGGAGCTTGGGTTCCTTCAGGGGTGTATTTCTGCCCGGTAGCGGGATTTACGAGAGGACATACCCTCTGTTTTGTTGATTAATAAAAGTGGCCCTGAAAACAATAAGGCAGGAGGATTGGTTTAAGGTTGAGGGTTGTGCCCTGTTCAGCTAAATTGCAGATCAACGCTTCAGTTTGCATTAATGAATGAAAGCTGTAATTTATATTCAGTGGTGTAAAGTAACGAATTACAAATACTCAAATTACTGTAATTGAGTAGTTTTTCTCAGGAATTGTAATTTACTGAGTAGTTTTAAAAACGTGTAACTTTTACTTTTCCTTGAGTACATTTTTAGTGCAGTATCGGTACTTTTACTCCACTACTTTCCTTCAACCTGCAGTCACTACTTTATTTTTTCCTGTCTATGGGGATTAGGAAAATCAGTCCTGTGGTTCCTGTTCAATCAAATCGCACGGAAGGTAATTTGCATCATAATGATCTACCTCAAGACATGGGCAAATTGCAGCAAACTGTTTGGAAGCATTAAAAGTGTCCAAGAAGATGTCCAAAATCTTTACGCGCATTGACCCAGAGACTGTTTAGATGCATGTCACTGATGAGAAGATGACGGATGTTTACTGTATGATGACCGAAATGGCCTTAAACACCCAGCAGGTACAAGACATCAACATGACGTTAGATTGACGTTGTAGCCCAACGTCATGGGGACGCTATATTTTGTTTGGAAATGAAAATCGTGTTGACGTCAGAACTTAACGCCAGGCCAACGTCTATGTCCAACGTCCAACCTAAAACCAACCAAATATCAACGTCTAATGATGTAATAGCTTGACGTTGTGTGAATGTTACCACTATGACGTCTATCAGATGTGGGATTTTGGTTGCCGTACCTGATGAATAAATGTCAGTATTTGACGTCAATATGAGGTTGGTTTAATGTTGGCTCGAAGTTGGATTTTGGTCACTTTTTAACGCAACTTAAAATCGACCAAATATCATTGTCATTTGACGTCATTATTGGACATCAAAATAACGTTGTGCTTAGACACTGGTTAGACATTGAATTTTGGTCACCTGACTTCACAACCTAAATCTAACCTATTATTAATGTCTTATGACATTGTGTACTTGCTGGGCAATAACTAAATGCACTACAGAACATTACGTTTACACACATCCACAAACTACTTGTAAATGCATCAGCTTTTAACGGCGTAATACTCGCTACTCTTGAGTACTTTTAAAAGGGCTACTTTTTACTCATAATTTGAGTAATATTTACAACAGAAACTTTTACTTTACTCGCACTACATTTTTAAGCAAGTAATGGTACTTTTACTCGAGTATGATTATTTAGTACTCTTTCCACCACCACTTTTTATATTTGAATTTAAAGAAGTACAATGAAAGACAAAAAGGTAAAACTGCTCACAAATTATAGCATTGGTAAAAGGGCACAATACATTATGCAATCAAGGCTCATTCGAGATACATTCCAAGGGTTCACATATTTAAGAACCCGGACATATGTGCCCAGGGCTACATCCGCTCACAGCTTTTGGTATCACTTTATTTTGATGGTCCCTTTAACGCATTTTGTTGAATTTAAGTTACATTGCATCTACATGCCAACTAATTATCATTAGAATCAGGGCTTGACATTAACTTTTTTGATCACCAGCCACTGTGGCTAGTAGTTTTCCACCGTTACTAGCCACTCGCCATTTTCACTAGCCACAATTTTATTGTTGGGAAAATATATGTTATATGCATAAATTTGACTTCGGCATGCTAAAATTACTTCATTTAGATTTTGTGTTTTTTTCACTTGCCTCCTCGTTCATTTTGAGTGTACTCACACTATGTACAGTTGCGTTGAACCGGGCCAAAGCATGCTTGACCCCCCCTCCCGTCTCCCCCGACGGCCTGCACTCACATTACATTCGGGCCTGGGCACGCTTACGTCATCGATGACGCGCTGTTCAGTTTAGAAGCGCTCTCGGTCAGCACAGTGGAGATTTCTTTAGTTATATCGTTTACGTCGTTTGA
Source organism: Danio kyathit (assembly GCA_903798195.1). Taxonomy (NCBI): domain Eukaryota; kingdom Metazoa; phylum Chordata; class Actinopteri; order Cypriniformes; family Danionidae; genus Danio; species Danio kyathit. The sequence goes on along the minus strand of LR812531.1, from coordinate 6,615,315 downwards.
TATGCGGTGACACGCAGTCTAATATTTCACCGAACAGATCAGCCTCTTTTGACGCTCATAAAGTCCTGGTTTGCTGAAGGTGCAGCTGTCGTGCAGTGAGGGGTTTGCGTCTTTAATAAACTACGACAGTTTGCGTTCATTGAACAGCATAAATGATTAATTAATCCATATGATACAGTCCCTTAAACGTCACTTCTCGCTTTCAGTTTCGGGCTTAGGCACGCTTGCGATCAATTTTCAAAATAGTTCAGCTTTTGCCACTGTGTGGATTAATGCTAAATGTGTGTCGTTATAACTTGGGGTTAGGTTTAAAAGTAGAGTAATATGCTGGTGTTTAACTGCATTGCTTTATTGCATTCCTGCATTGGGCTCTCATACTTTCTGCTACTTCATACTGTAGCCGTGGTGGGCATTTCTTTCTGGCTCATGCGGAACACAGTCGACCAATCACAACAGACTGGGTTTATCGGTCCAATCAGCGAAGATTAGCTTCTCGCTAAGGAGTGGTTTGGGAATAAATGAATCGCTGATTCATATGGGAGTCGCTGGGATAATTAGGTAAAAATAAATGCATATTATAAGACAATGAAAGTGTTTTTTGACCTTGCACGCATATCAGCATGTTGTTGGAGACCCCAAAACCAAAATATGAGCCTTTTTAATGCAAAATATGGGCTCTTTAACAAAATAGCAGTTGGTATAAATGAATTCTTAAATCTTCTTGTCCTTCCCCCTATTGCTCTATATCTATGGCCTAATGGGAGTACAATAAACTTATATTTCAGCAAAGTGACACCAAGTAAGTTGGGGGACATGTTGGTCATTGCCTATCCCAAGTTAATTAAGAGGCATGGGTCTTTCACAAGTCACTATTGATCTGTCATTGACCTGCATTAATTGTGATGTCGGGTCGGCACAGTGTCACTTTGTTCCTATTGCAGTGCATTGTTTGGCATTGTTAAACAATAAGCTCTGATTGGTCAGTGAGTTTGCATTGTGATGCGAACTGTGTAGTATCACCTCCTCTGGATGCTTCATTTACCGTGGGGCCACGCTCACCTCTGACACCTGACACCGAGGGGGACACGGAGAGGCTTCCGCCAGGCATCGCTTTCAGCAGAGCCACTCATGGGCATCCTACCATAGCATGCTGGTCATGGGTGGGTGTCAGGGTCACCTGACTGCGCATTCATTCCTCCAGAGGATGTGTAGGATGGAAAATAACAAATGAAAAGTCTGTAGAAAAATCTTTCGACCGGTCTGGCTCATCTGTTTTAATTAACCCGACTTGACTCGACTTTTGTTTGTGCATTCTGAGGCTGCACTATTGTAACATGAGAATCCATGCTATGGCACTCATTAGATGACAAAGTCTTGTGAAGCGCTACAGCAGAGTGTATAATATCAGCATTCTGCCGTCTGACTACAGATGTAAACCAACTTGATTTGAGCAAAGAAACTCCGGAGCCCTCATTAAAGACACTCATCTCCGCAGAGTAGGAGGCCTTAGCACTTGCAGACCCCCATTTGAAGTGAAGGACGTGGAAGGAATGAGTAAGTAGAAACAAAACACGAAGATCAAATGAGAGACGGTTAAACCTGGAGAGATGGTGCCAGAGAACACTGATTAATAGAAAAGATATAGAAGTAAGATGTGATATTAAGTTGAACATAGATTATACCAAATGGCATCAACGAATGTGATTAGCCATTAACATAGTAGTAATACAGCTGCTTGTCAAAACCAGAAATCTATAGAGGAATTACCCACCTACTTCACACATGACGTCACACGGGTTCCTGGTTGCAAAAAAAAGACCGGTTGCAATAGCAAACATGTCGTGTTGTGCTGTAGGATGTCAAATGAATAAATGAAAGTATGTAAGTATGACACCCAGTGGTTAAACTAGGTATTGCACCCCAGTTCAAAACTCACGCAAGAGCAGGTTACCAGGGGTGCGTTTCCCAAAACCATCGTTAGCCAACTAAGGTCGCAAGTTCCGTCGTTACAAAGTTCTTTGATTTGCTGTTTCCTGAATCCATCGTTCAAACGAACATTCGCAAACTGCATCACAAACTTGAGCACTTGAAACTACACCTCTGGAGCTGTAGTTATAAAAATAGTTCCTAGCTGTGTTCTATTCCCACTTATCCCCCCCTATGCCCTATTCATTTAGAACATTCTAACATTCAAAGTTGGAATTATTAAAAATAAAAAAGCATTAAGGTCATCTCTCTTAGGTGTAATTTGCTTTTAAAGTATTTTTACAGTTCAGTTTTAGCGATCTTCATGTTTACAATTGTGCTCCCTTCGCAGTGCACTTTGAAAACATTGATATCATTTTGAACACAGCCTCATGGCGAAAGCTATAGGTATATTTAAAAGTGGAAATTATGTTGAGTCTCCAAAGCTTGTGAAAATAAAAAACATAGCATACGTTAATTCTTTTATTTTATAGTGGGTTATTTATTAAGTAGCTATCTCTGCTGTATATGACATGGATCTGTTGGTTTGAACTTTCTGCTGTGGTTTGCATGTGTCAAATTGTAATTTTTAAAAATAAATAAACAATATCCTAATAATAATAATAATCATCATCATCATTAATATTATTATTAAAGTAAATATATTTATAATAAATAGCTTCATTATTTATTTATTTATTTATTTATATGATTTATATTTGATATTAGAATAGTGTTCGCTTTTGTAAGTGATTTTATGTTTTAGAATAGAATATGTAATGTTCAACTTCTCAATAATATTAGTAAAGGAAACACAGGCCCTATATGTGCCATTTACTTATATTTTAATTAATATGGAAAGCGAGTGCATGTTTTTACCAAAACTAATATTGGATTTTATTTTTAAATGCGTGTTTGTGTAAAACAATGTAATTTGCACAAAGAAATGATGGGGTTGTTCTCTAAAGAAGTTACTCCACCCCGTTTAGAGCATCATTATGGGCGTTTTACGTTATAACTAACGTGGCTCAAGCGATCGATCTGCGACAGAGAAACTACGGGTTTTGGGAAACACTCGTCACTACATCGTTATTTTGCCAAACGATGCATCGCACTATGATAGTTCAGCCGCAAGTTATGTTGTTGCTTGGGAAACGCACCCCAGATTGATGACACCAACAAAGACTGATTTAAACCACATCAGGTACACATCATCTGCTTTATTCAGTGTTAAATGCTAATAATGTGAGTTTGAATGCCATTTTACATGACATTTATTGCCACACTACTGAAAGCAGCAGCAGATAGTTCACCTCAGATCTTGAAAATAAAATAAACTGTTTGAAATTGAACTCCAGAAATGTGACCCAAGACACATCAGTGATTCAGCATCTATATTTAATAATGTTAAAGAGGTTTAATATGTATCAATTAGATTATAAACCTTACCATTTCATTGGAGTGCAGTGAGTGAGCATAAGTAATAATATTGTCATTTCATTTAAATTTAAATATCTTATAATGGTATTTTTAAAACTTTTAATATATTTTTGTTGCTGTTTTTATGATTTTTATTATGTTTTTTTAGTGGTGGGCCATTATTGGCGTTAACGTGCTGCGTAATAAAACATTGCCAACACTCCCGTTTTTCCCGGGAGTCTCCCGTATTTCAGACCCGTCTCCCGTATTGTTCTGTCTCCCGGTAAACTCCCGGAATTTCCCCGCCCCCCCCGCTCCTCAGCATTTTGGTACAGTCCGGGCTGAAACTTGGTGCTTGTGCTCTTCCGGTCGCGCGCTACAGTTCGCGCGCCCCCATCTCCCCAAACCTCTCACCCCTCCCGCTCTTCAGTTTGCGGCAGTGTTGCCAACTTAGCGACAAATTTTCAAAAAAGCGACTAGCGACAAATCTATCGACTTTTTTGTGTGTTACTGGCGATTTTTATACGTTTACGTATACGTTTGTCCATTACTGTACTCTTCTCAACGAGCTGCAGGTGATGCCGCCGGCCCCTCCCCTGAGGCCTGAGAGCAGAGCACCTCTCTGCGTACCGACGGCAAATGATTTAGAACAGGTGGCAGTTTGAAGGTATTTGTACAGTCAACCCGATCTGCTTCTCCTTTATTTTAACAATTTAATTTGACCGTTTATTCTTGTTGCACAATCAGAGATGTTTTAAGTGAGAGTTTCAGAACTTGTCTGAGTATATTACGTCTGAGAGATTACTGCAAATTCCCTACTCATCTATAATAATATACTGTATTCAAACAGCAATAAATTTAGTTAAATTGACAAGCTTACATAAAGCGTAGTGCGAATATAAAATACCCCATTTATTTACCATAGGCTGTTAAACAAACAGAAATGGTAGAACGCGATGACGTCAGTAATATGCAAATTAGCGTATGACGTAATACCCCCCCTCTCCCGGAATTTACAAACCAAATGTTGGCAGGTATGTCTCAAAGTTGGATTGGGAGCTGGGTCTATTCTATGCAAGCTATGAAGACTTTCACCTTGATATTATAGCACGGATGTGTACCTGGCCGAATTGCACTGTAGGTGGCGAGAACGAATCTTGTGTCTTGTGTGTATTCCTACTGTGAAATTACCACATCAAACGTGACGTGCTAACATGGATGCAGTTCACTAGCGTGAAGCTGATTAACGTTAGCTCCACATCTAACTTTCAGGCACATGTAGAGTTCGAGTAAAACATACAAAAATGGACCGGGTGCATTTTAAAATAAAGGACAGTGAATGAAAGTAAAACCGGTGACCATCTGACAAAAAAAGTGCTCTTCTGAATCAAATCAGCAGAATGCCCTTCTGGATCTTTCACTTACTTCGAAGAAATACTGACTACGCTTACATGGACATCTGTAGTCTAGTTATTTGTCCTAATAGACAATAATATAATTAAGGTGTTCACCTGAAGTGCTTTTATGTAAGAGTTTCATCTAATTTTGGGTGACTTTAACTGCAGTTCGGCAGTTTCACATTCACTCATGAACATTTCATTCATGCCCCCGTGACAAACTGGGGTATTAGACGCAAATAAGGAGTAAGGACTGGTGAGAGTGTTATGGAATTTAATAACTGGATGGAAAGAAAAAACTTCAGCATTTCACTATGTGTGTGTGTGTGTGTGTGTGTGTGCGGTCCTTTACTCACTGCAGCGTGTGTGGATCATGTCGGAAAATATGGCGAAAAGTCCTACATGATGGTAATAGTTTGATTGCGGTGTTTACTTCAATAATGCCACTAATACTGTATGTGCATATGTCTTAATTCCATTTCTGTTTAGTTCAGTTAAGACTTTCGTCGGATTAAGGTCATCAAAAATCGCTGTTTGGAGCTTATGTAGGCCTACAGTTCAAAATTCATGTTTAACTGAATAAACAGTTAGTAAACTCAAGTACATTTTATTGAACATCATTTATTTTCATCACCAATTATCATAGTAGAACAGTTTCTCAAGCAGTTTGTTATGCATTTTGGAAACAGGAGATGAGCCCCTGGTCTAATGCGCCACCTGGCTTGAGAAACCCGTTCTTAAAGACTTCCTTTTAGAAATTTTTGGGTAGCACACATATTCTGAATGCCTTCGGCAGAATTCAAATGAGCCATTTTAATCTAGATTAATCTAGATTAATTCCAAGATTACAGTGAGATTAATCTAGATTTAAAAATATATATATATGCCTACCTATAGTTTTTTTATGATTGCTGTTCTTGTTGATGTTTTCGCAATTTTTGAGCAACTATACCATTTAATAATGATTAGCATAAAATAGAGAAAAGCAACAAAATCAACAGTTTTTAAAAAGTTATTAAATTATCTGAAATGGTTTATTTAAGTTTTTCTGCCACAAATTGCATTTATAATGTGTCTATGAAAGCAATTGTAGATCTGGACAAAGAGTTACTACACCATATTAAAATTGGGAATATTCAAAACTATGGCAATAGGCAAGATTATCCAGCAGTTCCATTGAGGTAATGAAACTTCAAGGCTTCACATATTGAGTCAGGCATGAACGGACAAACCTAAAGTCATCACATCCACAGTTTTTTCCTCTTACAGACTGTTTTTCCATGACCGCTTTTACGTATGTATGGAATCAGGAATTCAGTCAACCCAACGGCAACATTCAGTACCAGCACAATGACATCATTATATAAATTAGACTCATTTAATACCTCATGTTCTGTATATGAAATACTGTGCGTGAAACATTATCGGTTCATCTCTTCATCAGAACTCCAGTCAACTAAAATTGCTTCAGCCTCGGCGAAATGTGCCCACACCCTTAACATAATGCTTTTATAATGGCATACATGGCTACCGAAAGACTGAGAATCATCCTGCTTCATGTCGGCTTTCATCGCTTTATTTTTTCAACAAATGGAGTTGGAGCCCTGAGTTCCTGAAAGGATTACAATAATAGTCCTTATGAAACTGGAGCGGATACTTTTGGACGTTTCATACAAGCTGTTGATTTTTCCAGACTATTTTTCCTCCTACGGTCAGTGCAGCTCCTCCACCCTTTTCCCTGAGCATTGCTTGCCCTGGAACCTGATCTTGAAAGTTTCTTCCACTATTACTCATTTTAAGCCCTGGCCCCAGCCTTAGGATTAATCTCCAATATCAGCCCAGTGGCAGAGGGTGATGTATTCGCTATACACCTCAAACTTATGCATTAGTCTGGCTCCTTCTTAATCCAGAGTGACTCCCAATCCTCCCCTGGAGGGTTTTCACACACGCAGATGGATTTGATTTTTGGTGCTGTTCAGGTGCAGAGTTGCAGAACGTGTCTGAATGAAGAGAAAAGCCACATGGACAACGAACATATCCTTAAAAGATTTCGAGATCACAGCACTGCAAATGCTCTTCATTAAATGGTCTCATCGCATCATGGCCAGAAGTCAAATTTATTTGACATCTCTGATGTTTTGCCTAGACAGCAATGAGAATAAATAGGGCAAATATAGACTTGCATTGGATTTTTTTATGAAGAAAATTAAAAAACAAAACTGGTACAACAATACCACTCTGTTGAAAAGAAAAAACACACGAACACACCCACATACACACATAGACATATATACAGTTGGAGTCAGAATTATTAGCCCCCCTTTGAATTTTTTACTTTTTGAAATATTTCCCAAATGATGTTTAACAGGACAAGGAAATTTTCACAGTATGTCTGATAATATTTTTTCTTCTGTATAAAGTCTTATTTGTTTTATTTTGGCTAGAATAAAAGCAGTTTTTAATTTTTTAAAACCTATTTTAAGGTCAAAATTATTAGCCCCTTTAAGCGATTTATTTTTCGATAGTCTACAGAACAAACCATCGTTATACAATAACTTGCCTAATTACCCTAACCTGCCTAGTTAACCTAATTAACCTAGTTAAGCCTTTAAAAGTCACTTTAAGCTGTATAGAAGTGTCTTGAAAAATATCTAGTAAAATATTATTTACTGTCATCATGGCAAAGATAAAATAAATCAGTTATTAGAAATGAGTTAATAAAACTATTATTTTTAGAAATGTGTTGAAAAAATATTATCTTCATTAAACAGAAATTGGGGGAAAAAATTTACAGGGGTCTAATTCAGGGGGGCTAATAATTCTAACTTCAACTGTATATATATATATATATATATATATTAGAGATGCCACAATTGTCAATACAATATTGAACCATTCGGTAAGACATCCACGCTTCAATACGCGCTTGTGAATTGCGGTTTTTCCAGTTTTACGTTTAAATAATTTATGTGCGTTTTATTTCTCTCCGAATTGACTGTTTGTGTGTGCCTGTAAGTCTACGAGCTGAGATGAGGAAACTCCTCCCCGCGAGTAAATATTCAATCACTATGCTCTAAAGTTAGGGGGCGCTCCGCCATCATTCCACACTTTAACATGGCGAGCGGCAGTGAAGTGAGGGAGCAATAAGAGGAAGCGCCGGTGTCTTTCAAATCCGCGGTGTTGGGACATTTCGGTTACACGTATAGACTAATCGAACGGAAACACTTCCAACATGACTGCACATCTGCGGCGCCATCACCCAGCAATATCACTGTCTGAAGGCAGAATAGCAGAGAAGGTAATAAAGTCCTCCATAAAACAACAATCCCTCACTGAATCCTTCCAGCAAACATATCCAACTGGTTCCGAAAGACATATAAAAATAACAAAGGCAGTGTTAAGTTTAATTAAGATGGTTTATTTATATTTACTGAAGTACAAATGATTAACAAACTATTGGCTAAGACTTGGGCAACCCAGTGGCGCAGTAGGTAGTGCTGTTGCCTCACAGCAAGAACGTCGCTGAGTCGCAGGTTCGAACCTCGGCTGGGCTGGGTCAGTTGGCGTTTCTGTGTGGAGTTTGCATGTTCTCCCTGGGTTCGCGTGGGTTTCCTCCGGGTGCTCCGGTTTCCCCCACATTCCAAAGACATGCGGTACAGGTGAATTGGGTAAGCTAAATTGTCCGTAGTGTATGAGTGTGAATGTGTGTGTGGAAGTTCCCAGAGATGGGTTGCGGCTGGAAGGGCATCTGCTGCGTAAAATCGTGCTGGATAAGTTGGCGGTTCATTCCGCTGTGGCGACCCCGCAAGGGACAAAGCCGACAAGAAAATGAATGAATGAATGAATGGCTAAGACTTTTAGCTCAAAAAAACTAGTAATTAGCTGCTTAAGATTTAATAAGGTAATAGTTGGTTTTAGGTATTGGGTAGGATTAGGGATTTAGAATAATATCATAATATATAAGTGCTAATAAACAGTTAATATCTGAATAATAAGCAGGTAATAAGCCAGTAGTAAATGAATATGTTACTTAAACTAAAGTGTTACCTAAAGCAGTGGTTCTCAAAGTGGGGGTCGGGACCCCTCGGGGGGTCGTGGGATAATGAAGGGGGGGGGTCGCTTGGTACTTTCCAAAAATCAAATTCATTTTATTAAACTATTAGAATTAGCATATTTTATCCGTAACCCACAGAAGATAAAAGTAGCAGTTAATAGTTACATTTAAAAAAAACAACATGCACGTGTTGCGACCCCTGGGGTGATTAACGTTATCATAAAGACACAGCAATAGCATCTGGTGCAGCAGATATTAATTTTATGGAACCAAGTTAAACTTTTACGGAACTCACGTACATAAAAAATAAATCCAGGCCACAATTGAACATGGAGGATGATCTTTGAGTGGCGATCTCCAAAATTAAATGAAAAATAGACTTGGGCCTATAGGTGTGTGTGCACCATTGCATGCAAGGTTTGTAAATGTATAACCACCTCAGAGCATATAGGGGGTCGCGAGTCACTGTCATCACTATTTTGAGGGTCGCGGGCTAAAAAGTTTGGGAACCCCTGACCTAAAGGATGATTATTATCAATCAAAATGTGAGTCGCTCTTTAGTCTGCAAAAGCAAAAAAAAAAAATGGCGTGCCCTCTGGGATCGATGATGTTTTCAGCCATAATTTCTGCCTGCTTCATCACCTGCGAAAGTCTTTACATTATAAATTCATCGCTTCTCTAATTCTGGAAATGAACGAAGTGTCTCAGTTCACCCATGTACTTCTCCACACACGCTCTCCATCACTTTCAGAGTGGAAACCTGATCGTGAAGGTTTTTGTGCTTTCTCTTAAATCTTCGCTCTTGCTGTAAAACCGATGTCCCGGAAAGAGAATGTGGATTGCTCATCAGTTACTATGAAAAAGATGAGGCTGACGGTACCCAGAGACATACTTTTGGCCGAGTCTTTTCCTCGCATCAAGTTCCCACAAGTCCTCATGGCCACCTGACACCGTAGCTATGGAATAGTTGCGATTCTGAAGTCGTTAAAGAGGCTGAATATTCAACACGACACTCAATACTCCCAGAGAGCCTCAACGTGCTCCGCCAAGCAGCACGTGGTCATCTGCATGCTGAGTGTGGATATTAGTTCAGTTGGGTCATACTCAATGCTATACGGTTGACTGAATGTTAATAAATATCATCCTCATTGTCCTGCTGAGTGACACTTTAATGTGACAAAACAGATCAACACATTTGGTCCACTTAAATTTGTAAAAAAAAACGGTTGCGTTAACTTAATCGATTTATGTTGGTACAACATGAAGGAGTTGTGTTGGACCCAGCATTTTTTACATTGACTAGATTCACATGGAGATCAGTAATCAAATTATTTGAATAATATGATTAAGGTGTTTACATGAGTTGCTTTTTGAATGTTCCTTTCATGATCCCAATTTACATGTTATAGTAATCGATTAACTTCGATTATGACCTTAGTCGGATTAAATTAATCAAAAACTGCTGTTTACATGGTGAACTCTTAATCAGAGTATTGTCCTTATTATTGTCTTATTAAAATGTTAATAAATATCATCCTTATTGTCTGGCTGAGTGACACTTTACATCTCAATAGGTTGTAACAGTTAAATGTTATTGATTTATTGATTTATTGATTTATTTTCTTGCATTGTGTATTGTTTGGTAAGTTGTAATATTGCTTCCGGCCTCTGGGGGGCACTAGGTTGATTTGCACCTGTATAAAGAGCCACTTACCATAGAGTAAGAATGAGTGTTTGGTAGAGTGTACACCACATGTATCCCTTTCGCTACCGGCCTTCGCATTTAGTCCAATGTTGAGAACTGTTGCATAGTGGTGGGCAAAGCGAGGCTTCATGAAACACTGAAACAGTCGAAGCAAATGTGTCGAAGCTTCGAAACGTTTCAAAACCCCACTCTACGGTGACACCTAGTGGTCATTTTTTTATGTATTGCACTGGAACAGCTTCAGCAAAGAACAGTTGAGCAAATTGAGATATTAAAACCAACTTTATAGACTTGAATCTTTAAGGGCGTTAGTGGAGCAATTAGGGTTCCTGACTACCATGCGGGATTTGTGGGTTCGAATCCAGACTAATTCAGCTGTTTTGAAATGCTTTAATATCAGTTTGAATTGCTCTGTTCTTGTATTGTTTTGTTTTAACATTGGTCTGACATCCGAATAAACACTTAATGAATAAATAGGTCTTGTTTTGGTCATAAAACAGGGTTGTTGCTAGATCAGACACGGTTGTGCACAGAAGTTAACAAGACTTATTTATATTATTCATGAAATTTCACATTTATTGTATTTTTTTAATGTCAACCCAAAACCCAAACCCAACCATCACAGTGTTGTAAAATATTAATTATTGTTTTACAGTGTTACAAAAATGATGCTAAATTGATGGCGTATCAGCAGTTGTTTCCTATCTAGACTACACCATAAAACAGTAACATGATTAAAATACATAAAATCATGATTTCGGAGTATTTGTACAAGTTGGGATTTAAACCCAAAAATCAATTGAAGCACAGTTACAACGTGCACACACACGGTCCACTAGGCCATATGAGACAGAAATTATTTTCTGACCCTGTCAGTCAAAGGCACATTCGCCAGGTCTCGAAACGCTTCTGAACTGATCGATGCTTTGAATCGCTTTAGTCACGTGACCAGGTGTTTCGAAACACTTCAGTCACGTGACCTGGGTGTTTCGGATCATGCTTCGGTGCAGTGTTTCGAAACACTTGCGCTTCGGGATCTCGACACTGTGTCGAAACGTCAGTTTCACGTCAGCCATCCCTACTTACCATAGAGTAAGAATGAGTGTTTGGTAGAGTGTACACCATATGTATCACTTTCGCTACCGGCCTTCGCATTTAGTCCAATGTTGAGAACTATTGCAGTTATCGCTCAATAGTAAGTATATGTGACTTTATTTGTTTTGTTGTGGTAAGCAGTTACTTATGTCGATTTTGTTTGTTTGTTTTAGAAAGGACTGTTTGTATTTTGCTATCCTTATGCATCTGTTGGCTTGCTGTTTTTATTTTGGGTTTAAGCAATACTAAGCTTATCCAACTTCCTGGGGAGCAACATCATCTCACTCAACAGAGGGCAAGTTGACGTCTTTCCTATGTGCATCGACCGTCGCTTTCTTAACTAGTGATTGGACCACGAAAAGAAATTGCATCGCTCTCAAGTGCTCGTAACGATAAGTGGTCACTGACATTATTCTGAAAGACTATTTAGATTCTGACTTTACAAAATGTCTTGTGTTTTTTGTTGTGATTGATGTTTTTCATTGATGCTACAACAACACATTGGGGTAAAATAAAAATAGTTCAATTGCTATAATTTGTTTCAAGAGTGTTTATCAGTCAGCCAAATTTCTGTAGAACCCCCCTCAGAGTAATACCAATTCAAGGAGAGGAGGTGTTGCAAGGTCAAGGTAAAAAAAAAAAAAAAAACATGAGGAAAAACAGATCAACTTAACTTCAGCCCATTCAATTTTTCCATCACAACCTAGACACTAAAAACAAAATTTGATAAGCAATGCCCAGAAATGAGTAGTCAATCAGTTGGAAGTAAGAGTCAATTGCTGTTATTAGTGCTTAAAATCAATGCACTCTTGCTGCTTTTTCAAACTACTTATTTAAAATAAGCTGAATCAACACAATCCTTGTGTTTTTTTTTAGGGGAAGGAGAACTTATTTCTGTTCAATCCACTTAAATTTGTAAAAACGATTAGGTTAACTTAATCGATTTGTGTTGGGACAACATAGAGTTGTTGAAACCAGCATTTTTTACAGTGACTATGTTCACATGGACATCTGATTAAGGTGTTTACATGAGTTGCTTATAGAAATGTTCCTGTCATGATCCCGTTTTACGTTATAGCATAATACGAGTCATTGCGTCACCACGCTATCTACTTTTCCTCCGGAGTTGCATGTAATTTTGGGTGTTTCATTTATGATTTGTTCACTTTAGCTGCAGTTTGGCACTTTCACTTTCATTCAGGAACATTTCATGCATGCCCTCCATGACAAACGAGATGTTGGATGCAACTATGAACTGCTGGAAGAGTGTTGTTTTAATGAAATTTGATACCGTATGGGAAAAAACCTCTGCATTTCGAGATGCAGGTGTCTGTGGTCCTTCACTTGCTTGTGCTGAGAAGTGTCAAACAGCCATCTTGTCGCAAAATGCGGAGAAAATCCTACACGACAGTAATAGTTTGATTTTGGTGTTTACACGTCTGTACTGCACTTCAATAATGCGTCCAAAATCGTCTTACTCCACGTCTTAATTCGATTTCTGTTCGAATATTACTTTAGTCGGATTAAATTAATCAAAAATTGCTGTTTACATGGTAGATTCTTAATCAGAGTATTGTCTTAATCGTATTAAAATTAGATCGTTGGTGTTATTATTATAATCCCTGTAAATTATTATTATATTATGCTATTATTATAATCTATTATCCATGTAAACAAACTCAATTAGTCTTTTTCATCACCATCTGGTGTATGTTTCACCGAAAACGCAAAACTGATAAGCAACGTCCAGAAATTAGTAGTCAATTTATTGGTTTGTGCTTCAAAAAGTAAAAGTGAATAGTTGTTATTACTGTATTTCTCAGAATCATTGTAAAGAGCCATGATATGCTAAATGCCCAAGTATACTTTAAAATGAAATTTAAAAAAAAAGAACTGAAGTGACATGATTTTGAACAAAATCCAAACAAGAAAATTTTAATAGATTTAGAATCTTTTTGTACACTTTTTTTGCTATACACACTTGCCTGTTTTACAGTTTTTGCAATGTACTTACAGTGATTACAATTACAGGAAATTAGTAGTATTAAAGATATGGATGCTCATTTCGTTTCGTTTAATTTTGCCAACCGACAACCCCCACTCGTTAGCCAAATATTAACCGTTAACTGGTCAGATTAATATTAAATTATTATTAAATGTAAAAAATGAATTGACGTGTCTATTTTGTGTCTGACGCATTTAATATTGGATTTAAAATACTGATTCATTTTTACATGTGAACAGCAGCATACAGAACATATTAACAACAGAACATCTTTACGCACTTGCAGTGTTTCCAACAGCATAGAAACAAAATAAAACATATATTCCTGCCCTAGAATGCAACCAATTTGGTCGCACATGCGACCTAATATCTTAATGGTGCGACTAAATAATTTGAGGTTTCACTGATGCAACCAGCTATATGGGGAGAAAATTAAATGTTGGTTCAACAAACATATTTGGTCAAAAATATATATTTTGATAAGTATCATTAATGTAATGTTTATAACGATATGATCTTGCTTTTGGTTATATGGATTAAGGGACAGTTCACCAAAAATCAAAATGACTCTCCTTTACTCAGCCTTGGGTGGTTTCAAACCTTTATGAGTTTCTTTTTTCTGTTGAACAATAAATAAGAAATTTTGAAGAAAGCTGAAAAACTGTAACCTTTGACATACATATTAGAGGAAGAGGGGGGGGGGGGGGGGGGGGGTTAAACTATCCCTTATTTCAACTTCCTCACTTCTTATCTTTGTAATTAGCCATACATATAAAAGTGTGCAATTTATAACATCTCATAATCATGCCATGGCATCTGTTTACTTTCTAGCAGTTCTGTTTTGTTGTTAATTCCTAATTATTATTATTATTATTATTTTATTTATTTATTTTTTTTTTGTGAGCATATAAACGCTCTCCTCCATTAACATTAAACACAACAAACATTAATCTTGCATTATCATTAGTTTTCACGCTCTGTTGGCTAAAGGTTGCAGCCCATCCAATAGCAGGCTTTGGCAATATCAAATGATAGCTACGTGATATGGCTCTATATCAAATGGTACAGTTTAATCGCAGTTGTGTTGATACAGAGCCATATCACACAGACATGAGAGTGATAGTTAATTTATGCAAAATTTCAACAGTGTGTAAATAACAAGAAACAACCACCAGTGTCTCATTTGTGTTAGGAATTACATCTTTCAGTCAAATATTAATTTGGCAGTTTGGAGACTGGGTAAAAGCCTCTGTTGCTAATTAAAAACATCTATGAAAAACTAGTTAGATTTTCTTTGTTGTATGTCATGCTGAGATAACGCCTCATCATATCTTAGCTAAATCATCTGGTGAAAATTGAGCCCTTAACATACATGAACGCATACTTTATAAAACGATCATGTCGCTATTTAAAATTAAATAACTTGACTTCTAGTTGATCATTTGGTATCAGAAGTGGCTTATATGAAAGGCCTCTAGATTACGCTTATTTTACCAAAATAAAATATGATCATGTCTTGATTTTTAATTATGTAATTAGGACAGTAAGGTCTGACTTTGCTTAGACAAAAGTCTCGTCACTTAACAGAAATAATGTGCAGTATAGAATATAAAGTCATGATGCAGTGGAGAAAGAATTAACATTGTGTCTGACTCCATCATGAGCTTGGAGGACTGCATCCATACATCTCTGCAATGACTCAAATCACTTGTTAATAAAGTCATCTGGAACGGCAAAGAAAGCGTTCTTGCAGGACTCCCAGAGTTCATCAAGATTCTTTGGATTCATCTTCAATGCCTCCTCCATCTTACCCCAGACATGTTCAATAATGTTCATGTCTGGTAACTGGGCTGGCCAATCCTGGAGCACCTTGACCTTCCTTGCTTTCAGGAACTTTGATGTGGAGGCTGAAGTATGAGAAGGAGCGCTATCCTGCTGAAAAATTTACCCTCTCCTGTGGTTTATAATGTAATGGGCAGCACAAATGTCTTGATAACACAGGCTGTTGATGTTGCCATCCATTCTGCAGATCTCTCGCACGCCCCCATACTGAATGTAACCCCAAACCATGGTTTTTCCTTCACCAAACTTGACTGATATCTGTGAGAATCTTGGGTCCATGCGGGTTCCAGTAGGTCTTCTGCAGTATTTGTGAAGATTGGAATACAGTTCAGTAGATGATTCATCAGAAAAATCGACCTTCTACCAACACTTTTTTTCTCATTCCCAGATGCTTCAAGTGGATGTAAGTCACAATAGCAGAAAAAAGGACAATCTTAAAGGATTGTTTACTCAAAACTTTTAATTTCCTATTAAGTTACTCACCCATAGGTCGTCCAAGATGTAAGTGACCTTTTTTTTCGGTAGATCTACTTCAGTAGATTTTAAGCTGAATCCATGGTCCTTGGTGATTCACATAACAGCAGTGAATGGTGTTACAGTAGGTTTTGAAATTAAAAATAAACACCTACAAATGACTCCAAATCAATGGTGGCTCCTGAAGACACATTATTTACAATATTATTAACTTTAATCCACATCATGGTCAAGCATTTTTTGGTGCATGTGCGAATGTACACTGTAAAATTTGCAGGGTTCCACACAATTCACTCTAGTTGTCCCAACACAAATTGATTAAAGGTGCAGTATGTAAGTTTGACACCCAGTGGTTGAACTGGGTATTGCACTCCTAGATTAAAATAAACACACGCGTGGGATGCCAGAGATTGAGTACAGGAGCGAGTGATTTAAACCGTGTTCTAAATAAAATCAACGACACGCGATAGAAGGAATTATGTTCCATATTAAAAGGAGTTTTAGTTCTAACCAACACCTCGAATTGAGATATTAGAAACGGTTTCTATTTCTCACAGCTCAACATGTGAAACCTATGACAGTGCACCTCAGGTAAGCCTCGTGTGTTTTATTCAGTGCTAAATGCTAACAATGTGAGTTTGAATGGATTCTAAACCTTACCGTTTCGTGAGTGAGTGCTTATTCTGTGCTTCTGAAAGGCTGTATTTACATTTCTGTCATGTTTCGTCTGGTGCAAACAGCTAAACTGCTGTTTGCGTGTTGTTAGGACACGAGATTACAATGTAATCTGCTCACCTAATGTTTACGTTCGTAATATTTATATCATTTGCTAAATAATAACCTCATGTGGAACTGAATCTGTCTCATTTCGACGTCTGATACTGTCCATTTCGGTCACGGACGCATGCTTTCAGAGTCTTTCTGAATGAATGAATGAAATACGCTGTTTTCCAACAAGGCAACCCGGAGTGCTGAAATATAATTGGCTAAACTGGCATTGTGCAGGTTAACTTTACCTCAACAAAGACAGCGTTCCGGCACGGAAAAACCATTTTCAAAGCAGAATATCTGACTTCAGCATTGTTTTTAAGTTAAACAAGTATGTTCACTTGGGATGTTTCTTAAATATCTGCAAAGATATTATGGTATTTTTATGCTTTAGAAGAATCAAAAACTTACATACAGCACCTTTAAGTTAACAACACTTTTAACAAATGTATGTGGATTGAACAGAAAAAAATTAAGTTGTCCCAATGAAATCTCAAGAATTGTGTTTCAGCTCATTTTAAATAAGTAGTTTAAACGAACAGTTTTTTTTTTTTTTAAATGTAGTCCAGTCACTTTTGATGACAAGTGTGAGAGAGCGATTTCGACAAGAGTTCAGGTAATGCAGTTTTTTGATGGATTGGTTATTGTGCCACCAGCTTTCGAGCTTTCACCACCAAAAGGTGAAATATTCCTTTAACTTCCATTTCATGCCAACTTTAAACTCCCTCAAAGCAAAATAAGAGCCATCTGTGTATAAAACTTTGCACATTTGCCTGTAAAATCCATATTAAAATCCATATTATTTGGCCATCAATACTGGGAGAACGTGCTAATCCTCTTGACTGCTGTCTATTTCACATAAATCAGTGAAGACAGTAATGTCTGATGTGAATAAATACAGGCTTTTGCTAAAGGCCTGCAGGTTAATGTACAGCACCGCTGACTACTCCCACCTGTCTGTTTAAGGGTTGATTTATTTCTCACACACGGCAGGAGCGACTTCAGTTTAGACTGATCTTCTCGGAGCCTTCTCAGAAAACAACCTCCCGCTGCAACAAACCCCCCAAAAAACATTTGTGGATTAAATTCAGTGGTCCTTCTCTTTTGTGCAGCGCCATTGAAGAGATTCAAGTCCTGGTAAAAGATGATGCCAACCATCAAGCACTTTGAGGACAGCACACACACTTAATACACAAATACACTTAATTAAACATGCATGCATGGATATCACCTACAGTATATGGTATATAGCTGCAGGTTATCGATGTTTATATATACTAACTTTATCTGTTAAAAGCTATTAGTTACTAGTTAATTAGTTCAAGTTATTAGTAACTAATAGAAACTATTGACAAGAATCTGCATTGTATGAAGTTGTATAGAAATAAAGGTGACTCATTAATACATTTGAGTGTTTCTAAGAATGCAACGAGTTACTCAATTCAAATTAGCTCTTAGCATTCATTAAGAAAGTTCTATATACTAGTATATACACCCACTGGCCACTTTATTAGGTACACCCGTCCACCTGCTTGTCAATGCATATTTCTAATCAGCCAATCACATGGCAGCAACTCAATGCATTTAGGCATGTAGACATGGTAAAGACGATCTGCTGCAGTTCAAACCGAGCATCAGAATGGGGCAGAAAGGTGACTTAAGTGACTTTGACCGTGCCATGGTTGTTGGTGCCAGACGGGCTGGTCTGAGTATTTCAAAAAATGCTTATCAAATGGGATTTTCACGCACAACCATCTCTAGAGTTTACAGAGAATGGTCCGAAAAAATTTTCAGTGAGCGGCAGTTCTGTGGGCGCAAATGCCTTGTTGATGCCAGAGGTCAGAGGAGAATGGCCAGACTGGTTCAAGCTGACAGAATGGCAACAGTAACTCATTACAACCGAGGTCTGCAGAAGAGCATCTCTGAACGCACAACACATCCAACCTTGAGGCAGATGAGCGACAGCAGAAGCAGACAGCAGAAGACCACAGCGGGTGCCACTCCTGTCAGCTAAGAACAGGAAACTGAGGCTACAATTGGCACAGGCTCACCTAAATTGAATAATAGAAGATTGAAATGAAGGTTGCCTGATCTGATGAGTCTCGATTTCTGCTGCGACGGATGGTAGGGTCAGAATTTGGCATCAACAACATGAAAGCATAAATCCATCCTGCATTGTATCAACGGTTCAGGCTGGTGGTGTAATGGTGTGGAGGATATTTTCTTGGAAAACTTTGGGTCCATTAGTACCAATTGAGCATCGTGTCAATGCCACAGCCTACCTAAGTATCGTTGCTGACCATGTACATCTCTTTATAACCATCTTCTGATAGTTACCATGTCATAAAGCACAAATCATCTCTGGTTTCCTAATCATGACAATGAGTTCACTGTACTCAAATGTCCTCCAAAGTCACCAGATCTCAATCCAATAGAGCACCTTTGGGATGTGGTGAAACGGGAGATTCGCATTATGGATGTGCAGCCGACAAATCTGCAGCAACTGTGTGATGCTATCATGTCAATATTGATCAAAATCTCTGAGGAATATTTCCAGTACCTTGTTGAATCTATGCCACAAAGGATTAAGGCAGTTCTGAAGGCAAAAGCGGTCCAACCCGCTACTAGTAAGGTGTACCTATTAACATGTCAGGTGAATGTAGTACGAAGTACTATATAATTGCAGGTTAACTATGTTTATATATAATAACTTTAACTGTTAAAAGCTGTTAGTTAAAGTTATTAGTGACTAATAAATTTATAGTAACTAATAACCTTAACTTTTCCTAATTTGATTGTAATGCAATAATTTGCAAGCTGCTTTGAAGCAATAATTATTGTTTTAAAGCACTATACAAGTAAACTTGAATTAAATTAAGTTGAACAAAGAAGTTGTAAATTTAAACAAGGCCTCTGTAGCCTTGACCGGGGTCTCGCATTCAACATTCTGGCCCCCCCTTGAACGGACCCCCAACTGTTGTTTATTTCTTCTGGATTTTTTGTATTTATATCAGCGAGAGAAACTGACAGGGCAGAAGATATCCCGCAAATACCGGGAAACAGCTGCACTGCGCGCTCAGAACCACATGTGTCCTCCATGAAGCACAGGCATCATTGTGCGATCGTCGTGATCAAACGTGACGTCAAAGAGCAGGTGCTAATGGAAGCCAGTTATTGGGGTAAGTGGCAGATCATGCTGCGATCGAGGTGCTGAAGGCACAGCAAGCACGCAGCCCTGTGAATAACTCTCGAGGTAATTAATGAGGGGAGGCCGGCGTCCCGTTACAGACGGGAGCAAACTGGTAGCTGGAAACCGCATTCCAACACCTACTCGCTCTCACGACTCTCTTGCATTTATGTGTCCAGCAGTATCTGTAAATATCTGATGCACACTCAAAAAAATATTACTTAATTAAAATGAGCTGAACCAACTCAATTATTTAGGTATTTTTTAAGGGACCACTTAATTGTTTTTCTTTCAATCCAAAAAAAAAACTATTAAGTTAACTTAGTCCATTTGTCAGAAACAACATGAAGGAATTGTGTGGATCTCAGCATTTTTTTTTAAGTTGACTAAACATAAAATAATTAAGTTGTCGAAAAAAAAAAAGTCAAGAATTGTGTTGTTTCAACTCATTTTAAATAAGTAGTTTGGGTAGTGGAACCCAGCATTTTTATAGTGTACCCCAGAGGTTTTTAAACTGGTGGGGCGCGCCAGCACCTATTAAGGGGGGCGCGAGAATTTGAGGCATGCACGCGAGTAAATTATGATGATGATTTTTATGCTTTCACTAGAGTGAATCGGATTAACATCAGTTCCACATCTAACTATCAGGCACTTGTAGAGTCTATGTGTTCGAGTAAAAATATATGCAAATAAAATGGACCGGGAGCTTTTTAAAATGAATGACGGTGAATGAAAGTCAATCCGGTGAGCGTCTGACAAAAAAGTGCCCTTCTGAATCAAATCAGCAGGATGCTCTTCTGGATCTTTCACTTGCGTTGAAGACAAACGACATGAAGACATACAGACTACATTTACATGGACATCAGTAGTTATTTGCCTTAATCTGAATAAGACAATAATATATTGAAGGTGTTACGTGAATTTGAATGTTGAGTCACCAGTCTATCCACGTTTCCTGCAGTCTGTTTGTATAGTTTTTATTTAGTGGATAATTTGTATGAATTTGTACGATCTCATTTGTACATTGTAGCCCAATTTGTTTATCCCTCAATATAGGGCTGGGTTCTGAGGACAAAAAAACGGCATGTTTTTGTACAAATTATACTGCATAAATACGTTCAGATTACCTGATTACCCTCTCTATTGAATAAAACTGCATATTGGTTCATTGGAACGATGGAATCTGTTAACTATGTTGGTAACAACTGAACCTGCGACCTTATTGGTTAACCATGGTTTTCAGAAACGCACCCCTGCTGAAACTGTGGAAGCAATGACCCAAGCAGTTTGAGAATGTTCATTGGAACAATGGAATCTGTCAACTATTTTTGTTGAAACCAAACTTGCGAATTTAGTTGGCTAACCATGGTTTTTGGAAACGCACCCCTGGCTGAAACAACAGAAGCAAAGACCCAAGCAGTTTGAGAATGTTCATTGGAACAATGGAATCTGTCAACTATGTTTGTAACAACCGAACTTGCGAATTTAGTTGGCTAACCATGGTTTTTGGAAACCCACCCCTGGCTGAAACAACGGAAGCAAAGACCAAGGCAGTTTGCAAATGTTCATTCAAATGATGGAATCTGTTAACTATGTTTGTAACTATACCGAATTGGTTAGCCATGGTTTTTGGAAATGCACCCCTGCCTGAAACAATAGAAGCAAAGACCAACACAGTTTGCGAATGTTCATTGGACTATTATACAGTATCTGTTAACTATGTTTGTAACTACTGAACTTGGGAATTTAGTTAGTTAACCCTGGTTTTTAGAAAAGCACTCTTGGCTGAAACAACAGAAGCAAAGACCAACGCAGTTTGAGAATGTTCATTGGAACAATGGAATCTGTCAACTATGTAATTAACGAACTTGTGAATTTAGTTGGTTAGCCATGGTTTTTGGAAAAGCAACCCTGCCTAACTGTACGTTCACACCGAAAGCAGCGAGAGCGTCAAAGGTCGCTTTGGCCGCCCTGACGACAACGCTGTCTGCCTTGAGCTCCGGCGGCGAGAGCGTCAAAATTCGCTACACATTGATCTCGTATTTAAAGGAGCCATTGCTGCATATCATATCAGTTACACTCCCGCATAAAACATGCATTTTAGTGTGAAGGTGTTGCACACTTATTATCAAATTCACTTAACTACGGAAGATCTAGTTGCATGTGGTGTGGCTTTGCTCCACGATGTGTTCATATGCCTGAAATATTCTGAAGCAGCAATACTGTTTTGTATGGTCACATGAAATTCCCGCTTTTTTTTAAAAGAAAAAAATATATATATATATAACATTTATGCACATCAGTAACTCGCCAGTAACTTTTTAAATCTACGTTCCAGTAAGAAAACATTGCAAATAATTGGAAATTCAGCAACTGCAATAATTAAACCCTTGGGAACAACTGTGGTCAGAACCAAAGTTCACAGTGACTGTGTTCTCTGACTCCTCTCAAGCGGTGGACTTCTATATTCCGATTTCTTGCCGCCAAACCGCGTCATAGCTCATTACCATAAAGTTGACTTGATTTCAACTCTCCTCGATGCTCACACCGGCGAAGACGCGCCGCGCTGCTCCTCGCCGCTTGCCGCCGTCGGCTCCCATTGAAAATAAATGACTTCCGGCTATTTTGACGCTCTCGCCGCTTTCGGTGTGAACGTACAGTAAGACAAAGCAAAGATCAACACAGTTTGTAAATGTCCATTGGACTATTGTACAGTATCTTTTAACTACGTTTGTAACTATCAAACTTGCGAATTTAGTTGGTTAACCATGGTTTTTGGAAACGCAGCCCTGCCTGAAACAATGGAAGCAAAAACCAACGCAGCTTGCGAATGTTCATTGGACTAATGTACAGTATCTGTTAACTATGTTTGTAACTACTAAACTTGCGAATTTAGTTGGTTAACCATGGTTTTCGAAAATGCACCACTGGCTGAAGCAATGGAAGCAAAGACCAACGCAGTTTGCGAATGTTCATTGGAATAATGAAAGCTGTTAGCTAAGTTTGTGATTACCGAACTTGCGAGTTTTGTTGGTTAAGCATGGTTTTCAGAAATGCACCAATTGCTGAAGCAACGGAAGCAAAGACCAACGCAGTTTGCGAATGTTCATTGGAATAATGAAAGCTGTTAACTAAGTTTGTGATTAACGAACTTGCGAGTTTTGTTGGTTAACCATGGTTTTCCGAAACGCACCCCTGGCTGAATAACAGAAGCAAATACCAAAGCAGTTTGCAAATGTTCATTGGAAAAATGGAATCTGATAACTATGTTTGTAACTACCAAACTTGTGAATTTTGTTGGTTAACCATGGTTTTCGGAAATGTACGCCTGCCTGAAACAATGGAAGCAAAGACCAACGTGGTTTACTTTGTTCATTGGAACGATGGAATCTGATAACTATGTTTTTAACTACCAAACTTGTACCTTAGTTGGCTAACCATGTTTTCGGAAACGCACACCTGGCTGAACGGAAACAAAAACCAGCATAATTCAGTTCAACTGAATCAATTGCAGGTTGAGGCTCTCACCAGTCAAAAAAATGAGAGTGACAGCTGCCAAACTCACTGCCAGGTTCGGATTTTCTTGAGTTTGTCATGCGTTGTTCATTAGGATATGAGTCTCGGAATCAATCTTATTTTACAGCACAATTCAGGTCGGCAGGACACGCTCCGTAACATATTGCTCCCAGAAGGTCCTTCTTCTTTGACATCCAGTCCAAATGTAATCCCGGGAGTGTCTTTTCAAATTTCTCCTTGATGACATGTCTCTCTGATGACATATGCATCCACTTTTAGATTGCATTCGTCATTATGGCGCTAAATAAAAACCAAATGTCTCTGAGACTACGATAAAATCTATTTTCATGACTCCAAGAGAGTGTTGTATTACATCTTTTTTTTTCTTCCTTGCCTGCTTGCTTTCTAGTCTTCCCTCTTTCTTTGGACGTAGTAATGGGATCATTTATACAAATACGGTTTGCTATTAAGCGGCTGGCGGATCAAAGGTAATTACCTGACAGCGCTGGGCCCCAAATGCAGCAGGACCGGTCCCAATTCAGCCCCGCGTTCCCATGCATTCCTCACAGAAACGCTGGGTTTATTTGTGAAATGTGGTCAGTGGCTCTGTCAGATGCATTATTTAATCAGCCGGCTGTTTGATTCAGTGATAATTGATTCTGTGTTTTCTTACTTGGTTTAGGCACGAGGCATTCCGACAATAAACAGACTTTTTAAAAAAGCTAATATTTTGCGAATCGGGTATTTATTTAAAAAGGCAAATCCTGCCAAGTGCTTGATTATTTGTATGATCAAAAAGCCATTTTACCACATTGTTTCGTTCACCAGCCTTTCATGATGGGCCACATTTAAATAAATATGAAAAAAAGAAGCGGGCTTGAATATAAAAATCACAAACAGATGGTCTGCTCCAGTGAAAATCGCACTCTTTTAAAACGCCCATGTGCTGACCGGCACAATATAAATGTGATTTTTAATTGCTAGTGACGGGGACTCGTGGTTTCCTCTCTAGGTGATCTCAATTAAGGTCCGTTCAGGAAGCAGTGAGGAATTGTGGAAGGAAAAGAGTTTGACTGGTCGGTAGGCACTCTATGCACACTTAATGCTGGAGCAACAAAATGTCAGTTTGCATATCTGATTGCAGATTTCTGTCTCTTGTTTTTTACTTTCTTTTTTCCCTTATGTCCCCCACTGCTACAAGCAATTGCTCCAGAGATTGAAATCAAATCCCTGTCTTTGGAAAAGTTCTAGTACTGGTCTGAAGGTCCAGCATAATCAAAGCTCTGTGGGAGGAACTTTGGTTTCTTGAAGCATTGGCATATTCGTGATGCTGAATTAAATGCTGTCCTTAAAAGTGCAGACCTTGGTATTACACATAAGTAAATGAATAAAAGTTGACGAAATCTAATAATGCACTTCAGGAAGTGCTGAAAGAAGGCTGGTATACTTTAGAACAGTCAGAATAAAGTGTGTTTAGGGCCAAAGGATGTCACACGCTCATAAAAAGAAAAGGTTTCTATAGCGATGCCATAGAAGAACCATTTTTGGTTCCCTTTGGAACTTAAAAAAATGACAATCTACAAAATTTCGACTAAATTTAATATGTTTATTGGTTCTCTCGATATATCCCTCTTTGCAGTGTTGGGCAGTAGCGTCACTACTTGTAGCTTAACTACATTTCTCAGTAGCGTGGCGGTAGCGTCGCTACTTTCTAAATCAAATAGCTTTTCAGTTGCGAAGCTATTTTATTAGTCAAGTAGCACAGTAGCGTCCACACAAGCTACATTTACCGATCACGGATCAATAAGTGACAGCACCAACAGTCACGGAGCTGTGAGGCTCTGTGATTCTAGCCGATAAAAGTAAATCCATATGATGGCGAGAATGACGATTTCTTCTTCTTCCTGTTTTATGGTGTTCGACAACAAAGTTTTTGGTGCGTTACTGCCACCTCTGGTTGGCAACGTCGCCAACGAAACTTGCTTGATGGAAAGATGACTGAGGGAGAGGAGTTATTTCTGAAGCAGGATTCCTCGTGACCATACCTCGAGAAGTACATGTTAAGATGCAGTAACTTAATTTTTGATGCTGTGCTCAAAAAATACTTTTATTTATTTATATATATATATATATATATATGGTAACACTTTATTTTGATGGTCCCCCTTTAGATAATCTGCTGACCATAAGTTACTTTTTAAGTTCTTATCTGTTTACTCTCATCTGGGTAGTATCTGTAGATTGTCTTTTAAATGTTCTTAGGCAATCATTACAATGTCTACAACATGTAAACATTTATTAAACTTTTGGTAAGTTAAGTGTTTTTAGCTTAGCTTGCTACATTTCCCAGGGGGTAGCTTTTAGAGGAGTTAAGCTACATTTTAAGTAGAGTAGCTAATAGCTTAGCTCATTACATTTTCAAGTAGCTTGCCCAACACTGCCTCTTTGTTATAATTTTATTGAACATTTTTCCTTAACATATTGATTGGGGTGTACTAAATTTTGCACTGTGCTCTTAAGTTTTTTTGTTAGATTCTATAGTTCCAGTTTTGGCTTTGGTAAAGATCATAGCAGGTAGTGTAGGGTAGTGTAAAAGTACCAAAGGACCAGAATTACATCGTTCATTCATTAATTTTCCTCTGGCTTAGTCCCTTATTTATCAGGGGTCATCACTGCGGAATGAACCACCAAGTATTCCAGCATATGTTTTACGCAGTGGATGCTCTTACAGCCTCAACCCAGTACTGGGAAACACCCGCACACACTCAAACACCCGCACACACTCATTCACACAAACTCATAGACTACGGCCAATTTACAGTAGTTATTTAATTCACCTATAATGCATGTCTTTGGACCCAGAGGAAATCCACGCCAACATGGAAAGAACATGTAAACTCCACACAGAAATGCCAACTGGCCCAGCCGGGACTCAAACCAGTGACTTTCTTGCTGTGAGGCGACAGTGCTAATCACTGAGCCACCGTGCCACCCAGAGTTACATCAAAGTAAAAAAAAAAAACAATTTGCGGTCTCTATAGTAAACAATATTTTTGCCTTGTATGATTCTATTATTTTTTTTCTTGACCACAATAAATAGGTTTTATTTGATTTTATTCAAGGTACCCCACTGGTGGAATGATCTTCCCATTACCACACGGACTGCAGATTCACTGGTATCCTTTAAATGCTAACTAAAAACCCATCTTTTCCGAGAGCACCTTAACCCAGGTGAATAAAACCAAGACCCCTCTTATCTCCCTCACCAGACCACACACCAACAATACTATCAATTCTGAGTGTGCCTCCCACAAGTGAGTGGGCATAACAAACCACCTGTAGAAAACACACTCATTTATCTCACTGACACATCAACCGACACAAACACTGTGCATTTATAAATTGTGCTTCACACAGGTAAGTGAGCTTGACAAACCACCCGTTGAAGCACTTTCTCTCTCTCCCTCACAAAAAAAAAAAAAAACTCTAGAACTCTTACTCTAGCACTAAATTCTCGTAGGTTGTTGAGTCTTTGTTTCATGATGTACTTACAACTAAAACTGAATATTGTGTAGGGGACGGGGCTTTATTTTTGTGTATCATTCCCTCATAGCAAACTGATGGTTAAGAAAACTGGCTGAATCTGTCAAACTGACGTCAACAGAGAAAGGCCGCCTTCAATCTTTGATTGAAGATTTCCAAAACTAACTTTTTTTCAGTAGATTAACTTAACGGATTAACTATTCACCTAAGTAATAACAATGTGCGCTACACTGTAAAAAATGATTTGTTTGCTTTACTTTAAAAAAGTTAGTAAACCCATTTCTTTTAAAGTGATTAGTTGACTTTACTTAACGCAAACCAGGTTCATTATTGATATGTACCCCTGTATACATTTATGGTGAGCATGAAATATGTCCCAAAAAGGTAAACATTTTTGCAGTTTTTGTTTCCGCAAATTTACCAGAGGCGGCTGTGTATGCTTTTGAGCAATTCCAGTGTTATGGATGTGACATTTGCAGTAAAAACTCAAAACATAAATTCACACAGAAAGTATATGCTAACATTATATTGAAACATCTGTTTATATTTTCCAAAACAACTGACCACAGAGTTGTGGAAGCAGAAAAATATCAATCTGTAAACATTTTTTATACTTTAAATGAGGATAATAAACATGCGTTATGGATGTGACAAAAAAAGTCTGTGAATTTACAGTATACGACATACTTTGCAGAAATTATGTCAATTAAACTGCACAACCCGAAAGAAACAATGCTAATCAAACAAATATGAGTCGGCTCACTATAGAACAAAAATGTTTGATTTTATTTTATTTAACATTTTTGCATGTATGCGGAAAAAGTGTCGTTATGGACGTGACATCTTTCCGTTATGGATGTGACAGCTGTGAAATTGCCACTTGTGTGATTTTGGTAAAGTTAAATATAATAGTTTGAAACATTGACAGATACATTTGTAAGTATTGGTAAAGTACTGTAAAATACTTGCTTACCCAAAAAAACCTGAAACGGTTTTCGTATTTTGGTGAAAACGTAATTTTCTTCATGGCAAAGTTGACATTTGCATGGAATTGCTCTTTTTCAGATCTCAAATTTCTCTCGCAAGTGCCATTCGGGCCTGCTGTTTTCGCATTTATCCATCAGAGGCCACTGTCGACTGACCGACTGATCCATATCCCCCCAACCCGCACCCTTCCCTAAACCCAACCAATAGTGTTTTCAAAAGCACTGATTGACCCGTTCATTGCTTTCCCTAAACCCAAGTGTTTTCAAAAGCAATGCAGAAAAAGAAAAGCCCTTGCGGCCGCCTGACTTTTACCATGTTTTCAGATTTTACCACATTATCACCCTGTTATTTAATTGTTTATTTTATTTATTGCCGTTTATTTTTGCCTTACCTGCTTTTTGGAATCATTGTTCACCGGAATGAAACCCTGTTGTTGCGGTCAATCCCTCTCTGCTTCTCAAGTCCGCTGACGTACGTGGCGAGCTACTGGGCAAACTGGTAAGCGAAGGTAAGCGTTCAGCTGGTAGCGCAAGCAGAAACAGAAGGCGTCGACAGCGTCATACCGCCCCGTAACTTTCTTTTTCAAGACGAAATGTAGCCATACGTAGCTCTGGGTGTGTAACTTGTGCTCTCCAAAAATGTACACGTGGTATCTTTTCACAATGAGCCTGTAAATGTGTGTATCTTCTGTTCAAAAACATTGCCACAGTTTTCAGAAAGACCAAGAAGCCGACCCTGAAAGATGTGTTCAGCTTTTTAAGTGGAATAAATTATAATAACTAATTTATCTCCATTTTGAACCCCTAAAACAGATTCATTACACAAAAAAATGTTGGCGGTTCATTCTGCTGTGGTGACCCCAGATTAGTAAAGAGACTAAGCCGAAAAGAAAATGAATGAATGAATGAATGAATGAATGTAAAAAAATGTTCCACACAATTCCTTCATGTCTTGACACAAATGTAATGTAATTGTTTTCACAAATTTAAGTGGATTGAACATAAAACAATTAAGTTGTCCCATAAAAACCTAAAGAATTGAGTTGATTCAGCTCATTTTAAATAAGTAGTTTGAACAAACAGCAGAAAGTAAACAACTGCACTCCATGTGTTTCAAAAGCACTTTAGACTGAGACAGTTCATACCATCCATGTCTCTCCAATCCTCCCTAAAGCATAACTCAATCAAACTATACTGTCAGGACCCGATGGCTGCATACTAACATGCTCTCCAACACAACACTCAGCGTGCGCTCCCACAGCCCGTGTAAAACAGCAAAAACAGCGCACGTCTGCGTTAACAGCGCATGCTCGGGCCTTGTTCCCGACGGCACCGCATTAATTCACTTTCATGGTTATTTACAGGTCAGGGATGACGTGTAAACGAGCTGGAGTGTGTCTTTAGTCGCGAAGGCTGAACTCCGGGCCTGGCTGCATGGTAAATAATGAGCTCCCATGGGTCGTAGCTGTGCTGCCCTGGAGTCCATGTCCCCAAAACTGCGGGCTTCTCATTACTTCAACACGAAACCAATCCAGCGACCTGCCTGCTGCTATTGTTGGGGTAAACCGAGGCTTAGCAGCTCCGAGGGCGAAGGCTCATAATCCCGTGCTAAGAGCTGAAGGTAGACGCAACAGTTCCTGCCATTTTAAAATTTCATTGTGTTACTGTGTCTAGGTAAAATATTCAGTCTGACAGCATAATTGCCTAATTCCCCCCATAGCCCTTTTTCTAAATGGACTGACAGCTTTGCTTGGACGACAAAACAGATGATTTGACAACTGCGACATTTTCCCGGAACTGTTGTACTGTATATGGCAAGTACGGTTGCAAATTTAAATAAACTTGTGCAGCGAAGTAAACCAGTAAGCACTGGAAATGTATACTACCGTTTCCAATGTAATATTGTGAAATATTGTTCAATTTCCAAATAACTGTTTTCTATATGAACATTTTCTGTATACTGAATGCCAAACCAAATTTCAGCATACGTTATGGTTCAGGGATCCTTCAAAAATCAGTGGGATTCTGAAAACAGTTATGCTTTTTTAAAGGGTTAGTTACAAAAATGAAAAATGTGTTATCAATCACCCACCCTCATCCCAGATAGCATACGAATGTGGGCCACTTTAGGCAGTTATGCGGCTCTGGTGGTATTCCTTCAGCAAAATGAATGTGAGCCTGAAGTGGCCCACCTGTACAATGGCAAAGATTCAAATTCATAGATGGGCCATTTAAGGCAAAATGTAATCTGAATGTGAGCCTAATGTGGCCGATGTGGAAAATGATCAATTGAGGACAAATGTGGGCCACAGTTGGCCAAAATGTGGCATAGTCATTTAAGGGTAATCTGGGTCTAAACCTAAAGTGGCTCACACGTGTAAGTGCAAATGTGGCCCAGTTATCTTAAGACATATGTGTGCCACTTTTGGCAAATATTTGGCACAGTAAGCTCTGGCTTATGCGGCTGTGAGCCTAATGTGGCCCAGAGAAAGTATGGCAAATGTGGCCCAGTTATTTTAAAACATATGTGTGCCACTTTTGGCAAATATTCGGCACAGTAAGCTCTGGCTAATGCGGCTGTGAGCCTAATGTGGCCCAGAGAAAGTATGGCAAATGTGGCCCAGTTATCTTAAGACATATGTGTGCCACTTTTGGCAAATATTTGGCACAGTAAGCTCTGGCTAATGCGGCTGTGAGCCTAATGTGGCCCAGAGAAAATATGGCAAATGTGGCCCAGTTTTTTTAAAACATATGTGGGTCACTGTTAGCCAATAGTGGCCCAGAGAAGATATGGAAAATGTGGCCCAGTTATCTTAAAATATATGTGGGCCACTTTTGGCGAATATTCGGCACAGTTAGCTCTGGCTAATGTGGATTTGAGCCTAAACCGGCCCAGAGAAGATATGGCAAATGTGGCCCAGTTATCTTAAAACATATGTGGACCACATAGACTTAATTCACCATCATGGAGAAAAGTGTTTGCTTTAGTTGGGCTCTTAGCCCTGAACCTCTTAATATAAATTTTCTTTTGGGCTGCTGTAACATTTAAGAACTTTGCTTGAAAAGTTAATTCATTACAGCAAACATGCCAAGTTAAAAAAAAAACTGATGTTGACCAATGTTTAACCCATTATTAAAAGTAACGTAATAACATGCTTGCACATGCCACAAAATTCTGAAGGTTTATAAGCAAAAAAAATCGATGGTTCATTTTCCGCTTACAGAGACATCAATAATCAGGGTATAAACCTCAACAATGGTGACAATTAACAAAATGAACAAAACTCAAAAAGAATACTAAAAGTGACAAAATCAACATAAACAGCAGAATCAAAAGCAAATAATGAAAACTTTAGCATCAATAAGCTATAGAATGTATTCAAACTGCAATGCATGCTGGGATTTTTGTACTTTGCCACACCCAGCAAGTGTAAGGTGTCGGCCAGATCTGGGCCAGAATAAAAGCAAATTGTGGCCCAGAAATGGGTCAGTTCTGGTTCATTTGGTTGAATTCTGGCTAATATGTGGTATTGCTTTGGATTATTTGTGGCCCAGATCTGACAAACAGGAACGGACCGCCCTAGAGCCATCATTCCATTCAGTATGTGGTCCAGATGTAAGTGTCTGGTGTGGGCCGGATCTGGGCCAGAATAAAAGCAAACTGTGGCCCAGAAATGGGTCAGTTCTGGTTCATTTGGTTGAATTCTGGCTAATATGTAGTATTGCTTAGGATTATTTGTGGCCCAGATCTGACAAACAGGAGCGGACCGCCCTAGAGCCATCATTCCATTCAGTATGTGGTCCAGATGTAAGTGTCTGGTGTGGGCCGGATCTGGGCCAGAATAAAAGCAAACTGTGGCCCAGAATAGGGTCAGTTCTGGTTCATTTGGTGGAATTCTGGCTAATATGTGGTATTGCTTAGGATTATTTGTGGCCCAGATCTGACAAACAGGAGCGAACCGCCCTAGAGCCATCATTCCATTCAGTATGTGGTCCAGATGTAAGTGTCTGGTGTGGGCCGGATCTGGGCCAGAATAAAAGCAAACTGTGGCCCAGAAATGGGTCAGTTCTGGTTCATTTGGTTGAATTCTGGCTAATATGTAGTATTGCTTTGGATTATTTGTGGCCCAGATCTGACAAACAGGAGCGGACCGCCCTAGAGCCATCATTCCATTCAGTATGTGGTCCAGATGTAAGTGTCTGGTGTGGGCCGGATCTGGGCCAGAATAAAAGCAAACTGTGGCCCAGAATAGGGTCAGTTCTGGTTCATTTGGTGGAATTCTGGCTAATATGTGGTATTGCTTAGGATTATTTGTGGCCCAGATCTGACAAACAGGAGCGGACCGCCTAAGTGCCATCATTCCATGCGGTATGTGGGCCGGATGTAAGTCTCTGGTGTGGGCTGGAATTGAGCCACATGAATTTTGCTTGCTGGGATGTTGTTCCAATCCCCCTGTGATCCCCAAGTTCATCTTGGTAACACAAATTATGATAGTTTAGATGAAATCCTGGAGCTCTTTTATCCTCCATAGACCTGATACCGAGTTGTTTTTGAGTCCAGAAAAGGAACCAAAAACACTCAAAATGTTCCATCTGACTTCAGTGGTTCAACTGTAATCACTTAATGTTCCGTTAATGCTTCTGTGTGCTAAAAAATCCTGTAAAAATTATTTTGTTTGCCAGTCTGTATTTACTATGGTGAATACGCCATATTGCCATTAAAGTCAGTAATGCAACACAGGAGTATTGTATTGCTCTTAGTAAATGCATACTCTTATTTGATGGGGAAGACATAAGCAAACAAAGTATTTTTGTTTTTACATTTTGTACAAATTATTGAGAGAAGAATAAATGACATGCCTCAATGCCTTCCAGAGTTTCCCGCCAGAGGAAGTGACACACTTTTTCCATCAGTGCTTTAAAGATCATTATACCTTTTTATAATAAACATAACAGAGTTGGTCAGAACGTAATGACGGACACAAAATGTTAGTTTTTTTTATGACTGGAATTACAAATAATACTAAAAGTAGACGTTTCAACACAAATTTCCTGAAAATATAAATTCTGTCATCATTTACTCACCCTTTACTTGTTTCAAACCTTTATGAGTTTCTTTTTTATGTTAGTATTTCTTTTTCTAATGCTGTGTTTACACCAGATTTGTCTTGCGCGAATAAATCATGCTTCTCAAATTCGCTTCATTTGCTTATCAAATTAACTTTACAATAGACACGGATTTGCGTAGTGGGTGGGCCTTCTGGCTGCCGGGTGACTCTAGTTTCAAAATGGCATTGCAAAATGGCTAACATGGAATTTATTGAAAGAGTAGTGTTTATGTGCTTTAGGAATGCTGAAAAACAGCATAGATTCGTTCAGCACCATGTCTGAGTCCACTAGATCCTTTTAGAGGTGAAATTTTGTCACCGTGGAATTATAAGGTTCTATGTGTGTTCTGAATGATTTTGAGATATTGAGCTTTTTTTGCATTTTGCATTTTAAGGTCAATATTATTAGCCCCCTTAAGCAATTTTTTTTTGTCTACAGAACAAACCATCGTGTAGGTGGTGCTGCCGCCTCACAGCAAGAAGGTCGCTGGTTCGAGCCTCGGCTGGGTCAGTTGGCGTTTCTTTGTGGAGTTTGCATGTTCTCCCCGCATTTGTGTGGGTTTCCTCCGGGTGCTACGGTTTCCCCTACAGTCCGAAGACATGAAGAACAGGTGAATTGGGTAAGCTAAATTGTCCGTAGTCTATGAGTGTGAATGAGTGTGTATGGATGTTTCCCAGAGATGGGTTGCAGCTGGAAGGGCATCCGCTGCGTAAAACATGTGCTGGATAAGTTGGCGGTTCATTCCGCTGTGGCGACCCCGGATTAATAAAGGGACTAAGCTGAAAAGAAAATGAATGAATGAATGACAAACCATCGTTATACAATGACTTGCCTAATTACCCTAACTTGCCTAATGAATACCGGTATCTTAAGAAAGATCTAGTCAAATATTATGTACTGTCATCATGGCAAAGATGAAATGGCAAAGAAATCAGTTAATAGAAGTGAGTTATTAAAACTATTATGTTTAGAAATGTGTTGAAATAATAATATCCCCTTCGTTAAACAGAAATTGGAGGGAAAAT
This sequence comes from Danio kyathit, assembly GCA_903798195.1. NCBI lineage: Eukaryota > Metazoa > Chordata > Actinopteri > Cypriniformes > Danionidae > Danio > Danio kyathit. The sequence goes on along the minus strand of LR812531.1, from coordinate 6,581,225 downwards.
TCTGACTTCAACTATGTTTCCTGTGGGTTTGTGCATGTGGAAGACAGTTAGGGATGCATTTGTTTTCCTGGCAAAGCATTCATTGTGAGAAGAAGAAAAAAAACAAGGGTCTGCAACACCTGAATGCAATTCCTCAGATTGCAGATGATATAAGCAGAACATTTTTATGCCAGTGGAAATGTGAGCTCTCACCAGCTGGCTTGGCCAGACCTTAGCCTCCAAATTCTATCCATCTGTTAGCTGACTCCCATGCCGCACTTCAAGGGCTCCTTCTGGGGAGTGTGGGACACTGTGAAGAGCACGAGAGAGGCCGGCCTGTTCTGGTTTTGATCTGGACCGAAGGAAAAGAGAGAGAGAGAGAGTCCAAATCTGGCAACGCACAGCCCCAGTGCTTCATGCATGCAGCCTGAAGTCATATCAGAATTATCGTATTTATGTGATGAGTGCACGTGAACCCCGCCGCAACATCGTAATTACGCTGCTTTCAAGTCCCCCTGGGAAGTTCCTACTTATGAGTTCGGAAGTTGTAATTATAATGTCATTTAAGTTCAAGTGAATTTGGGAGGAATACAAAGGATTTTCTGTGCAATTTCATTTTTATGTCTTTTTCTGGACTTCCTGGATTTATTTACACACCACTTATGCCAGAAAATAAAGAGCAAAGGGTGTACATTAGACATGTAACTGATGTGTTGCTAGCACTTTCATTTAAGGTGACGTAGTTACACATATTCCATGCACTTATATAGTAATTATAATCAATTATGCATAATTACATAAATCTAACCCACATTCTTACCCCAACCATAGAGTAAGTCCACCACAAGACCACCATAAGCATTTTGTTTTTGGTTGTTTGTTTGTTTGTTTGTTTGTTTGTTTGTTTGTTTGTTTGTTTGTTTGTTTGTTTGTTTGGTTGGTTGGTTGGTTGGTTGGTTGGTTTGTTTAGTTGGTTGGTTGGTTTGTTTGTTTGGGTTTGGTTGGTTTGGTATGTTTGGTTTTGGTTTGGTTTGGTTTGGTATGTTTGGTTTTGGTTTGGTTTGGTTTGGTTGGTTTGATATGTTTGATTTTGGTTTGGTTTGGTTTGGTTGGTTTGGTATGTTGGTTTTGGTTTGGTTTGGTTTGGTTGGTTGGTATGTTTGGTTTTGGTTTGGTTTGGTTTGGTTGGTTTGATATGTTTGATTTTGGTTTGGTATATTTGGTTTTGGTTTGGTTTGGTATGTTTGGTTTGGTTTGGTTTGGTTGGTTTGATTTGTATGATTTTGGTTTGGTTGGTTTGGTATATTTGGTTTTGGTTTGGTTTGGTTTGGTATGGTTTGGTTGGTTGTTTTGTTCTGTTTGGCTTTGGTTGGTTGGGTTTGGTTGGTTGTTTTGTTTTCTTTGGCTTTGTTGGTTGGTTGGTTGGTTTGGTTGGTTGGTTGGTTCGGTTGATTGGTTGGTTGGTTGGTTGGTTGGTTGGGTTTGGTTGGTTGTTTTGTTTTGTTTTGTTTGGCTTTGTTGGTTGGTTGGTTTGGTTGGTTGGTTGGTTTGTTGTGTTTGTTTGCTTGTTTGTTTGTTTGTTTGTTTGGTTGGTTGGTTGGGTATGGTTTGTTTGTTTGTTTGTTTGTTTGTTTGTTTGTTTGTTTGTTTGTTTGTTTGTTTGTTTGTTTGATTGGTTGGGTATGGTTTGGTTGGTTTGGTTGTTTGTTTGTTTGTTTGTTTGTTTGTTTGTTTGTTTGGTTGGTTGGTTGGTTTGTTTAGTTGGTTGGTTGGTTTGTTTGTTTGGGTTTGGTTGGTTTGGTATGTTTGGTTTTGGTTTGGTTTGGTTTGGTATGTTTGGTTTTGGTTTGGTTTGGTTTGGTTGGTTTGATATGTTTGATTTTGGTTTGGTTTGGTTTGGTTGGTTTGGTATGTTTGGTTTTGGTTTGGTTTGGTTTGGTTGGTTTGATATGTTTGATTTTGGTTTGGTATATTTGGTTTTGGTTTGGTTTGGTATGTTTGGTTTGGTTTGGTTTGGTTGGTTTGATTTGTATGATTTTGGTTTGGTTGGTTTGGTATATTTGGTTTTGGTTTGGTTTGGTTTGGTTTGGTATGGTTTGGTTGGTTGTTTTGTTCTGTTTGGCTTTGGTTGGTTGGGTTTGGTTGGTTGTTTTGTTTTCTTTGGCTTTGTTGGTTGGTTGGTTGGTTTGGTTGGTTGGTTGGTTCGGTTTGATTGGTTGGTTGGTTGGTTGGTTGGTTGGGTTTGGTTGGTTGTTTTGTTTTGTTTTGTTTGGCTTTGTTGGTTGGTTGGTTGGTTGGTTGGTTTGGTTGGTTGGTTGGTTTGTTGTGTTTGTTTGCTTGTTTGTTTGTTTGTTTGTTTGTTTGGTTGGTTGGTTGGGTATGGTTTGTTTGTTTGTTTGTTTGTTTGTTTGTTTGTTTGTTTGTTTGTTTGTTTGTTTGTTTGTTTGTTTGTTTGTTTGATTGGTTGGTTGGGTATGGTTTGGTTGGTTTGGTTGTTTGTTTGTTTGGTTGTTTGTTTGTTTGTTTGGTTGGTTGATTGGTTTGTTGTGTTTGGTTTGTTTGTTTGTTTGTTTGTTTGTTTGTTGGTTTGGTTGGTTTGTTTGTTTGTTTGTTTGTTTGTTTGTTTGTTTGTTTGTTTGTTTGTTTGTTTGTTTGTTTGTTTCTTTGTTTGGTTGGTTGGTTTGGTTTGTTTGGTTGGTTGCTTTGGTTTGGTTGGTTGGTTGGTTGGTTGGTTGGTTGGTTGGTTGGTTGGTTGGTTGGTTGGTTTGTTAGGTTGATTTGTTTGGTTGATTTGGTTTGTTTGTTTATTTGTTTGTTTTGTTTTGTTTTGCTTTGTTGTCATTGTTGTTTTTTTCAGATCAAAATGGGCATGTGTTGCTGGGATTTGCAGCCCATCTTCTATTTGCGTTTGCTTTGTGAGGATTTGCAGTACACGTGCTGTCAAACTGATGAAGATGTTTTCTTAATTTGCTGGTGTTTTTTCTATTCTCATGTGTTTTCTTACACTGAAAAAAATGAGTTCTGCAAAATTCTTGCAAACTATTTATATGGGTTGAATTTAAACAAATTAAATTTAGTGATGTTCAACTTCATTTGTTTGTTTAAATTCAGCCCAAATAAATTGTTTACAACCACCTAACTTAAAAACATTTAATAAATCCAAGGAATCATCTTTGAATATTTTTTCAGTGTAAGTTGCAGGGTGTTAAGCTCTCTTGGCCACCATAGAGATAAAAGAAAATGACGCAACATTTATTTCACCATACCATTCTCACTTCGTTACACATCAGTACTGTAGTAAGGCTTCCAAATATTAAAGCGGCTACAGCAGGTGCAGGGAAGGTCAGCAAGCATCTGAACAGGACATTTGTTCTGCAGCAGCTGCCGGAAGACTGTGCAGATGTTGGAACATACAGAACAAAGTGAACAAACGGGGTTTCACCTTTCTGATTTTTGTGGCATCTTCAGTTTCCACAGTCATTCTGTGTGTCAAATTCCAGCAGAGCCATAATGTTGTGATTCATAGATGTTATTGATTTATTTCTTTATATTAAGATATGTAAATGAGACATAAGTACATATTATGCAGGTAAAAGCAGTATTATGGTAATAAGAAAAGGTACCAAAAAAAATGTCTGTCTGCATGTGGGTTTTTTCCAGACAGCTAAAAAAATGACATTGTATTTATTTTATGACCATTAAATCTGTTTTTGTAAGAATATTAAACATAAAAGTATGTAAATGAGAGAACAAATTTCTTTATGCCAGGATGACAGTACATAACATTTTACTAGATATTTTGCAAGATACTACACTACCTGAGAAAAGTCTTGTCATTGATCCCAGTTGTAAGAGCAACAAATACAGTAATAACTTGACTTCTAGTTGATCATTTAGGAAAAGTGGCAGAAGTTCGATTTTTCTGATGAATCATCTGTTGAACTGCATCTTAATCATCACAAATACTGCAGAAGACCTACTGGAACCCACATGGACCCAAGATTCTCATAGAAATCAGTCAAGTTTGGTGAAGGAAAAATTATGGTTTGGGGTTACATTAAGTACGGGGGTGTGTGAGAGATCTGCAGAGTGGATGGCAACATCAACAGCCTGAGGTATCAAGACATTTGTGCTGCCCATTACATTACAAAGCACAGGAGAGGGCAAATTCTTCAGCAGGATAGCGCTCCTTCTCATACTTCAGCCTCCACATCAAAGTTCCTGAAAGCAAAGAAGGTCAAGGTGCTCCAGGATTGGCCAGCCCAGTCACCAGAGATGAACATTATTGAGCATATCTGGGGTAAAATAAAGGAGCCATTGAAAATGAATCCAAAGAATCTTGATGAACTCTGGGAGTCCTGCAAGAACGCTTTCTTTGCCATTCCAGATGACTTTATTAATAAGTGATTTGAGTCATTGCAGAGATGTATGGATGCAGTCCTCCAAGCTCATGGGAGTCACACACAATATTCATTATTTTTCCACTGCACCATGACTTTATATTCTATACTGGACAATATTTCTGTTAGGTAACAAGACTTTAGTCTAAGCAAAGTCAGACCTTACTGTCCTACTGAAATAATTAAAAATCAAGACATGATCATGTTTTATTTTGGTAAAATAAGCGTAATCTAGAGGCCTTTGCCTTTCATATAAGCCACTTCTGATACCAAATGATCAACTAGAAGTCAAGTTATTATTTGTTGTTCCTAAAACTTGAATAGTCGACAAGACTTTTGTCAGGTAGTGTAGTATTTACTGTAGCTTAAAGCGCAACTTAAAGATTTACTAGGTCAATAGGTGAATTAGGAAAGTCATTGGATAACAGTGGTTTGTTCTATAGACAATAATAATATTGACCTTAAAATAGTTTTTAAAAAACAAAAGCTGCATTTATTCCAATCAAATAAAAAAAATAATGTAAAAACATTATAGAAAATACTTAGAAAATTTCCTTGCTCTGTTAAACATAACTTAGGAAATATAAACAGTTGAAGTCAGAATTATTAGCCCCCCCCTTTGATTTTTTTTTCTTTTTTAAATATTTCCCAGATGAAGTTTAACAGAGCAAGGAAATTTTCACAGTATGTCTGATAATATTTGTCCTTCTGGAGAAAGTCTTACTTGTTTTATTTTGGCTAGAATAAAAGCAGTAAAAAAAAATTTAAACCCATTTTAAGTTTAAAATTATTAGCCCCTTTAAGCTATATATTTTTTGATAGTCTACAGAACAAACCATCACTATACAATAACTTGCCTAATTACCCTAACCTGCCTAGTTAACCTAATTAACCTAGTTAGGCCTTTAAATGTCACTTTAAGCTGTATAGAAGTGTCTTAAAAATATCTAGTCAAATATTATTTACTGTCATCATGACAAAGAGAAATAAATCAGTTTTTAGAAATGAGTTATTAAAACTATTATGACTAGAAATGTGTTGAAGAAATCTTCTCTCCGTTAAACAGAAATTGAGGGAAAAATAAACAGGGGGGCTAATAATTCTGACTAAAAATTTGAAAGGATGGCTAATAATTCTGCCCTCAACTGCATGTGTACAGTAGCAACTCAGAATCATTTGAGGCAGAGAACAGGAAATGTTATATGAGGACACGAAGATGCTCCATTCATCTATTCTGATTTACAGTCATAATAATAATAATGCTGTCTCTCTTTCGCTCTCAACTGTAATCTCATTTGTGGCGTCTGGCTGTTCCTACGTGTCGGGCCACAACAAAGCCCACTGTTTCCAATAGATTTACGACAGAAGGAGAATTCTCCATGAAAGAGCATTTCTTTCCTGACCTGGTGCTGGGAGTCAGCAAATGATGAAGCCCATGTGTGTTGGGTTGTATAGTTTTGTGTGTTTTTTCCAGTAGTGAGCAGCAGCAGAAGTGGGTTCTCTATACAAGCCTACAGTATGAACTGAGGGCGTTACTTGGCTTTGCTATCACAGGCGCGACGGCGGAGGAAATGTCAATGCATTCATGATCCTGCGGTACACACACACACACACACCACCTGTGTAGGGACACACTGTGTGCTTGACTCCAAATCATCTCAGAAAGTCATTTATCTTGACACTGTTACATAAAGTAAGTAGAACATGATGTGAAAAATGACGGTGCTGGTGCTGTGTGTCCACTATCCAGACCAAAGTTTTCAGATTTTCTGTCCTCGCTGAAATGCGAAACACCACAAAGCAAAATCACAGTCAATCAAAGAATATTTTGTGTTTCGTATATAATTATGGGGAGCATGATTTTAGATTTAGACAGCGAGACCAAAAAATTTTTTCCAGACAGCTAAAAGAAGGATATTGTATTTATTTTATGACAATTAAATCTGTCTTTGTAAGAATATTATGCATAAAATATGTGGTCCCATTTTAAATGAGACATTGGTGCACATTATGCAGGGGAAAAATAATTACGTTAATGAGAAAAGTTACTAAAAAAATTCTGTCTGCATGTTTGACAACTAAAAGAAGGACATTATATTTATTTTATGATAATTAAATCTGTTTTTGTAAAAAAAAAAAAAATTAAGCAAAAACATATGTAGATGAGACATAAGTTCACATTATTCGAGGAAAAATAATTACGGTAATGAGAAAAGTTACCAAAAGATGTTCGTCTGCATGTGTTTTTTTTTTTCTAGACCGCTAAAAGAAGGAGATCATATTTATTTTATGATAATTAAATCTGTCTTTGTAAGAATATTAAGCATACAAATATGTAAATGAGACATAAGTTCACATGCAGGGAAAAAATTATTACGGTAATGAGAAAGTTGCCAAAAAAAAAGCTGTCTGCATGTAGGATTTTCCAGACAGCTAAAAGAAGGACATTATATTTATTTAATGACAATTAAATCTGTTTTTTAAGAATATTAAGCATAAAAAATATATGAATAAGACATAAGTACACATCTGTCTGCATGTGTGTTTTTTTCCAGACAGCTAAAAGAAGGACATCATATTTATTTTATGATAATATTAAATATTAAATCAAATATTAAATCAAAACATATGTAAATGAAACATAAGTACATATTATGCAGGAAACAAAATTCTATTACGGTAATGAGAAAAGTTACCAAAAAATGTCTATCTGCATGTTTTTTTCCAAACAGCTAAAAGAAGGACATTATACATGTATTATTTTATGACATTGAAATCTGTTTTTGTATGTTTTCAATAGCTGGGTAAAAATCTTTTCAGAAGTTAAGTGGCTATCGGATGTGGCAGAGGGGTTTTTTTATTATTTTTATAATATATATATATATATATATATATATATATATATATATATATATATATATATATATATATATATTTTTTTTTTTTTTTATTATTATTATTATTATTTATTATTATTTTTATTTTTTTTACACATCAACTGCAAGCATCTAACCCTGAACTTAAAAAACTATGTCACCACGGTGTTAATGTTAGTTATGGGCTTTACTATAATCCATGAATAAATAACATTCCGTTGGAATTTTAATGTGATTAAATTCACAAGCATATCTGGCCCAGTTCATTCACAAGTCAGAGTCCACTCTTAACCTGACAAGAGAGAGGGCGGGACCATCTCAAGTTTTATAAGAGCTCATTGGATAGTGGCGCTTCTCTGTTCAGCTATTGGCTCGAATGAGTGTCAATCAAAAGGTGACGGCCATTTTGTAGACCAGGATCACTACTGTTATGACTGGAGACGCTACTGAACGCAATCCAGCAAGTAGTTTGGATGATATCAATTCATTCCATGAATGATTGTCAACATATGAATATGCTGTGGACTAATGTTTTGCGGATTGGATTGCCCGGACCTTTGCAGACGAATTACTTCATGCTATTAGAATGATATGGATCTGTAGGCAGGCGGGAGGCTTGAGAGGTGAGTTCCTTTGGAAATCATTCTATTCGTGCTATTCTTTCAAGAAATGTTTAGTCTTTGTTGGAGAGAGGTTATTTTGTGAGGCTTCCCTTTGAAGTGTGCTATGTACATTACCGCAGGTGCACCGCTAGGAGAACGGTGAGAGTTTGGCTTCATTGCAATAGCTTGGATCGCCAGCGTCTTGAGTTTAGGCGGAGTTTGTAGACTGTGATCTTGCTAGAGAATTGGGTTGAAGACACAGCGGATGCATTGTGTGAGGCACTTTAAAGTGGAAGTTTTTATGTTGCTGTTAACCCTGCTGAAAAATCCAGCTTAAACCAGCCTAAGCTGGTTGGCTGGTTTTAGCTGGTCGACCAGCCTGGTTTTAGAGGGGTTTTGGCCATTTCCATCCTAGTCTTAGCTGGTCAGGCTGGGAGTTGACCAGCTAAAAGCAGCTTGACCAGCCAAAACCAGCTATGTCCAGCTTAAACCAGGCTGGTCAAGCTGGTTTTTGCTGGTTTAAGCTGGTCATTTTCCAGCCTGGTCTTAGCTGGAAATGTCTGGAAACCAGCCTGGAAATGGCCAAAGCCCCTCTAAAACCAGGCTGGTCAACCAGCTAAAACCAGCCAACCAGCTTAGGCTGGTTTAAGCTGGATTTTCCGCAGGGAAAGTTGTTGTAGAATTTGCTGTTGGAGTTATAGTTGGAGAGTAGTTGTTTTTTGAAGTAGTAGTGCTGCTGTTGTTGTTTGTTTGTTTGTTTGTTTGTTTGTTTGTTTGTTTGTTTGTTGTCATCGTCTTTGTTGTTGCAGCTGATGCGAGCCGAGTTGTCTTCCAATCGAAGATAGCGGTGATATGAAATCCGGGGTATTTGTAGTAGCGTAGGGATCATCTGATTGGTGCATAGTGAATTGGATAATGTGGGTCCAGCCGCTAGCAATCATAAGCATGTGATGCTCTCGAAATTAGTTTATAAATAAACTTCACTTATTGACCTTATTCTTCAATATGGAAGTGCGCTCGTTTTCGCGATTGTTTTAGAACTTCCGATTCAGTTGCCTACGAGAGAAATTACTAGGGATAATAAACGGCAGAAAACGGTCAAAATACTTGCTCTACAAACAAGTGTTGGCATGATTATACAGACAAAGCAGAATAATATAATAAGAAAATGTCAGTTTGCAACATCAAGCAGCAAAACAGGCTGTTTTTAAAGTCTAAAAATGAATGAAAGTGAATGAGACCGGAAGTCTCGAGCCAAAATGATTCAAATGGCTGCGTCGGCTCGTACGCGGAGAATAAGGTGAATACAACAGTTGCGATATTCTGCCAATAACAGCACTCATCCAGCGTCTTAACCCTTCACTCTTGTGTATTACTACATACAGCAACATTTTGTTGGGAAACATAATGTACTTTTGAGGCTTTTTTAGGTGAGAATGTAGTTGTTTAGAATGCAGCTATTCAGTTTATTTATAAGGATAATGTCTATTTTAAAATATTTATAATTTCTGAGAGACAGCGCATCGGCGGCCATTAGCCTGTCTTTGAGCAAAGACAGTTAATGATGTTCATCCACAAGATGGCGATAGAGACCACATAATAAGCCCTAAGAGAAAAACATCGTAATTTCAAACTACAGTTGATCAAATCATTATTAAACAGGTAAATTACTTTCTAAGTCGATCTCTCTCTTTCATGTGCTGTAGTGCTGTATTTATGCCACAGTAATATTGTGATCTTCCAATTGCAACAGAGAAATACTGGGAAATCTCTGTAGACCAATGGCATTTCATGCCATTCAGCCCTATAATCTTAAAATGCCAGCAAAATCCCCTGTTTTGTCATCACTTTAGACATTACGCTAGAGAATCATTCAAACACTGCCTCTAAAGCAGTGGCGGCTGGTGTTAAAAAATGTGGGGAGGGCGCAAACACCAGAAAAAAAAATCTAACTGTTGGTAAAGTAAGAGTGTAAAAGCCATTTTTCAGGTGATATATCAACAAACTAAAATATGACTAAATCATACAATAAACGCATCACAAATCAGTTAATTTTAGTTCAATTTGGATTTATTATCAGTAATGAAGTAATCAAGATAGTCAGTAAACACACACACACACACATAAATGTTGCCTAATCACTGGCCAGTAGCACTACTTAAAAAATAATTTTGCTCTCCTTTCTTTTCTGGTTTGCAAATTTCTCAATGACCATTTGGTTAAAGTCAGTCATCTCAGTCACCAGTCTCTTCTCTATTGACAGCATGGCCAGTGCATTCAGCCTCTCTTGCATCATGCTGTTTTAAACAGCAAACACGGAAAACAGTAAAGCCATGACTTACATCACAACCTGCCAGCCAACTCCGTTTGTCAGCATTGTCAGTGCTGGAAAAGCCCAGAGTGTACGCACGCTCGCGATCACTTGACTACTGAATTTGCAAGGAAGGTCGATCTGGTCCAAGCTCCCTGAATCTTTTTATTCTTCATCCAAACGCCTTGTGAACGGATATCTTTGCAAAGATACAATGGAATTTTCCTTCATCTCGAGAAATTGCACTTGCTTTCACTATGATTAATAGTCGTCAGTTAACTGAGGAGCTGCTGCTGAGTGAACGGTCTAAGTGAGAATGGTCCAATCACATAAGGCCAATCATATAAAAACAAATATGATTCGTTCTAACAACAAAACTGGGAGGGTTCGGGACGCAGAGCGTGCACCCCAAGGACAATTTAAAACCGGCCAATTAGAGCTTATCATCATATCACGTGCATTGCAAAAGTTTGTGTACCTACATAGACACTCATACGCGCCCCGCACACATATGAAAAAATATTGTTCATACATTTTTTTTTTCAATAAATATTAGTATGACTACAATAAATGTTAGAATGTTATAATTAAATCAGTTTATTTAGTTAATATTTGTGATAATAAATATTAACATATTAAAGGGGTCTAACTTGAAGGGGGCGGCGCCCCAGCGCCCTCTATTGACCAGCCGCCCCTGCTCTAAAGTGACATTGGTGAATGAGCAACGGTTTCTGCTGTTCTGATGTCAGCTGCAGATGTGAATGAATGGCGGAAGAAAATAGTTCCTCTAACAAAAGGGTTCTAAGATTCTCTGTGTTTGATTGTCTTTTTTATACACACGATTGTGCTGTCGAACTGTTGTATAAATGCAATATCACACTCGTAACAGTGCAAAGTGGCTGTATATCGTCACTGGTGGGACACTAACGCAAGCCTTCCACCAGTGCTGATATACAGCCACATCACACTGCTGCTCGTGTAATATTGCTCATATATATATATATATATATATATATATATATATATATATATATATATATATATATATATATATATATATATATATATATATATATATATATACCATACCTGTCAACCCTCCCGTTTTTCCCGGGATTCTCCCGTATTTTATAGTTCTATCCCGCTATCATCCCGTAAAGGTATTTTCCCGTATTTCTCCCGTATTTTCAGTCTTTCTCTGAAGGGTGGCAAATAAACATTAAAGAGCAGAGCCTCCCTATACGCAACCCATACCGCCAAACCACCAGGGGCCGCCCTTTGCTCTTAAATGTGAGTGTTCTGTGCTTTCGCTTTGTTTAGGCATGAAAACACTTTAAAATATATACAAAAAACGGCGGGATTTCCTTGCCTTTTCATCACAGATGCCGTCCCCCCTTCATATGCAATCTTCAAAACAGTCATACAGCAGTGCGTGACTGTCAGCTGACGCGCTCCATAGTGATAAATAGAGGCTGTTTCCCAAACCGATTCTGTACACGCGATTTGAAACGGAGCGAAAGTCTGGGTTTTGGGTGCGTGTTTAAACAGACATATACACATAATTAATAATAATAATATCTAAAGATGTCGATCTTGGTGGGTTTTTTTTCAAACACAACTAATTTCGTCCTAAATGAGCATAAAAAGGCAATCCATTGCTTTTATTATAACGTTAGATGGTTGCATTTTTAAAGTGACACCTGTTATTTAATAAATAAGAGATTCATTTGTTGCTCTTTAATCAGAATGTGTAAGTTATACAGTGAAGAAACGGCTAATGAGATTTGATAGCTTGATTTTATTTCATTACAATAGCTATTAATTTTAATAAGCTAAACTGTTTGCTAAAGTATTTACTGCTAATGTATACTATTTATTTATTATTTTGTAAATAATAATATTAATAATAATAATAAAACATATTACTGCCCATTTAACTGTTTATTTATAACGAAACAGCTCCAAATCAACATATTTAGTAATTTGGGGATTAAAAAAATAAAAAAAAATAAAAATAAAAGGGGGGGGGGGGTGTAATTGATCCCTTATGGTGGGCATATCCCTTATTTTCACATCCCAATGTTGACAGGTATGATATATACAGAGAGAGAGAGAGAGAGTCAAGTTTAACATCACTGTGGCTTTAATAAGTCTGCTTCTGTAATGGGAAATAAAGACAGGCAGAGTCACATATATCCACTGAGCCAGCGATGGTTATGAATGTGAATATTATAGATTTACACAGAAATTTGTTCTGCTCATGTTTCATAAATGACATCCATTAATTTTACAATTGGGCTCGGTTCCTCAGAATCGCAAACAATCATCCACGTCAACTGTGGAGAATATAGTGCAGATATACAATCCTGCCTCTCTGACACACTGTTTTTTGTGCGTGTGTGCGTGAGCATCTGTGTGTTTATGTGTATGTGTGTGAGTGTATCAGTGTTTGTGTGTCTGTGCGTTTGTGCATGTGTGAACGTGTTCATGTGTGTGTGTTTGTGTGTGGATCTGTGTGTTTAACTGTATTTTTTCTGTGAGTGTTTGTGTGTGTTTCTGTATATGTGTAAGCATCTCTGTGTGTATATGCATGTGTGTGCGTGTGTGTATCCATGTGTGTGTGGGTGTGCATCTGTGTGTCCATTTGTGTGTATGTGCGTTTGTGCACGTGTGTGCATGTATCAGTGTGGGTGTGTATGTGTGCGTGCGCGTGCGTGTGGGTCTATGTGTGGGTCTGTGGGTCTATGTGTGTGTGTGTGTGAGTGGACAGTGGCAGTGTGAGGTGGATTCCAGTGCACTCAGGGGAGCAGTTAGAACAGTCACGCTCTCTCGCAGCCCCGCTGAAGCGCTCCCACTGTCTGTTTCACATTAAAGTTTACTCACACAGGACCAGAAGGCACTGCTTTATGAAGGTATAAATTACCCACATAATTACACCATATGTAGCGCTCCCAAAACAACGACAGGCTCAGATGAATATTAAACACCCTTCCAGCCTACTGAAAGATGGATACGCTGTCTGCAAGAGTGTGTTCATTACATCCGAGGCCACATATATATATATATATATATGCGTCATAAACAATGCATCATTGGCTCGGCGGTATAAAACCTTATCTTCATTTACTGTTTCATGAATGGGTCGGCTTTCATGTAAACACTACATAGGGTGGAACAAAGGCCACCGTTCAGCTGGCCCCGATGTAAACAATATGATTTAATATACACATTGTGAGTGACGAGTGATTGAGGTTCCAGTTTAATACAGAATCTGCGGGAATCACTCAACAGAGTTCAAACTTTAGCTTGTTCGTGTTTGGATTGGGGTTTTGAATCCAAAGTTCCCAGCCAATGGAATAGCAGTGTTTCTCAAACAGTGTAATACTGAGGAAATAACACAGCCTTTTAACTGGAAAGCGGAGCTGTAAATAATGGGATGTAAGGAACAGAGAACCCATCGCTGTGCATAACACAGAAATATTAATTGAAGAAATTGCAACAATACAATGGCAGCAAGTCCCGCCTTTTTAAAGAGCCCCTATTATGGGTTTTTGAAAATGACCTTCCATGCAGTGTGTAACACAGCTCTAAGTGAAGTGAAATATCCAGCTAAGGCTTAAATCTGTAAGTGGACAGTTTTTAAAACTATTGATTCATTTCTAAAAGAGTTGACTCATAGTGGTTTAAATGAATCGTCTTGATAACGAGTCTTTAGCCGTTTCGGCGTGACGTGGATACGAAACATAACTGTTGTGCGCGCAAATTTAAACCTGCGGCCCCACCCACTAACACAGCAGCAAAGAAGATGCTGTGCTTACCTGGATATTATTGGAAGTGTGAGGGAAAGGAGTGGTTCAGAAACAGGCCCGTGCAGAGGCGTTCCAAAGGGCATGCTCCAGTTTTCACGGAAAGTGGGGGTGGGGGAGAGTTGACAGTCCCAGTTTTAACGAAAAGTGGGGGGATATGGAATAAAATCACTGTCATAAATATTTCGTGCGTAATTAAAATTCATGCATCTGTAATTATAAAAACGTAAAGGAAAACAGAACGTACTCGTAATTTTACGAGGGTACAATTCCAAAATCTGCGATTAGAACAGACACAGATACGACATTTTTTTGTCTGTTTGTATATGACTAATAAATTTACGATGGGTGTACTTTGCAAACACGAATACAGTTTCAACACGGACACGACAACCTGTTTACGAGTACGAATCAAAATGCGACACTCCACTGTCAATGACGTCACCGCTGTCACAGGCTTTAATAAACAAGCGAGAGTCATCTATCACAACGGCGCGCCTGCTGAGCTCCCACACACCGTCTCAGGTAATATTTTTGTTGTTCCCTCTTTGAGAAATGTCCGTCTTAAGCTGTAATAAAGGTTGAGACTTAATGAGGTCCGTTTTCACTGTGTTTATTGGACATTTTACAGAATCAAAATTAAGAACGGGCCGAGGATAGTGAGCATAATGTAAGTTAACGTTACAGGCAGCGAGCGCAGAATTTCTCTGAGAGTCATTTAACGCTGTTGAACTATAAAGCTGCCTGTAACATTAACTTACATTATGCTCACTATCCTCGGCCATTTCTTAATTTTGATTCTGTAAAATGTCCAATAAACACAGTGAAAACAGACCTCTTTAAGTCTCAACCTTTATTACAGCTTAAGACGGACATTTCTCAAAGAGGGAACAACAAAAATATTACCTGAGACGGTGTGTGGGAGCTCAGCAGGCGCGCCATTGTGATAGATGACTCTCGCTTGTTTATTAATGCCTGTGACAGCGGTGACGTCATTGACAGTGGAGTGTCGCTTTTTGATTCGTACTCGTAAACAGGTTGTCAAGGCCGTGTTGAAACTGTATTCGTGTTTGTAAAGTACACCCATCGTAAATTTATCAGTCATATTCAAACAGACAAAAAAATGTCGTATCTGTGTCTGTTCTAATCGCAGATTTTGGAATTGTACCCTCGTAAAATTACGAGTACGTTCTGTTTTCCTTTACGATTTTATAATTACAGATGCGTGAATTTTAATTACGCACGAAATATTTATGACAGTGATTTTAGTCCATAGGGGGGACGGTCCCGGTTTTCACGAAAAGTGAAAGCACTTACTTTTATTTTGGAAGGGCACTTTATATTTTACAGGTTTGAGCTCTATGTATGTAGTTTCTTCCTCCATTTTGTAATGGACAGACAGTACACCAGGGGTGCGGGCACAATAAGGACAGTTTATTAGGTACACCGTCAAACAAAGGC
This sequence comes from Danio kyathit, assembly GCA_903798195.1. Classification (NCBI taxonomy): domain Eukaryota; kingdom Metazoa; phylum Chordata; class Actinopteri; order Cypriniformes; family Danionidae; genus Danio; species Danio kyathit. The sequence continues at coordinate 6,565,790 of LR812531.1, read as the reverse complement.
AGGCTGCTGCATGCTGGGCTTCGGGCGCAGCACTGAAAAGGTGAGCGCGATGGGAGCCCGCAGAGATAGCTTGTCAGAGGACAGAGGAGGAGCACTGGTGAGCGCTACAACCCCCAACCCCCAAGCATACACACACACAGACCCCCAACCAAAGTGTGAATCGTATTGTCATTGTATTGAATCGTATTGTCACACTGCCTCCGAAACTTTCATGCGTAATTCATTTTCATGCGGAATTTTTGCACGTTAAAAAATAAAATCGACCTCATGTTGTGTGAATCATATTGTCACACTGCCTCCAAAACTTTCGTCCGTCATAACAAAATCGAACCACATTCGATGATTTTCGTTTCTCGCATGCGAAAAAAGAGCTTAGAGAGTGTTTTGACAGTTCAGAGCCACCGTACAAGCGAAAGGCAAAATACAAAATGCTGTAGTAGTTATTTGTTAAAAGGAAAGTAGTAGTTGGGTTTAGGTATTGGGTAGGATTATGAGTATTATAAGGAAAACCCTTTGAGTACTATTCATTCATTCATTTTCCTTCAGCTTAGTCCCTTATTTATCAGGAGTCACCACACTGGAATGATCCGCCAACTATTCCATCATATGTTTTACGTAGCAGTACTGGAAAACACCTATACACGCTCACATTCACACATGCACTCATACACTACGACCAATTTAGTTCATTCAATTCACCTATAGCGCATGTCCTTGGACTGTGGGAGAAACCCACGCTAACGCTTGTAGAACATACAAACTCTACACTGAAGTGCCAATTGGTTCAGCCGGTACTCAAACCAGCTACCTTCTTGCTGTGAGGTGACAGTGCTAACCACTGAGCCATCATGCCACCTTTATGAGTACTCATTCATTCATTCATTTTCTTTTCGGCTTAGTCCCTTTATCAATCCAGGGTCGCCACAGCGGAATGAACCGCCAACTTATCCAGCATGTTTTACTCAGTGGATGCCCTTTTAGCCACAACCCACCATACTCATACACTACGGTCAATTTTAGCATACTCAAGTCACCTGTACCACATGTCTTTGGACTGTGGGGGAAACCGGAGCACCCGAAGGAAACCCACGCGAACACAGGGAGAACATGCAAACTCCACACAGAAACGCCAACTGACACAGCCAAGGCTCGAACCAGCGACCTTCTTGCTGTGAGGTGAACATGCTACCCACTGCGCCACCGCTTCTCCCTTTATGACTTCTAATAAACCTTAATATTTTAATATTAGGCAGGCAATAAGTCAGTAGTTAACAGTGTGACATGTTACTTAAACTAAAATTGTGGCTTAAAATGAAGTGTTACCAACTTCCCAAGTACCTCGTTGTAAAGTTGTGGAGATTCTCTGGTCGAGATTGTGGCTTGGCTCCGCCTTCAAACCTAATTGCTATGGGAAACACCTGAGACTGACTTCTTTGGACTCTTTAAAAATCCTATGGTTGGCGTTTTGCAGAGAGCTGCATTGGACTGGACTCTTTATGATATGTTATATTTAATTAAGGGTGATAATAGTAGTTAGCACTGTCGCCTCACAGCAAGAAGGTTGCTGGTTTGAGTCCCAGCTGGGCCAGTTGATATTTCTGTGTGGATACATTCTCCCCATGTTCGCGTGGGTTTCCACCGGGTGCTCCAATTTCCCCCACAGTCCAAAGACATGTGGTATAGCAGAATTAAATAAACTAAACTGGCCTAGTGTATGTGTGTGAATGAGTGTGTATGGGTGTTTGCCAGTACTGGGTTGTGGCTGGAAGGGCATCCACTATGTAAAACATATGCTGCATAAGTTGGCGGTTCATTCCACTGTGGTGACTCCTGATGAATAAGGGGGTTAAGCCAAAGAAAAATGAATGAATGAATGAATATTTATTATTTTGATGCATCCAACATTGCTACACTTCATTACATACCCATGCACACACATGCATCTGAAACACCACTGATTCCTGATTGTTACATTTACATATTCTTTCTTTAATTTGTTTACAACTGCTTCTTTAATAAATGATGTTGTATAATTTTGTCTTTCTTGGGTGCCGCACTGTTTGTATTGTGCTTGTAAGCCATGGGACGTAACAAATGGGGGCTCGTCCGGGATCGTCCTCATTGAATTAGGAACAAGTTTTAAATTCCGACGCAAGAAGAATTTGGCACAAGCACCAACATCACTATCAACATTCACTTTCCCCTCGAAAACTTGTTTTAAAAATGTTCAGATATGCTACTAGGAATCCAGACTGAAATGAAGATTAAGAGAATGATTTTTGCCGTATGGTTCTCTTTCTGCTCATCTCTCTCTCTCTCTCTCTCTCTCTCTCTCTCTCTCTCTCTCTCTCTCTCTCTCTCTCTCTCTCTCTCTCTCTCTCTCTGTCTGTCTGAATTTAAGATGGCCTGCTGGTAGGGTCATTAGTTAACATCAAAGAGACAGATGACAGCCTCCGGTGAGGTGCGGAGAAAGAGCAGAGATTGATTACAGCCACAATTAGCATGAGCAGCACCTTTAAAGAAGCTTAGCCAAAGGAAAAGCAGAAAAGCTAAAGCTAAACTCTTTCAGCAGCCATTTGACGCAGGAACACTATGTCACCGGACATCAAGGGAGTGAAGACAAGAGGTTGGATCCAAATGCAATTTTTAATGAAAAAGATTATTCGTGCAGGCAAAAACAAGTGAGGTCCAAAAACAAGAACTCAGGTATCATGAAGGGCATCAAAATATGCAAAAACAAAGCGATGATCAAAGTACAAAACGTAACAAAACAATCATCAAAACAACTAGAAAAACTATAAACAGGACGACACTCCCTGAACCCATACAGGTACTGACAAAGACTCCGAGACGACTGGTGTGTGCAATGTGTATAAATAGTCCAAACAATTAATGATGACTATATTCAGCTGTGTGTGATTAATGGTGACCGGTGTGTGCAATGGCATGCTGGGTTATGTAGTTCCTGAATGACGTGTGTACTATGCCACCGATCTTCCAAGAACAGATCACTCGTTTTGTGACACACTACTGCTGCTTGATGCCTGTTTATCTCAGACCACTTCATTCATTCATTCATTCATTTTCCTTCGGCTTAGTCCCTTATTTTTCAGAGATCGCCACAGTGGAATGAACCGCCAACTATTTCAGCATATGTTTTACGCAGCGGATGCCCTTCCAGCTGCAACCCAGTACTGGGAAAATCTCAGACCACTTAAAGAACATTCATTCATTTATTTTCTTTTTGGCTTAGTGCCTTTATTAATCCGGGGTCGCCACAGCGGAATGAATCGCTAACTTATCTAGCATATGTTTTACGCAGCGGATGCCCTTCCAGCTGCAACCCATTTCTGGGAAACATCCATACACACTCATACACTACAGACAATTTAGCCTACCTAATTCACCTGTACCGCATGTCTTTGGACTGTGGGGGAAACCGGAGCACCCGGAGGAAACCCACACGAACGCAGGGAGAACATGCAAACTCCACACAGAAACGCCAACTGACCCAGCCGAGGCTCGAACCAGCGACCTTCTTGCTGTGAGGCGACAGCACTACCTACTGCGCCACTGCATCGCCCCCTTAAAGAACATCATTTTAATAATGTCATTATCATTTAACCAGCATGGACCACCCCACACTTTGAGCTAGACTTTATTGTAGGGATGAAGGAGATGGTAAGGGAACAGTGGGATGAAGGAGATGGTAGGAGAACAGTGGGATGAAGGAGATGGTAGGAGAACAGTGGGAAGAAGGAGATGGTTGGAGAACAGTGGGAAGAAGGAGATGGTAAGACAACAGTGGGATGAAGGATTTGATAGACAAGACCCACAGAACCATCAAGATGTACGTATACAGTCTGTTAAAGTCTGAGAAAAAAATCACACCTGAGCAATGCATGTGACTTCATTCTCCATATGAGAAGCGTTTTTAAGCTGCCGTCACCAAAAAAGCCTTTTATATTATTAAATACATTTCAGTAGTTCAGTGCTTTCTCCTTGTATCATTCCCTTGTTATTACACAGAGCTGATTTGCAGATTTTTATTGTTTTATTTTTAGGTTTGTATTGTTTGGCTTTTTACCAAAATCTTGTTCAATTCAATATCAGCAGCTCCTTTAGAATTTTTTTTTCTCAGGAAAAAACATGACGTGTTAAATACTTATTTTCCCAACTGTATATATCAGAAATATGACAGATTATAAAGGATCTTTGGAGTTCAGGCTCAAGTGAACAAAGCACAAACAAGTCTGCAAATCAAGCGAAATTAATTTTACAAGATAGCAGGTTTGCCAGCTTAGTGCCATTAAATCTTAAGCTAGAGGCACTTGGTGGTTCATAAACTAGATATCCACAATACACAAAAAAGAGTGTTTTCTGTCCAAACCCACAGACTGCCAAAACTTTATTGCTATAGCAGTATTATAAACTGTGACTGATCTCTTTAAATGTCATTCATGTAAAATAACCCTTCATGCACTGTAAAAAGTGCTGGGTTCCTCACAATCGAATTGTGTTGGGACAACATGAAGGAAATAAGCAACTCAAGCTCATTATTGATACATACCCCTGCATACATTTCTGGACAGCGCCAAATTCATCCCAGATTCTTTTTTTTTTTTTTTTTCAATTTTTGCTTTGGAGAGAGCACCAGAGGCGGCTGTGTACACTTTTTCAGATCTCAAATTTCTCTCGTGCCACTCGCGCCTGCTCTTCTTGCTTAAATCCTCCAGAGGCCGCAGTCGACCGACTGACTGACTGCCGACCATTCGATAGTGTTTTCAAAAGCACCGATCGACCCGCTCACCCCTTCCCTAAACCCAACCAAAAGTGTTTTCAAAAGCAATCCAGAAAAAGAAAAGCCCTCGCCTGATTTTTACCACGTTTTCAGATCTTACACGTTCTCACGCTGTAATTTACTTGTTTATTTTATTTTTTGCCTTTAAGTTTTTGTCTTACCTGCTTTCTGGAACCGTTCTTCACCGGACTCAAACCCCGTTGTCTCGGTCAACTCCTCTGCATTTCAAGTCTGCCGACCTATGCAGCGAGCCACTGGGCAAACTGGAAACAGCGGAGGTTACTTGAAGGTAAGCAGTCAGCTAGTAGCGCTAAAAGAAACTGAAGCTGTTGGCAGCGTCATACTGCCCTGTAGCGTTCATTTTCAAGACGAAATGCAGCCATTTGTAGCTCTGGCTACATAATTCACGCTCTCCAGAAATGTATACGGGGGTATGTTTTCACAATGAGCCTCTGTTGGAATTGAGTTAACTTATTAGTTTTTACAAATTTAAGTGGATTAAACATAAAACAATTAAGTTATCTCCAAAAAAACACAAGAATTGTGTTATTTCACCTCATTTTAGAAATAAGTAGTTTGAACAAAGAGCGAATGTCTTTTTTTTTTTTTTGAGTGTGTAAATAGTAAGTGGTCAGCTTTCGGCACTTCTGATCCAAACTGCAATGTCGCCCAGGGGTGCATTTCCGAAAGCCAATCAAAATTGCACCTTCCGTCATTACAAACTTAGTTTGTTGATTTGGCGTTTCCCAAATCCATCGTTCCAACGAACATTCGCAAACTGAGTTGCAAATTTTTACACTTCCAACTACATCTCTAGAACTGTAGTTAAAAACATAATTCCTGGTTGTGTTCTATTCCCAGTTATCCCCCCTATACCCTATTCATTTCAAACAATCCAACATTTAAACTTGGAATAATTTAAACAAAAAAAAAACATTAAAGTCGTCTCTCGTAGATGTAATTTGCTTTCAAAGTATTTTTACAGTTCAGTTTTAGCGATCTTCATATTGACAACTGCGTTCTCTTCGCAGTGCACTTTGAAAACATTTATGCCATTTTAAACGCAGCCATGGCTCAAGATAATAGGTTTTTTATAAGCGGAATTTACGTTACATCTCCAAAGCTTTTGTAAACAAAATATATAGCATACGTTAATCGTTTTAATTTATTGTAATGGCTGTTAATTAAGGCTATTAGTTAATGGCTATTAATTAAGAAATGTGCCTGTACTGTATATGACATTGGGCTATAAACATTTCTGCAGTGGTTTGAATATGTCAAGTAGGCTTTTCAAAAAATAAATAAACAATATCCTATCTAATAATAAATTAATATTATCAATATTTTTTAAAAAATATATTATTATTATTTTTAGTTATTATTATTAAGTAGGATTTTTTTCTTTTCTTAATAAATAGCCTACCGTAAATTAATGATTGACCATTAACCAACCATTAACGATTTAAAATATATATATATATATATATATATATATATATATATATATATATATAGAGAGAGAGAGAGAGAGAGAGAGAGAGAGAGAGAGAGAGAGAGAGAGAGAGAGAGAGAGCGCGAGAGAGAGATATTTATGACATTAGAATACACGTTAGCTTTTTCTAAGAGGTTTTATGTTTTAAAATAGAATATGGAATATTCATATTATTTGTAAAAAAAAAAAAAAAAAAAACATTGGCCCTATATTTTCCATTTACATATATTATATATAATATAGTAAATATAAACATATACATAAAAATTTATATGGAAAACGAGTAAGTTTTTTCCAAAACTAGCCTAATATTGGATTGTTAAAAATAAAAAAAATGTGTGTGTGCTTATAAAACAATCTAATTTGCAAAAAAAAAAAAAAAATGATGGGTTTTTTCTCTAAAGAAGTTATTACTCCACCCCGTTTAGTGCATCATTATGGACGTTTTATGTTAACTAACATGGTTAAAACGATGGATCTGTGACAAAGCGACTCGTTCTCATCGTTCTTTTCCCAAACAATACATAGTACTATGGTAGTTCAGTCATGCGTTACATCGTTGTTTGGGAAACGCAGCCCAGATTTCATGCTACTACAGTCAAAGATCTGACAATGCGAAAGTAGCAACCAAGTAAGTCGAGAGTTGTTTTGGAGTTAAACCTTAACTTAAAACCATACAAATTGTGCACATGCACACTTTCCAGGTCTCCTTCAATCAGTAGATTTTCCTTTTTCTCTGAGCAGACCAGCGGCGTGTCTCTGTGCTGACTCAACCTCTGACATTTCCACCACAGGATCCTGTGCGGTGGCCAAAACATGGGCTGAACAGCAGGTCCTGAATGTTTGGACTCCTCTTTGTTGTTTGTAATGGCACACAGACACGCACATGAGTTCCACCACTCCGACTCGAAGCTAAGATTTGTTATGGCACCTGCTTCTACTGTCTACGGTTACATCTATTGTGGTTGCGTGCTACTCGTTCAGTAAAAAAGAAGATTGTAATACCATAACACTTTGATGTATGGTACCGGATGTTTATCATTTTTAAAATGCATATCATAAGGCAAGTAGGTAACACTTTAGTTTAGGTCACAATTCATGATACTAACAAACCATTAACCAACACTACCAGCTTAATAAACAACTAATAAGCTGTTTATTAATAGTTAGTAAGGTAGTAGTTGGGTTTTAGTATTGGGTAGGATTAGGGATGTCATACTTTATAGCTACTAATAAACAGTTCATATCAGTGGCGGCTGGTGTTAAAAAATTTGGGGGGGGCCGCAAACACCAGAAAAGAATCTAACTGTTGGTAAAGTAAGAGTGTAAAAGCCATTTTTCAGGTGATGTATCAAAAAACAAAAATATGACTAAAGCATATAATAACTGCATCACAAATCAGTTCATTTTAGTTCAATTTGGGTTTATTATCAGTAATGAAGTAATCAAGATAATCAGTACACACACACACACACACACACACACAAACAAATGTTGCCTAATCACTGGCCAGTAGCACTACTTGAAAATAAATTATGCTCTCTTTTTTTATTTCTGGCTTGCAAATTTCTCAATAACCGTTAAAGTCAGTCATCTCAGTCACCACTGTCTTCTCTATTGACAGCATAGCCAATGCATTCAGCCTCTCCTGCGTCATGCTGTTTGAAACAGCAAACACGGAAATAGTAAAAGGTATGACTTACATGAACCTGCCGGTCCTAAGCGGACTCGATTGCAGGGGGGACCCGATTTCTCATGACACCGGCCAACTCCGTTTGTCATAACAAGTGCTGGAAAAGCCCCGAATATTCGCGCGCTCGCCATCACTTGACTACTGGTGAATTTGCAAAGACGGTCGATCTGGTCCAAGCTTTTTGATTCTTTTTTTTCTTCATCCAAAGGCCTTGTGAACGGATATCTTTGCAAAGATACAACAGAATTTTCCTTCATCTCGAGAAATTGCATTCTAAGCTCTTTGGTGAGTATGGTCCAATCACATATGGCCAATCATATAAAAACAAATATGATTCGTTCTAACAACTAAAATGGGAGGTTTCGGGGCGCAGAGCGCTGCACCCCAAGGACAATTTAAAACCGGCCAATTAGAGCTTATCCTCATATCACGTGCATTGCAAAAGTTTGTGTACCTACATAGACACTCATTAGTCCGGCGCCCCGCACACATATGAACAAATATTGTTATTAGTATATTAGTATGACTACAATAAATGTTAGAATGTTATAATTAAATCAATTTATTTTGTTAATATTTGTGATAATAAACATTAACATATTAAAGGGGTCTAACTTGAAGGGGGGGCGGCGCCCCAGCGCCCTCTATTGACCAGCCGCCACTGGTTCATATCCTAATAATACACAGGTAATAAGCCAGTAGTAAATAGCATGAATTGTGACCTAAAAATGCTGGTTTCCCCACAATTGATTTGTGTTGGGACAATATGAAGCAATTAAGTTAACTTATTAGTTTCTACAAATTTAAGTTGATTGAACATAAAACAATTAAGTTATTGTTGTCAATGGAAACGCATCACTTTTAAAATGCCAGAAGCATATCTAGGCACTGAGCATGCTCAAAGAGCTTAGAATCACCAAGAGGCAACACTCAATAGAATATTCCATTGCAACAGCAGCGTCCAGCAACTCTGCCATATTTGTTCTATCCACTGCAGTTTTCAGCGGTGCGAAACAAAAACGTTTCGTTGGACATGTGCCCTCATGTGGGCAAAACCTGCTTGGAACTAGCTTAGCAGTGCTAGAATGTTTACCAGCCAATCAGTATCAAGCATTCAACAGTTCAATAGCTTAAGCGAATGTAGTGTGTAGTGACTGAGCTTAAAAAAAATCCTGCAAAATATACACTACCTGACAAAAGTCTTGTTGTCGATCCCAGTTGTAAGAGCAACAAATAATAACTTGACTTCTAGTTGATCATTTGGAAAAGTGGCAGAAGGTCGATTTTTCTGATGAATCATCTGTTGAACTGCATCTTAATCATCACAAATACTGCAGAAGACTATTGGAACCCACATGGACCCAAGATTCTCACAGCAATCGGTCAAGTTTGATGAAAGAAAAATCATGGTTTGGGGTTACATTCAGTATGGGGGCGTTCAAGAGATCTGCAGAGTGGATAGCAACATCAACAGCCTGAGGTATCAAGACATTTGTGCTGCCCATTACATTACAAATCATAGGAGAGGGTAAATTCTTCAGCAGGGGTGCGTTTCCCAAACAACGACGTAACTCGCTGCTGAACTATCATAGTGCGATGCATCGTTTGGCAAAAGAACGATGTAGTGACGAGTGTTTCCCAAAACCCATAGTTTCTCTGTTGCAGATCCATCGCTTGAACCACGTTAGGTATAGCGTAAAACGCCCATAATAATTTGCTCTTGTTCTTTGTGCAAATTATATTGTTTTACACAAACACGCATTTAAAATAAAATCCAATATTAGTTTTGGTAAAAACATGCACTCGCTTTCCATATTAAAAATATAAAATAAATGTAAATGGCACATATAGGGTCAATGTTTGCTTTACTAATGTTATTGAGAAGTTGAACATTACATATTCTATTCTATAACATAAAATCACTTACAAAAGCTAACACATATTCTAATATCAAATATAAATCATATAAATAAATAAATAATGAGGCGATTTATTATAAATATATTTACTTTAATAATAATATTAATGATGATGATGATTATTATTATTATAATTATTATTATTATTATTTAGGATATTGTTTATTTATTTAAAAAAAAAATTACAATTTGACACATGCAAACCACAGCAGAAAGTTCTAACCAACAAACCCATGTCATATACAGCAGAGAAACTTAATGAATAACCCACAATAAAATAAAAGAATTAACATATGCTATGTTTTTTATTTTCACAAGCTTTGGAGACGTAACATAATTTCCGTTTTTAAATATACCTATAGTTTTCGCCATGAGGCTGTGTTCAAAATGTTATCAATATTTTCAAAATACTTTGAAAGCAAATTACACCTAATAGAGGTACCTTAATGCTTTTTTATTTTTAATAATTCCAACTTTGAATGTTAGAATGTTCTAAATGAATAGGGCATAGGGGGGATAAGTGGGAATAGAACACAGCCAGGAACTATGCTTCTAACTACAGCTCCAGAGGTGTCGTTTCAAGTGCTCAAGTTTGCAACGCAATTTGCGAATGTTCGTTGGAGCGATAGATTTGGGAAATCAATGAACTATGTTTGTACCGACGGAACTTGCGACCTTAGTTGGCTAACGATGGTTTTGGGAAACGCACCCCTGGATAGCGCTCCTTCTCATACTTCAGCCTCCACATCAAAGTTCCTGAAAGCAAAAAAGGTCAAGGTGCTCCAGGATTGGCCAGCCCAGTCACCAACATGAACATTATTCAGCATGTCTGGAGTAAGATGAAGGAGGAGGCATTAAAGATGAATCCAAAGAATCTTGATGAACTCTGGGAGTCCTGCAAGAACGCTTTCTTTGACATTCCAGATGACTTTATTAGTAAGTGATTGTATGGATGCAGTCCTCCAAGCTCATATGAGTCATACACAATATTAATTCTTTTTCCCCTGCACCATGACTTTATATTCTATACTGGACATTATTTCTGTTAAGTGACAATACTTTTGTCTAAGCACAGTCAGACCTTACTGTCCTAATTATATCATTAAAAATCAGGACATGATCATATTTTGTTTAGGTAAAATAAGCGTAATCTAGAGGCCTTTGCCTTTTATTTAAGCCACTTCTGATACCAAATGATCAACTAGAAGTTATTAATTGATGTTCCTAAAACTTGGATAGGCGAAAGACTTTTGTCAGGTAGTGTACATTAATTGTTTTGTGTGTATAATTTTGATGAATTACAGAATGTGCATTTGAGCCAAAGTGAAATTAAAAATATCCAAATATGCCCACACTGGAAACCTTTTACAAAACTACAGTATATTGAGAATTAATCAGTAGTGAAAGTGAGTGGTTTCATGACCCTTTACATAGCCATCAAAACTGATTGCTGCTGACAACATACTAACAAACGTCCTTTTCCGTCTCCTATTAACCTTTGTCAGCGTATTTAACTTAATATTAAGACTTTGCCTTCAGACAAGTTAGCTTCCTTCCTAGCGACCGCTTGATCCATCTGCTGGTCGACACGATCTGACAAATTGAAGGACTTCCTTCTTCGGCATGCATTTTTAATAGCAGCGGTGGTGGTAGCTACTTACTGGAAATGTTAAGAGCTGAAAACACTCTGCAATGTTAGCCTAAGAGCTAATGTTTACAGCGATTTACATTGGCACGCTCAGACATGAGGCGCAGACTGCCACTGTGGGGAATGAAACCTGAGTGGGCTCCTGCCTCTGTGAGCGTGGCAGTGATGGGGTAACACCTCCATCTGCTGAGCAACACCACCGCAGATCTGCTGCACAGTGCAAGTGAAGAGAGTCATCTGACGTTTGCATTGTCGCTAATACAGTACACATTTTTGAACTGGTTCATGGGTTCACTGAAAATAATGATTCAATGGATTTACTCCTTTTTTTTAAGGTAAGTGGTTGCAAGCAATTTATATGGGCTGAATTGAAACAAACTAATTAAGTTTAGTAATGTTCAACTTAATTTGTTTGTTTAAATTCAGCCCATATAAATAGTTTGCAACCACTTACCTTAAGAAAATGTATTGTCAATGTGTTGATGATTGAGTTATGCTTTTAGTAATTAGTGTACACTCAAAAAACTATTCTTGCTGCTTGTTTAAACTACTTATTTAAAATGAGCTGAATCAACTCAATTCTTTAGGGTTTTCATTGGACAACTTAATTATTTTATGTCAGGGCTATTAGTTTGTCACAGGGGCCAGTTCATGAAAAGCATCCCAAACGAAGGGCCGGAGAGATATGACTTGCAATATAAATGATGACACAACTGCATTTAAGAGCCAATTGTGTATTTTTGCTCCTTTAGACACCCACGTTGTATTTGTCTACATTAAAAGGTTAATATATTGTATTTTGAAACTATATAATATCACTGCATTGTACAATAAGTTTTTTTTAACAAACATTCAAATGTTGTATTTCACAGCACAACAAAATCAGTGTATTGCTGAAGTAGGCTTCTTCTACATTCAGACACGTTCATATCTGATGTTTTGAACTGCATAACAATTATGGATGCAACAATTATAGATTTTGGTTGTACGATTATATAGTCTGAAGAATAATCAGGGTTTCACAGTTATCACGTCTAATGTAAATTTAAGCTTTATATTAGCTAGATTTAGATCTGGACATCCCTAACTATTATTAAAAAACCCTTTAAAAGGCATTTTCTTTAGTAATAGTTTTATGCTGTTTGTCTGTGCTTATAGGGCTACACAATTTAATTATGTGTGTGTTTATAGAGAGGAACGGGAGAAAATAATATAATAATAATTGTTATGAAGGTCGGCGCCAATATTTAGATTAACTGTTGTTATCATCTGCGTTCATACATACATAATCATTTTAATAATAGTTCGTCTAACATGTCTTTTGTTTACATTGCACTGAAAGCTAAGCACAACTCTCACCGCTACAGCATGAGATGTTTTCTACTGCGTGCGCCCAGACAGCCGCGAGCGCGTTGCTCCGCTTGCGCCCGCATATTGGCATATATTCTTACGACATAACAAACTTGCGTTCTTACAGTGTGTGTGCGTATTAGCTTCGGTGGACAAGCTCGGAACTTTAAACTAGCGCACAGTTGGCAACTTGGCGTAACTTTGTTCAGCAGTTTCGTTTCGTGCAGCAGAACAGAAATGCGGCTTAGAGAAGCCTTTACGATTAATTAACCATGACGAATTAAAGCGAAGTTAATAGTGAAATCGGTTAATCGTTGCATCCCTAATAACGATATCAGTGCATTGTACAAAAGACCTTTTCTACAAACATATTCAAATGTATTCGGCTGCTCTCGCCACTGTCAGGTGACTCACGCTCTGCGCAGCTCATGCTGTATTGAACAGACGCACGTCACTTCATAACTATAGTGGCCGTTTTTTGACTGAACTAAACTTATTCTTGATGTCTCGGTCACACTATTTGGAGGGCCAGAACAAATTGCCTCGAGGGCCGGGTTTGGCCCGCGGGCCGCCAATTGAATAGCCCTGTTTTATGTTCAATCCACTTAAATCTGTAAAAACAATTACGTTAACTTAATCCATTTGTGTCAAGACAATATGAAGGAATTGTGTTGAAGCCCAGCATTTTTTGTTTTGGAAATACTACTTATGGCCCGTTTCCACTGAGTGGTACGGTACGATATGGCTGGGTACGGGTCACCTTTATCAGGCTTGCATTTCCACTGCCAAAAGGGTATCAATGGTTGTGGTGTACAACAGAAAGTTTCAGTCGACGTCATTCTCGCTCGAGGAAATGTCAAAGTAAAGCTGTACGGGTCGTTCACATATCATATAAGAAGCACTTCTCACAAAACAGATGCTTTATATACATAAATACTTGTGTATAAATGTTCATTACTAACCTTTCCATGAACATGATTTGATCATAACTGCAGATCAATGATATTGCCAAAATAGCCAACTGTAACATCTGCGATTATATCAAATAAATAAATAAATGCAACATATATGAACACATACAGACCCTCACAGTCTCCGATATGTTACCAATTACAATAAAACTTCACACAGCATACATTTAGTCCTACATTTGAGTTTAAAACACCATGCAACATACAGCCCAGAGTCAGTACAAACCTCTCATCTGTATCTTTAATACAGCACATGTAACCTCTGTTAGAATGTATTTTCGTAATTCTGAGTTCATAATAGTCCAAAAGGCCATGATAATAGTTAAACATGACGTTATAAACAACAAGAGGACATACGGCAGATTCAGCTCTTCTTCTTGGCTTTGTGGCTGTTCAAGACGACGACAAGGTTTGTTTGAGCTCGGGTTGACCATGGCTTGTTATTATATTTTATTACGGCGTAATGTCTCAGCTGTATTTAAAAATGGCGGTTCCTTTGTTTTTATTTTTCTGCTTGTGTACGCGCTTAGTGACGATTCTCTGTAAACTAATAGTGTTCTGCTGCGTGTCTGACTCCGCCTTTTGGTACCTTTTTGTTGTGCTACGTACCCTTTGGAAAGGGGTTTTATTCAACCCAGGATCATTCTGAAAACGTAGTCCCGTGGACGTTTCTGGAGACCGCGACATACGTCCCGGGAGGTACGTATTTTTGCAGTTTTTGTTTTCGCAAATCCGTGAGAGGCCGCTGTGTGTGCTTTTTTCCTACATCAAACGTCTCTCGCGAGTGCCGTTCGCGCCCGCGCTGTTCTCGCGTAAACCCACCAGAGGCCGCTGTCGACCTACCGTCTGTCTGTCTGTCTGACTGAATGATCGACTTGGCGACCAGCCAATCGACTGACCCACTCTCCTTCTTCCCTAAATCCATCCAATTTTACTGATTGACCCTCCCACCCACATACTTCCCTAAACTCAACCAACTGTTTACAAAAGCCGTCCAGAAAAAGAAAAGCCCTCGACTGATTTTTAACACGTTTTCGTATTTGACCACATTCTCACCCTGTTATTCACTCGTTCATTTTATTTTCTGGATTCTGTTTTTGCCTTACCTGATTTCTGGAACCGCTCTTCCCCAGACTCGAACTCGGTTGTCGTCGTCATGGTCAACTCCTCTTTGCGTCTCAAGTCCACCGACGTACAGGACGAGCCAACGGGACAAACTGGTTGCGGAGGGAAAGGCCTCCACACGGAGGTAAGCGGTCCGCCGGTAAGCGCCAAAAGGAACGGCGTCATACCGCCCCGTAGCGTTCGCTTAAAAAATGAAATGCAGCCATACGTACCTCCTGCTACATAATTCGCGGCCTCCAGAAACGTCCACGGGACTACATTTTCAGAATAAGCCTGTGTATGTTTTATTTTTTGCATGGTTTGGACAACATTATTCATATATAACTGCCATTACATAGCATTACAAAATTAATAATAAACATATTTAATTACTAAATGGGGACAATAGGCAAGCAAAAAAGGCGGCTTTTTTATATTTAATTTTACAATATATATATATATATATATATATATATATATATATATATATATATATATATATATATATATATATATATATATATATATATATTAGTGGTGTAACGGATCACAAATCTGCAGTTTGGATCAAAGTACGTTTTTTTAGTCACGAATCGGACCATTTTTCGGATCAACAAAAAAGTGAGGAGACAATTTGCTTTCCATTTATATAAAAATATTACAGCAAAAAACATTGCTTTTTACAAACAGAACTTAGAACCTGTAATGTTAATAAAAATAACAATCAAGAAAGAACTAGCTGAAAAAAGAAAAGTATTCAATATGAAATATGATCTACTGTTGCTGATAATGCTAAATATAGAAATCTGACATCTTGTAAAACAGATCATATTTATCTTCAATTAATGATTCAACAATTCACACATTAAACTTCATGTTTTATTATACTGTAGGTGTATTATTTTTGAAAACCTATTCAGTCACATAATTTTGATGGTTGTTTGTCGCCATCTGTTGGTTACACAATGTAATTGCTTTTACCAGCGTGAAAAATTCGCCAGCGTCATGTTTCATTAAGTGGTGATTTTGGGGTTGTTGGGGCGGTGGATGGCGAAGGACTGTCGCAGATGGAAGTGAGCGGGGCGGAGGTGTCGTGGACGAAAGTGAAGAGGGTTGGGGAGTCGCAGAAGAAAGTGAAAGTGAACAGCGGACAGGTAGGAGAGCGGTTGAGGAGGGGGATCGGTAAAATGAGGTGCCTGATAAGATTTCAGAGGTGCCGGATCTGAAATGTTCCAACACAAATTAAGCCCTGGTCCCACCACAACTTTTCCCATCATTATTATATCTTACAGGGAATCCTAAATGCTTTTATACACACGATTTAAATGACGCGGGAGGCGATCTCTCTGCAGTGGTTATAAATGTTGGATTAACTGTCAAGTTCAAAAAATATATATATTAATCCGCAAGTCACGTGCGTTCCGAACCGTGAGTTGTGATCTGTACGTATCACGGATTAGCAGTGATCCATTTCACCCCTTATATATATATATATATATATATATATATATATATATATATATATATATATATATATATATATATATATATATACACACACACAGTTGAAGTCAGAATTTTTAACCCCCTATTGAATTTTTTCTTTTTTTAAATATTTCCCAAATCATGTTTAACAGTGCAAGGAAATTTTCACAGTATGTCTGATAATATTTTTTCTTCTGGAGAAAGTCTTAATTGGTTTATTTCGGCTAGATTTAAAGCAGTTTTTCGTTTTTTTTAAAACCATTTTAAGATCAAAATTATTAGCCTCTTTAAGCTATATATTTTTTCGATAGTCTACAGAACAAACCATCGTTACAATAACTTGCCTAATTACCTTAAACTGCCTAGTTAACCTAATTAACCTAGTTAAGCCTTTAAATGTCACTTTAAGCTGTATAGAAGCGTTTTGAAAAATATTCAGTAAAAAATTATTTACTGTCATCATGACAAAGATAAAATAAATCAGTTATTAGAAATGAGTTATTAAAACTATTATGTTTAGAAATGTGTTGAAAAAATATCTGCTCTCCGTTAAACAGAAATTAGAGAAAAAAATAAACAGGTGGGCTCATGATTCAGGGGGGCTAATTATTCTGACTTCAACTGTGTATATATTGGGGGCTAATAATATTAACCTTAAAATGTTTTTTTTTTTATTATTAAAAACTGCTTTTATTCTAGCCTAAATAAAACAAATAAGACTTTCTCCAGAAGAAAAAAATATTATAGGAACACTGTGAGAAATTCCTTGCTCTGTTAAACATCATTTGGGAAATATTTGAAAATGAACAAAAATCACAGCACTGTAACTAACTGTAACTGTCATGGTAGCACCCACTTAACAGAGAGTTATAAGAATCCTGCTGATTGTCTGTCCACATCCTAAATCAACAGGAGTTATTTGTGTACACAGGAGCTCATTACTACTAATATATTCCCTGTCGATTGAATTTCCTTTGCACTCATCCTCTAACACTGACTCTGTCTTGGCACCTGCACCTGTTGTTCACCTGAGATCCACACAGCGGGTTCGAGAGGTTGTTCCCTGGGAGTGGATAGATGTAAACAGTTGTCTGAAGAAGGTGTCTCCGCAGGTCTCAAGCAAATGGCTATTGTTCACTCTCTCTCAGACAGAATAAGGCACAGCGAGACGATCATACACTCAAGGGAGGGCCTAGAGGTAACATTACCTTTTGAGGTTATGATATCTCCTCTAGATGAAATTCAATAAGGCGAACTTCTTTCAATTGAAGTGCTGGAGAGAAGCCAGGTCGGTAACAATACAGTCGCTAAAGCAGAGAAAATAAAGCTGTTAGACTTATAACCTACTTCCATAGGTGACACATTTCCACCCTTGATACCTGAGGCACGGGTACTATGCGGATTAGCGAAGTAGCCAATGCAGTGCACTGGATCAACACACATAAGGGAGCCGTGACAGCTGACCTTTGCCGAATAAAGCCATGACAGATATTAAAACTAATATCTTAAGATTCCTAAAGGATGAAAAATGAAATCCTAGTCAGGTAATGCCTTCCGGAACGGTTCCAATTGCCTGTTTTTTAATGTGTTCCTCAATGCAGACCTTTGGGAATTGAGGTTGAAAAAAAATGGAACGGAGCTGCGCCTCGAGACATGATCGTGTTTTCAGAAAGTCTCATCTAAGGTGGCAATCCCCTGTTTGTTACTCCATATATAGTCTTCTTAGCACTGTACATATCCAGCCTAATCAGGGTTTGAAAGGAGGACGTAAAATGTCTAAGGCAGGAGTGTCCAAACTCGGTCCTGGAGGGCCGGTGTCCTGCATAGTTTAGCTCCAACTTCCTTCAACACACTTGCCTGGAAGTTTCAGGCTGCGTCCGAAACCGCATACTTCCATACTATACAGTACGCTTAAATCAGTATGCGAGCCGAGTAGTATGTCCGAATTCTTAGAATTCGAAAATCAGTATGCGAGAAGTACCCGGATGACTTACTACTTCCGGCGAGATTCTGAAGTGCGCATCCCATGGACGCTGCGCTATCCCATGATGCCCCGCGAGAGAATTTATGAATGGACGTGAAGCGACGCAACTGACGCAGGTAGGTCACGTGACCATGACAAAATGGCGGATGTAGTACGTCCGAATTCCATTCATACTGCTCACATTCATACTGTATAGAACGTACTTTTCCAACGGCCGAGTAGTACGTTTAAATTCAAATGCAGTACCTACTGAATAGTAGGCGGTTTCGGACGCAGCCTTAGTATACCTAGAAAGAGCTTGATTAGCTGGTTCAGGTGTGTTTAATTGGAGTTGGAACTAAAATATGCAGTACACCGGCCCTCCAGGACTGAGTTTGGGCACCCCTGGTCTAAGGGATTCATTATGAATCGATTGAGTTACATGTACTTGAAAATGTTTTTTTAAGTTCTTGTGATGTATAAATTAGTTCAGTAATTACTAACTAGATTTGCGCTTCATAAGTAAAGGTAAATGGGTGACAGGGTAGCTCAGTGGTTAGCACTGTCACCTCACAGCAAGAAGGTCCCTGGTTCGAGTCCAGGCTGGGCCAGATGGCATTTCTGTGTGGAGTTTGCATGTTCTCCCCATGTTGGTGTGGGTTTCCTCCGGGTGCTCAGGTTTCCCCTGTAGTTCAAAGGCATCGGGTACAGATGAATTGAATAAACTAAACTGGCCGTAGTGTATTTGTGTGAATGTGAGAATGTAGGGGTGTTTCCCAGTGCTGGGTGTCAGCTGGAAGGGCATCCACTGTGTAAAATATATGCTGGATAAGTTGGCGGTTCATTCCGCTGTGTCAATCCCTGATGAATAACAGGACTAAGCTGAAGGAAAATTAATGAATGAAGTAAATGTAAATGATGATGATGATGATGATGATGCCAAAAAAAGATAAATAATAACATAGAATTAAATAGTTTCTTTTTTTATTACCAAACTTTAATAATAATAATATTAATTACAACCCCAAATCAGAAAAAGATGGGACAATGTGGAAAACGCAAATAAAAAAACAAAGTAGTGATTTCCAAATTCACTTTGACTTGTATTTCATTGCAGATGTAACCAGTGTTTGACTCTCTTCGTTGTGTACAATAAACACTGTACAATAAACCCGTCACACAGACAACATGAACACAGAATATTTCATGTTTTGTCTTGTCAACTTTGTTTCATTTGTAAATATATATCCTTTCCTGTCATTCAGACCTGCAACACATTCCAAAAAAAGTTTTGACAGGAGCAGTTTAGGGCAAGTAATCAGGTAAATTGGATAGAAAAGGATACAGGTACTTGACTGGCCTGTCTGCAGTCCTGACCTGTCTCCAATAAAGTATGTGTGGCACATTTTGAAGCACAAAATGCAACAATGAAGACCCTGTACTGTTGCCCATCTTAAGACTTGTTTGTAGGAAGTATGGGACAAAATTACATCTGAAATTACTTGGTGTCTTCAGTCCCTAAACGTTTTTTAAGTGTTGTGAAAAGGAATGGCAACATTACAAAGTGGTAAATGCTTTACTGTTCCAACTTTTTTTATGAAATGTGTTGCAACAACCAAAATTGTAATATGTTTATTTTGAAAAAACAAATTAAAAAATTAGGAACACATTAAATAATGTTTGTTGTATTGTCTGCAATGAAATACAAGTCAAAGTACATTTAGAAATCACTACTTTCTTTTTTTATTTGTGTTTTCCATACTGTCCCAACTTTTTCTGATTTGTGATTGTATTATTCTTATCATCATCACCATTTTTTTAAATCTCAGGGTGTCACGTATTAAATAAACTAAATTAGTAGTGTATGTGTGTGAATGTGAGAATGTATGGGTGTTTCCCAGTACTGGGTTGCAGCTGGAAGGGCATCCACTGTGTAAAACATATGCTGGATAAGTTGGCGGTTCATTCCGCTGTGGCGATGCCTGATGAATAAAGGCACTGAGCCTAAGAAAAATGAATGAATGAAGTAAATGTAAAGAGTGTGATGATGATGATGATGATGATGATGATGATGCCAAAAAAAGATAAATAATAACATAGAATTAAATAGTTTAATTTTCTTTATTACCAAACTGTAATAATAATTACAACCCCAAATCAGAAAAAGATGGGACAGTGTGGAAAACGCAAATAAAAAAACAAAGTAGTGATTTCCAAATTTACTTTGACTTGTATTTCATTGCAGACAACATGAACACAGAATATTTCATGTTTTGTCTGGTCAACTTCATTTCATTTGTAAATATATATCCTTTCCTGTCATTCAGACCTGCAACACTTTCCAAAAAAAGTTGGCACAGGAGCTAGTTTAGGGCTAGTAATCAGGTAAACTGATACAGGTACTTGACTGGCATGCCTGTAGTCCTGACCTGTCTCCAATAGAGAGTGTGTGGCACATTTTGAAGCACAAAATGGGACAATGAAGACCCTGTACTGTTGCCCATCTTAAGACTTGTTTGTAGGAAGTATGGGACAAAATTTCAACTGAAATCACTTGGTCCAGTCCCTAAACATCTTTTAAGTGTTGTGAAAAGGAATGGCAACATTGAGAAGTGGTAAATGCTTTACTGTTACAACTTTTTATGAATTGTGTTGCAAATCACGGCTAAAATCAAGAGGTGACAGGGCTTTTTCCGTCAGAGCCCCTCGTCTGTGGAATGGTCTGCCTTTACATATTAGGTCATGCTCTTCGCTTGGTGCTTTTAAGTCTCATTTAAAAAATCACCTTTTGTCTATTGCTTTTGATTGCTATTAATTTATTTTAATTTTGTTTTATATATATTCTATTTGTTTATACAAATTGTATATTTTTGTATGCTGGTCTTTTTGTAAAGCACTTTGGTCAACCTCAGTTGTTTTTAAATGTGCTCTATAAATAAAGCAAACAAACAAACAAACAACAACCAAAATTGTAATATGTTTATTTTGATGAGGAACACATTAAATAATGTTTGTTATATTGTCTGCAATGAAATACAAGTCAAAGTACATTTAGAAATTACTACTTTCTTTTTTTATTAGCATTTTTCATACTGTCCCAATTTTTTCTGATTTGGGGTTATTATTCTTATCACCATTTTTTTATCTGTTACCATAAACAATAAAAAATGTTTTAAAGCATTTCTGATGAGATGTCAAGCTAATTTGGGTACATCAAACACTCTGTTTTGTTCAAGAAACCAGTTTGAGATGATTTGAGTTTTGTGACACGTTGCATTATCCAGCTGGAAGTTGCCATCATAAGACGGGTACAATGTAGTCATATAGAGATGGACATGGTCAGCAAAAATACTCAGGTGGACTGAGGTGTTTAAACAACACTTAGGGGTCCAAACTGTGCTAGGTAAATATTTGCCCACACCGTTACACCACCAACAGAAGCCAGAACAGACCGTTGTTGTAAAGCAGTATTTCATAGACATTAAGGGCTTACTCACACTATGCTATCCGAACCATGCCCAGGCCCGTTTCCCGGATCGTTTGAGAAGTGTGAGTGCTCTGAATCGGGCTCAGGCACGGTACACTTGGGCGGCCCTGGCCCGATTGGAAGAGGTGGGCCAGAACGCGGTTCACTTGGGCTCAGGCGCGGTACGCTTACAATGTGAGTGCAAGCGTGCCCGAGCCCGAAACTGAAAGCGAGACGTGACTTTTTAAAGGGTCACGAAATACCAAAACACATTTTTTGAGCTGTTGACAGTCATATATGTGTCCCACGCTGCTATAAACACTATTAGGACACATATATTGCACTAAAAAGTGAAAATTGGTTGTTTTTGCGTTATTTTGAGCAAATTCGTTCTTCCGGTTTGAAACTAATTTTTGAAGCTGCGTCACGGCCATGAGATACATAGGGGTAAATCCAGCTGGAGAGTGGCTGTCTGTCTTTTCTAGGACGTTCTTACGTATCTGAGTGTGCAGTATTAATTCATGAGAAAGATGTGCTTCAAACCAATCAGCGCGCTCTATTGTGTATGACGTGAAACTTCATTAATATGCATGATAGCTCCGGAGACTGTTGTTTACACTGTTCAGACGGCAGAAAGACGCCACGTTGTGTTGCCAAAACAAGTGAAAGTACAAGAATTTCAAGACAAAATTCGTAGGTGTTATTAGTGTGTTGCAACGAAGGTTTTGTTTTCATTTTCCCTCTATGAGAGAGCAGCTGGACTCACGTGTGGATTACAGTACACGCGACACGCGACAGAAACGCGTTTGTAAGGAACATTTTTACCCGAGAGCTTTTTCTCATCTGGAAATGGTGAAATCCGGATTTGCCGCTCGTCTCCTTTTAATAAAAAGACACAGCTCCAGTTTGATTGTCTGTCTACAGATTTGGTAAGTGTTTGCAGTGCAGTGCCCTTTGTTTAAATGCTGCTCTCCGAGTGTAAACATGTAAACACAAACTATTCCCGTCGTGCAGGATTTTCGCTGCAATTTGTGACAGGAGAGTCTATACACACACGGCTTTCTGACGCTATACCTACCGAGTACATAAGTTACAGAGAAATGCGGAGGATTTTTTTTCTCTTATTCGCCGTGTCAAATCAGCCTCTGTGTGTTTGTTTTTCCTGTCAAACTTAGCGCGTGCCCAAATGTTAACTCCCTTCTATGCAAAATCTTATCCTCTTTCCCTCCCCCGACACTCCCACACTCCCAGAGCTGGACACGCCCAACTTTCCTGACTTTTTTCAAACTAGAGGTGTGAAAACACCCTGCTGAGACAGGGGGTTTCGTGGCCCTTTAAGGGACTGTTTCACATGGATTAATTAATCATTCATGCTGTTCAATGAACGCAAACTGTCGTAGATTATTAAAGACGCAAACCCCTCACTGCACGACAGCTGCACCTTCAGCAAACTTTATGATTGTTTATGAGCGTCAAAAGTGGCTGATCTGTTCGGCGAAATATTTGACTGCGTGTCACCGCATATCAAACGACTTAAACGATATAACTAAAGAAATCTCCACTGTGCTGAGCGAGAGCGCTTCTCTTCCTAAACTGAACAGCGCGTCATCGATGATGTAACCGTGCCCAGGCCCGAATGTAATGTGAGTGCGGGCCGTCGGGGGAGACGGGAGGGGGGACAAGCGTGCTTTGGCCCGGTTCAACGCAACTGTACATAGTGTGAGTACGACCTAAGTGAATGGGTTTGATCTGTCTGCCATTGGAAAAGTTTGGCCCTTCATTGAAAGGAAAATAGAATTTCAAAATTAATTATTTTTTCAAATAATTAAAGGGTAAATAGAATTACCAAGTTCTATATTATATTACATAACCAATTATATACATAATTTAAATATAAGCATCACTACATTTTGTTAGACTCACGCATAACACGCAAAAAACTAAAACATCTATGAGGCATAACATAATTATTGCTTCAAAAAATGTGTTGTTTCAAGGATGTTCAGATATTTGTAATGTAGTTTAAGACAAAAATATCTGATTAAGAAAATATTTGGTAGATATGTAAATGTTTTACAATACTTTTGAGATACGCAACAAAGAAATCGATATAGATCTGATGCAGGAGGTGTTCATGAGGCCTTTGGGAGTCCAGCTGTTAGTCCTATAATGTGTGGGTGGTCCCAGACATGCATACATCACCCACACCACCGCCTTAAGATTGATGTACATTAAATCAGGCACAGATCCATGCAACGGGTGTCTACTAGGTCAGCTTTGCCT
The DNA here is from genome assembly GCA_903798195.1 of Danio kyathit. Lineage (NCBI taxonomy): Eukaryota > Metazoa > Chordata > Actinopteri > Cypriniformes > Danionidae > Danio > Danio kyathit. The sequence goes on along the minus strand of LR812531.1, from coordinate 6,541,615 downwards.
CGCTTTGTCAGATAACACCCAGTTTCAAAATAAAGCATGCCTGCCAGTTTGAATGTAATCCCATGCCAGAACAGTATGGGGAATACCCATGTGAAAAATAAGTCATACATTTAAAGGCCCCATGAAATTAAAATAATATTAGTAACAGTATGTTAGTCTTAAGGATATCTATGAGCTAATGTGCTCCAAAACGTTGACAAAATTCACATTTAGAAGATATAAGCGTCCAAAGTTTGCGGTTTGTCACTTCTGCCTAAAAGGGTCAACTATTCATTAACTCATACTTCAGTTTCTCATCAAATATTCTGACCAATCAAATGTTTCCTAGTATCTGACATGCCCCACTCTCTTCTCTTCAGGACGCTTCTCATTTGCTTTTCGTTTGACGCACTTGATCTCAACCACTCTCATTGGCAGAGATGTAACTAAACGCTATTGGCTGTTTTTTTTAAAAGGGTGGGGCTACTCTATGTCCCGCCCTGTCTTCATATTTCAGTGGAAATTACGTCAATTATTGCATTAAAAAATCCACAATTCAAAGCACTTCACGAGTAATTGTTGTGGAAATCTATATGTTTAATAGATGACGTCTGCCTGACGTTGGGTTTTGTCGTCAACCCGATTTTCATTTCCAACCAAAATTTAACGTCTGCCTGACATTGGACATTGACGTGTGCCTGGAGTTGGACATTGACATCAGTTTGACGTTGGGTTCTGACGTCAACCTAATTTTCATTTCCAACCAAAATGCAATGTGGCCACGATGTTGGACATTGACGTCTGTCTGACGTTGGGTTCTGACATCAACCCGATTTTCATTTCCAACCAAAATGCAACGTCTGCCTGATGATGGACATTGACGTCTGCCTGACGTTGGGTTTTGACGCCAACCTAATTTTCATTTTCAACCAAAATTTAACATCTGCCTGACGTTGGACATTGACATCTGTTTGAAGTTGGGTTCTGACGTCAACCTGATTTTCATTTCCAACCAAAATCCAACGTCTACTTGACGTTGGACATTGACGTCTGCCTGACGTTGGGTTTTGACCTCAACCTAATTTTCATTTCCAACCAAAATGCAATGTGGCCACGATGTTGGACATTGACGTCTGTCTGACGTTGGGTTCTGACATCAACCCGATTTTCATTTCCAACCAAAATGCAACGTCTGCATGCCGTTGGACATTGACGTCTGTTTGACGTTGGGTTTTGACACCAACCTGATTTTCATTTCCAACCAAAATGCAATGTCTGCCTGACGTTGGACATTGACGTCTGCCTGACGTTGGGTTTTGACGCCAACCTGATTTTCATTTTCAACCAAAATTTAACATCTGCCTGACGTTGGACATTGACGTCTGTTTGACGTTGGGTTCTGACGTCAACCTGATTTTCATTTCCAACCAAAATCCAACGTCTGCTTGACGTTGGACATTGACGTCTGCCTGACGTTGGGTTTTGACCTCAACTCGATTTTCATTTCCAACCAAAATTTAACATCTGCCTGACGTTGGACATTGACATCTGTTTGACGTTGGGTTCTGACGTCAACCTGATTTTCATTTACAACCAAAATCAACGTCTGCCTGACGTCTGCCTGATGTTGGGTTTCGACGTCAACCCGATTTTCATTTCCAACCAAAAGTTAACGTCTGCCTGACATTGGACATTGACGTGTGCCTGACGTAGGACATTGACATCTGTTTGACGTTGGGTTCTGACGTCAACCTAATTTTCATTTCCAAGCAAAATGCACCGTCCCCCACGATGTTGGACATTGACGTCTGCCTGACGTTGGGTTTTGACGTCTGTCTGACGTAGATAGATAGCTAAACAAAGAGACAGACAGACAGACAGACAGACAGACAGAAGGGTTAATAAAAAGAAAAAAACCTTGAATTGAAAATTGAAGTGTACATTTAAAGGGGTAGTTCACCCCAAAATTAAAAATTACTCGCATTTTACTCACTCTAGGTAGTGCTGTCGCCTCACAGCAAGAAGGTCGCTGGTTCGAGCCTCGGCTGGGTCAGTTGGCATTTCTGTGTGGAGTTTGCATGTTCTCCCTGCGTTCGCGTGGGTTTCCTCCGGATGCTCCAGTTTCCCCCACAGTCCAAAGACATGCGGTACATGTGAATTGGGTAGGCTAAATTGTCCGTAGTGTATGGATGTGAATTAGTGTGTATAGATGTTTCCCAGAGACGGGTTGCATCTGGAAGGGCATCCGCTGCATAAAACATTTGCTGGATATGTTGGCGGTTCATTCCGCTGTGGTGACCCCAGATTAATAAAGGGACTAAGCCGAAAAGAAAATGAATGAATGAATGAATTTACTCACCCTCAAGTGGCTTCAAACCTTTATGAGTTTCTGTATTCTGTTGAACACAAAAGAAGATATTTTGAAGAATGTTAGAGACCATTATCTATCGACATCCATTGTAGGAAAAACAAATACTATGGAGGCCAATGGTTACCAGTTTCTTTAAAATAGCTTCTTTTGTGTTCAACAATCAAGTGAATGTTCTATAAATAAACTAAAGCACCCTTCTACTGCAGAGGAGTAGCACAGGCAAAAGAATAGTCATAGTAGAATATCATTAAGTAACAAAGGGTTTAAGTTTCTGAGTGGGCACAAACTGATAATGAGCAGAGTGACCTTCAAAGTTCTCTTTGGCAATGAGTAACAGCTGTTTCCTTGGGCCGGAACCTCACCACACGAGTGAAACATGGGAAATGAGATGGGAAATGCTGCTGAGAGGACACCTGTTCAGGACAGAGACACAAACATGGAGGAATTACATTTTTAGTCAACAAGGTTAGACATTCATTCATTCATTTTCTTTTCGTCTTAGTCCCCTTATTAATCTGGCGTCGCCACAGCGGAATGAACCGCCAACTTATCCAGCATATGTTTAACGCAGCGGATGCCCTTCCAGCTGCAACCCATCACTGGGAAACATCCAAAACACTCTCATTCACACACAAACATACACTACAGACAATTTAGCCTTTCCAGTTCACCTATACCGCATGTGTTTGGACTGGGGGAAACCTGAGCACCCGGAGGAAACCCACACTAATACGGGGAGAACATGCAAACTCCACACAGAAATGCCAACTGACCCCGCTGGGGCTCGAACCAGCTACCTTCTTGCTGTGAGGTGATTGTGCTACCCACTGCGCCACTGTGCTGCCCAAGGTTAGTCATATTACAAAGGTTAAATATTACAAAATAAAGTTTTGTGTGACAGAAAAGACAAAAAATGTTTATAATATGCTTTAAGACGACCTATTATGCACAAATCACTTGTATAAGGGGTTTAAACCTAGTTGTGTGACAACAGTGTGTGAATATAACCAGCTTCTAATGGTAAAAATGTATTAATTCTATTTTTTATAATCACTCTTAATTAAAAACAGTCTGTAGAAACACTTTGATTGACATCCTTCCTTTGTACGTGTCATCAGAGGGGGAAAGCCCCGCCCATTAGTGACAAACTCTCCCTCATTAGCATAGACAGCCCTGAGTGAGAAGCAGCCGTCTGTCATTAGAGTTTTCATCTGCTGAAGATAATGTTAGTGACTAAGAGGATTATTAATGTGGAGTTTTAGGATGCACAAGTGAACACTGTTGTCTCCATAGACTGCATTATTCTGAGACACTTCTTTTGACATTTGAAGTTTTTCACAGAGATAATATTAGTCCTGTTTTGAATCTGCCACTATGCTGATGCACAGGCATTTGTAGCTCCGCCCTTTTTTGAAAAGAGCACAATCTCATTTGTATTTAAAGCAACAGTCACCAAAACGACACACTTGGGATCAAAGATTTTTGGGTTATATTTGTGGGGTATTTTAAGCTGAAACTTCACTCTAGGGACGTCAGAGACTTGTTTTACGTCTTGTAAAAAGGTCCCCTTTAATGTACGTATTTTCTGCTTTTTCACAAATACAGAAATGTTTAAATTTGTATTGTAAAAAAAACATTGTATATATTATATTGAAACGTATTAAAATGAGATTATTAAGTTTCAACTTCATATTTAAGTTATAAGAGATTTAATTTGAGGTTTTAAGTCAGTTTAAGTGAAGTTTATTTACAAACTAATTTTGAGAGGATCACGTGCTTATGATTGCTTGCAGCTGGTCCCGCATTATTTAATTTATGATTCACCAATCAGACGATTCCTAAGCCACTATAAATACCCTAAGTTCCATATAACAGCCATTTTCGTTTGGAAGAATCCCTCCATCCACCCCTACTCCTCCTCCTTTCCTAGATGGGTGGCACGGTAGCCCAGTGGTTAGCACTGTTGCCTCACAGCAAGAACGTCACTGATTCTAGTGTTTACCAAGCCGTCTGACGTTTCTGTGCACAGTTTACACGTTCTCCCCGTGCTCATGTGGATTTCACCCGGGTTCCCTAGTTTCCTCCCACCGTCCAAAAACATGCAACTTAAGTTAATTGACTGATCCATATCGGCACCATAGACATTCTAGTAAGTAGTTATCTCATAAGAGCAATCACTATCTGTTCATTAGCTACTACAGCAGGGGAGTTCTCGAGTTCTACCTGAGCTCAAACTCCCCTCTCGCCTTGCAAACAGGAGGGAGCCCCGGGCTCGAGGATCTTATGAGCTCAGGGCTCTCTCCCGGGACAGCATGCCAAACAAGCTTTATAATCAATCATCAGCTAAGTGTGAACTCTTGAATGTAAGGAAAGTTAAAATTACTTGTAATGTTAATTTTAATCAACTTAAAATTTTATGGGAACAACTATTTTTTCAGTGTAGATTTCTTATTGAGAACATTAAAATGCGCACACTGACACACCAATACACATGTTATACATACAAACCCATTATCCAACAAGTAAATTAGTCTTTCATCAGCTTAGAACTCTTTTCTTTGGTTCATTTATTGAGGAATTCCTCCTCCATTATCATGTCTATCATGCTGGGCAAAATGTGTGGAGTTCAAACTGTTTATGTATGATTTTACGATTTTACTCCAGTAAATGAAAGCAAATATAAATCAAACATTTTAAAGCAAATCCATTAATTGTAATTATTGAGTGAGATTTTTGTATGACAACAGCCGGTGCTCCACACAGAGATGTAATCAAATCACAGCTTTTGTTTTAAATATCAAAATGATATACATATTTATAAAACAGTTCTGTCTGGTTCTTGAATCTGATTGGCTGATAGCCGTCTGATATTCTGCAAATAACACACTCGTCCAGCCTCTTAACCCTTCACCCTTGTGTATTACTCCGCCCACATACAGCAACAAGCAAAGGACACTCTACAGTTTGACAAATATTGCTGCTGTTGGACAACATAATGTACTTTTGAGGCTTTTTTAGTCGAGAATGTAGTTGTTTAGAATGCAACTATGCAGTTTATTTATAAGGATAGTGCCTATTTTAAATATTTAAAATTTCTGAGAGACAGCGCGTCAGCGGCCATTAGCCTGTCATTGAGCAAAGACGGTTGACGATGTTCATCCACAAGATGGCGATAGAGACCGCATCATAAGCCCTAAGAGAAATACAGCGTAATTTCAAACTACAGTTGATCAAATCATTATTAAACAGGTGAATGACTTTCTAAGTCGATCTCGCTCTCTCTCTCTCTCTCTTGTATGTTGTAGTGCTGTATTTATGTCACAGTAATATTGTGATCGCCCGATTGTAACAGAGAAATACTGGGAAATCTCTGTAGACAGATGGCATTTCATGCCGTTCAGCCTTATAATCTTAAAATGTCAGCAAAATCACCTGTTTTGTCATCACTTTAGACATTACGCTAGAGAATCACTCAAATACTAATTCTAATGTGACGTTGGAGAATTGACGTCAGCTGGAGATGGGAAGGAATTGGGGAAGAAAGTAATTTCTCTTACAAATAGGTTTTTAGACCCTCTGTGTTTGATTTTCTTATTTATATAGACAATTATGCTGTCGAACTGTTGTATAAACGCAATATCACACTCGTAGCAGTGCGATATGGCTGTATATCGTCACTGGTGGGACACTAAGGCACTCGGCCGCATGCCTCCCACCAGTGCCGATATACAGTTCACTGTTCGCTAAAATTATTAGCTGAACCTCTTTTAACATTAGATATAATATTCATTTGTTTTTATGACACCAGAAAGCAGACGCTGTGTTAAAGGGATAGTTTACCCAAAACTGAAAATTTACCCTGATGTGACTGAGAATATTCATTGTCAGCTTAAAGGGATAGTTCGCCCAAAACTGAAAACTCTGTCATTTACTGACCCCCCACTAGTCTAGATATTTTTAAAAATGTTAGAAACCAGTAACCATTGACTTCAATATTATTTGTACTTCCTACTATGGCAGTCAATGGTTACTGGCTTTTAGCATTCTTCAAAATTTCTTATTGGGTGTTTTTTTTACTTCAAAAGAAAGGTTTTGAAACCCCTTGAGTGAGTAAATATTGAGTAAATTTTCACATTTGGGCAAACTAATTTTTCAAGCATGACTCTGTTTAACATTTCATCATGTCTAAAAGTGAACAAAACACTTTTTTCGGTCTCTTTCTGAACTTTTTGCCTTTTGGTGGCATCTCAAAAATGTCTGTCTGACATTACAGCTATATCAGAAACACAGATTGTCTTGGGAGCTTTTATACTAGAGCTTTCACTGTTAACCAGAGTCTGTCTGACAGTACTGTTCGGTTTGTTGTTGACATCAACATGCCATTCTGAACTAGGGTGGGTAGTGAACCACAACCAAATTCTCCCGAAACCTACTGCTGCGTGTGGACTTGTATAGTTCACAGTTCTCCTTCTGAATTGCTTGCTAAATACGGCGGTAAACAGGCTGCCACTAATGTAATAGTCACAGTGGCTCTCATGTGGATGACGCAAATATACCCTGCTTCAGCCCCAAATAACACAGTGTAAGGAAAGAAACCCGCAAGCAGAGAGGGTGGAGATGAACTTGGCTTTAAACCAAGTGTGAAAGCAGGCTTGAGACCATCAACTGACCTTATAATTAGAACAAAGCCAATCTGCAAAGACAGATCCTCCTCACCGCATAAAACACTGCGGCATCCATGAGAAGAATGCAGACTGTAAAGAGTTTACCCAGAGGGGCAATGAAGTTAAACACAAGTAAAACAGCTGAACAGCACACTGCACCTACAGATTCTTCCTTATGCCTGTGTCAGGATTCTGCCACTTCGTTTTGTCAATTCTTGTTTGTGTGGCGGAGTTCAGACACTAGTCTTATCTTGTCTTGAATGTTGTGCTCGGCTTGAGTTTTCTCAGCTCAAGCACTTTCATCGTCTTCTTGTCTGTCTTCATCTTTTGTATGAGCGCCATCTTGGCTGTGCGTGTGGTCTGGGCATGCTCAGGATGCGCACTCTCATCCTGGTGTTCATGTCTTTGTAGCGAACACGACCGCCCTACCTAGAAGGCTCAGTTTGCACGTGCTCACTTGCCCTCATGTTTGTTTCACCGAACACCGAACACACTTTTTGTGTTGAGAGGCACTTTTTTTAATAATTTACTAACAGCCGCGAGCGTTTTGCATGCTGCTTATGCGCCCTGCGCGTCTCGCATTGTAACCGCCTGCTGCGCCTCGCGCTTTTGCTGTTGCACGCTGTGCACTCGCAGTTGAAAAAAAGTAAACTCTGAGCGAAAAAATTTTGTTACGTCAGTCACGTCTTTTTCATTGTCCAATCAAATGAAAGAAGAGGCAGGGATTCCGTTGAGGTGACTGCAGTGTTTGTGTTGTCATGAAGACTTTTGAAGATAGAGGAGAGACTTGTGGTTGCTGTTTTGAGTTATCCGGTGCTGTATGACGTTGAATATCACAATATTATTAAATATTACAATTATACCAATATCAACAGCAACTCTTTGGCAAAATACGCAGCTGATTCAGTCGTTGCCTAGCAACATAAAAAGCACATCACACTTCTTTTTTTCTTGTCAGCAAAAAAGGCAGTGTGTTGCGCCTTGTGTTTTTAAAAAGAAAGCATGTTCTGTGTGATCGGCACCTTACATTGACCAAAAGTGACAGACATTTACATTGTTTATTTACTAGTTTTCTATTTTAAATAAATTATTATTCTTTTATTTATATTATTAAATAATCCTTTAAATGTTATATATAATGGTTTCATTAAAAAACATTAAGCCACACAAATGTTTTCAGAATTAATACTACTAATACTAATACTAAAAATTATTATTATTATTAATATTATTATTATTAATATTATTATTATTATTATTATTATTATTATTATTATTATTATTATTATTATTATTATTTTTATTAGCATCACGGTGGCGCAGTGAGTAGCACAATTGCCTCACAGCAAGAAGGTCGCTGGTTTGAGCTTCGGCCGGGTCAGTTGGCATTTCCGTGTGGAGTTTGCATGTTCTCCCTGTGTTGGCGTGGGTTTCCTCCAGGTGGTCCGGTTTCTCCCACAAGTCCAAAGACGTGCTATAGGTGAATTGGGTAGGCAAAAATGACCTTAGTTGTATGTGAGTGAATGAATGTGTATGGATGTTTCCCAGTGATGGGATGCAGCTGGAAGGGCATCCGCTGCGTAAAACATATGCTGGATAAGTTGGCGGTTCATTCCGCTGTGGCAACCCCAGATTAATAAAGGGACTAAGCCGAAAAGAAAATGAATTATTATTATTATTATACTCTAATTGAAGAGTTGAATAATGGCTACAGAACATTCTGCATTTACCTCAGTTTTCATCCAATTAACATTTAATATATTTTCAAGTCAAAAACATTCATTCATTCATTTTCTTGTTGGCTTTGTCCCTTGCGGGGTCGCCACAGCGGAATGAACCGCCAACTTATCCAGCGCGATTTTACACAGATGCCCTTCCAGCCGCAACCCATCTCTGGGAACTTCCACACACACATTCACACTCATACACTATGGACAATTTTAGCTTACCCAATTCACCTGTACTGCATGTCTTTGGACTGTGGGGGAAACCGAAGCACCCGGAGGAAACCCACGCGAACGCAGGGAGACAATGCAAACTCCACACAGAAATGCCAACTGACCCAGCCCAGCTGAGGTTCGAACCTGCGACCCCAGCGACGTTCTTGCTGTGAGGCAACAGCACTACCTACTGTGCCACTGCGTTGCCCCCAAGTCAAAAACAATAATTTTCAATTAAAATAAAAATTGAACAATAAAAATAATAAAATAAAATAAATGAATGTAGCCTTGGTGAGCATAAGAAACATACTTTGAAAACCTTTTAAAATCTTGGCCCAAACAGCAGTACGTGTAATGAACAAATCCATCAAACCAGCAGTCAATTTAAACATAAAATAAAAAGTAATAAACGTCAATAAGACACCACACAGTATATTAGTACCATAAAATAAATGAATGTTAAAACAGACGAATCTAATTGAGCATTGTGCAGAGGAGCTGCTAAATAGTTTTTAAGCACAAAATATTATGCAATAGTGCAGCCACATTTCACAGCCTCATATGAAATAACAGACTGTAACATTTCCAAAGTTTTACATGCACTAAAAAAAAAACTTCCACAGCATTCTCCCTTTATGAGAGACCCGGTTGCACAATCGGTGATCCTGGGTGCAGTAAAAAAAATGAGTTTGCAAGACTGCTGGAGAGAATAATCCTCAGTCAAACCGTCTTTTGATGGAGGTTATATGAGAGAGGAGTGTACCAACATGTTTTATGTTTCTCAAATGTGCAGCTGGAGGAATCAAATAATGGACTCGCTCAAAGACAGAAGAGCAGAAGGAGAGGGGGAGAAAAAAATGAGTGGTTCGCTTGTTTTCGAAGCCTTCCCTCTTAGCAGATGTTGTTAATTACACAAGCGTGTTTGACAAAGAGTTCAAATCGCACTGTTTTCAACTCAAACACAATTATTCTGCCAAGGTTTGTGTGCGTTGGCACGTCGTTTCATCTCTAGTATTGTTTGGTTTGTTATTAGCGGCTGTTTTCTCAGCATGTGTGTGTGTGTGTGTGCATGTAGCAGTTTCGCACAGGCCTCATGATGACTAAATATGGTCCCCTGGTCATTTCTTTACATTGCAGGCGGTGAGGGAGACTTGTAACATTTACGTTTCACAGATTTTATTCAAATGTGGGGACATGTGAAAAATAGTTCAGTCTTTTCCGGTCAACATCAATGCTGGTTTAGATTTTTGTTTAGATTTTGTGTTTTTACTTTAAAGTTCGTAGCGCACATTGTGCCTTTTATATAAACAAACAAACTAAACAATGAAATAAGTGAAGTTTCACAAACTAATTTTGAGAGGAGCACGTGACATGATCGACTACAGCTGATCCTCATCGCTAATCATTAGCTAGCCTATCAGATCATTCTAAAACTACTATAAATACCCTACCGAAAGCCGCAGTCACACTGGACTTTACTCCCCATAGACTTTCATTCATACGCACGCGAATGCATCAGACCGGAAACGCAGGGTCATGCGTTGAGTTTCGCAGGTTGCTGCAGTGCAAAGTTCAAGCTTGGTAAACTCTGACCTGCGAAATCGCATCACTTGACTGCGGGAGACCAATCCAGGATCAAAACATGACCTCTCCCTGCTGAAAAATCCAGCTTAAACCAGCCTAAGCTGGTTGGCTGGTTTCAGCTGGTCGACCAGCCTGGTTTTAGAGGGGTTTTGGCCATTTCCAGGCTGGTTTACAGTCATTTCCAGCCTGGTCTTAGCTGGTCAGGCTGGGAGTTGACCAGCTAAAACCAGCTTGACCAGCCAAAACCAGGCTGGTCAAGCTGGTTTTAGCTGGTCTAAGCTGGTCATTTTCCAGCCTGACCAGCTAAGACCAGGCTGGAAATAGCTGGAAACCAGCCTGGAAATGGCCAAAACCCCTCTAAAACCAGGCTGGTCGACCAGCTAAAACCAGCCAACCAGCTTAGGCTGGTTTAAGCTGGATTTTTCAGCAGGGCTCTGAACTGAAATTTAAAACATGGAGTAATCGCTCGCTTTTTTTAATGTCTAATCATCTTGTTTAATCCCGCCCCTTTTCGCAGCGCCGTACGACAGAATTTCGCAAGCTCAAACGCTAGTGTGACTTCGGCTTCCCCCCCTCCCCCTATCCTTTCCTTCTCCTCTTTCATGATTGGGCAACACTAGCTAGCACTGATGCCTCGCAGCAAGAAGGCCACAGGTTCAAATTCTAATTGAGCCAGTCGGCACTCCCTGCGCGGAGTTTGCATGTTCTCCCCGTGTTTGCGTGGATTTCCTCCGGGTCCTCCGGTTTCCTCCCACAGTCTAAAAAACATGTATTGTAATACAGTCATAAGCACTTAACGCATACATACATAATTAATTAGATATTAGCCTGAGTAAAGGGGGGGGGCACTCGAGAAACACCTGATCTCATATCCCTCATATCGCTCATTGACCAGGCGGGAACCTTGGGCTCATCTATCTCCGAGCTCAGGGTTCTCTCCCGGGACAGCATGCCAAAACCTGCTATCATAGTTGAGCATTATCGAAGTGTGAACTCTTGAAAATATAGTTGTTATAATTTTTGAAACTACTAACAGAGCTGACAGTAACAGTTGACGGTAACAGAGTTGAGATTTTTCATCTTTTTTTGCTTTAGCTCAAGATGTGATCAAAAAGAAGAAAGAAACTCAAACGGGTTAGTGACAAGTAAAGGGTGAGTAAATGATGACAGAATTTTCATTTTTGGGTGAACTGTGCCTTTAAGCACACGTCCTCATAACCATAATGTGTTTTTTTTTTTTGGGAGGGGGGGTCACAAATTTTGCAAACACTTTCTGCAATTACTGCATAATAATAATAATAATAATGATGATGATGATAATAATAATAATAATTAGAATCAGAGCTTTACATTAGTAGATTTCAGCGATGGTGGGTAAGACAGACACTCTCACTAGCCACTTTGGCTGGTTGAAGATCATTTTTAAATGATAGTTTTCTTAAAAGCAGGGTTCGACAATAAAGATGGCCCAATATGCGTGCAAATGTTATCTTAGAATCGAGAAGCAGCATTACTGACAAAAATAGCGTTCACGCGAGCAAAAGAAAGCAGGTGAATACGGAATGAGAGGATGATCACTCGCGCGCATCACATCACCTGTGCGCACGAGTGATCATCCTCTCATTCGGTATTTAAAAAGACTGTTTAAAAAGCATGCACGCTCCCGTTTCCTGGCACGAAGCATCTACTTTTTATATCGCACCGGATGTGGCCTGCCACCGCCACTGGGACTCTGGCCTGCCGTACATCCCTGCGCACCCCTCCGTGCCCCCTCCCTGCTCTTCACTTTCTAGATCGCATCAGATGTGGCCTGACTGACAGTTACTTTTGCCCGGTTGAAAATGCTTCCCCAGTCTGCCCCTGGTCCCCTTTAAATCTCCTTGGGTTGCTACAATGCTAATCATAACAACACAAAACAAAGCTAAGTAAATTCTCAATTTCATTTAATTCTACTGATTCAGGCCTGTAATATAATGCAGTCTAAATTAGGACTGGCAACGCAACTGTCACATTCTTGACCCGTTTCCTGTTTTTCCTTCGCGATGTGCAAAGCTATTAAAAGCCAATGGTAGGAAATACCACAGCTGATGTGAGTTGCCTGAGTGGCTAATGGTAATTATGCTTGATTTAAGCCGAATGTGTCATTAACTAATCGAGCGCTATTCTCCCAGTCTGAGGTCTGCCAACTTCTGCCCCTTCAAAAGGATCCCATTAGACTTCAATGGAGAGTAAACAGCCGGTCCGTACGACAGAGAGTTTAAAGAAACATCATCTATCACTCCGCCAGGTGTGACCTTGCTCCTTCAACACTGACACCGAGGAGAACGCTCTCTTTCTCAGGTCAGATGACAAAAGCTGTTATTATGGGATGTCTATGAAATGGCTGCATGGTTTATGACAGTTGAAGTCAAAATTATAAGCCCTCCTGTGAATTTTGTTTTCAAATATTTCCCAAATGATGTTTACCAGAGCGTGGAATTTTTCACAGTATTTCCTATAATATTTTTTTCTCCTGGTGAAAGTCTTATTTGTTTTATTTCGGCTAGAATAAAAGCAGTTTTTAATTTTTTAAAACCATTTATAGGTCAATATTATTAGCCCCCTTAAGCAATAATAAACCATCTTTATACAGTGATTTGCCTAATTACCCTAACTTGCCTAATTAACCTAGTTAAGCATTTAAATGTCATTTTAAGTTGAATACTAGTATCTTGAAAAATACCTAGTCAAATATTATGTGCTGTCATCATGGCAAAGATAAAATTGCGCGGCAGGCCAGACTCACTGTGGCAGGCCAGATTGACCGTCAGGCCACTGGGAAATGTCCTATGTTCCCTATAGCCAGTCCGCCCCTGGTGGCTGGAGATGAGTCTGAAATGAGGGAGACTCCTGGGAAAAACAGGAGTGTTGGCAGGTATGCTCACACACACACTCTGCACTGTGACTACTTCAATATTGTTGATCAACCGCGCTGGGCATTTCACTTTGTCTCACGCTAATTGCTGTCGACCAATCGCAACAGACTGTCATCGGTCCAATCAGCACAGATTAGCTTCACGTTAAGGAGGGGTTTGGGAGCAAATGAATCGCTGAACAATTCATATGGGAGTCGCTGGGATAATTAGGTAAAAATAAATGCTTATTATAAGACCATGAAAGTGTTTTTTGACCTTGCATGCAGATCAGTATGTTGTTGGAGACCCATAAAACCAAAATATGAGCCTTTTTAATGTATAATAGGGGCTCTTTAAATATTAATTGACTTTTAAAGTCAAAACAGATTTAGGGCCCTATCATACACCCGGCGCAATAAGGTGCAAGACGTGTTTGGCTTGATTTGTTGTTATTTTCAGACCAACGCAACAGTAATTTTCACATTTTGCACCACTTTGTTTAAATAGCAAATCTATTTGTGCCACTTTGTGGACTCATGGGTGTGCTGGTCTAAAATAGAGGTGTGTTAAGGCGCATTGTTGACGCGTTGCTATTTTGAGAAACTAAAATAGTCTGCGCTATTGACCTGCTGAAAGTCCAACAAAGAGTGCATTAGTTATGTGTCTATGCTGGTCTAAACACCTACACATTGCTTAATACACAGCGGATGTTCAGCAATACACAAATGTTTTTACATATGAAAAAATTAAAGGATTAAAATTTGATTTAATAAAATTAAATAAAGATTTGTCCATCTGAGGTTTTGGAGACATATGCATCACCATGTGGGGCATAAGAATAGGATGTGTGTTTGGATATAACTCATTTTTTGACCACACTTCATTATTAATGTTCATTTATTCCTGAAATGTTCCTGAATGAAAGTGAAAGTGCCAAACTGCAGTTAAAGTTGACAAATTAAAAATGAAACACCCGAAATCACATGAAACAGCGGAGTAAATGTGGATAGCGTGGTGATGCATTGATAATATTTGAATCATGTGCTATAACATGTAAAACAGGATCATGAAAGGAACATTCAAAAGCAACTCATGTAAACACCTTAATCATATTACTGTCTTATTCAGATTAAGGCAAATTATTCAATTACTGATGTCCATGTAAACGTAGTCATTGTCTATCTCCCCTGCGTCTGTGTTGATGCAGCTGTAGTGCATACTGAAACTTCCCTTTTCATGCAAACCCTTCCCTCTTTCGCCACTCGACACTCCCAGCTAAACAAAGCTGGACTCACCCACTTTCCAGACTTTTTTCAAACTAGAGGTGTGATAACACCCTGCTGAGACAGGGGGGGTTCATGGCCCTTTAAGATTGTAACAGTAGGGCACACAAAATTAAGCATTTGCACAAGTATATTGCATACAAATCAATGTAAACGTGAGAACAGAGGTGGGCTACTGTCCCACGAGAAAAACAACACAAAATATGGGATGCGTTTGTCGCGAATGTGCAGAATTTGCCTTATTCGCATCTTCCACATTTGGTGTAAAACTCGGTTGTAGTGTCCACACTATAGACTGATTTCACGTGGCCGCAATTATTAACAGCGAAATCGAGGCTGCGGTGGGAAAAAAACCCGGAAGTATAGACTGAGTCACACAGGAATGTTGTGTACCTGGCTGTATATCTTATCAGCGAAGAGAAAGTGACAAAAATTTATGATTTCAGCGCCTTCCGAGTGACCCTAAGGTCCGTTCTGAATGAATAGTGAAAATAAAAAAGGATATTTGACCTCATTTTCAGCTAAGTTAAGGGAAATGGCACTACTTAGCTAACGTTTTCTTTCCCAAACACACATTTTAGATGCCATTCATCAAACTCAAGTTAATGAACTGAGTCTTTAACTATTTTAGACTAGTCACGATACAAAATTTCCGTAATGAAATATAAAAAAACGCCCATTTCTCGTTAACATTTAAGACACTGTTCATGGAGTTCTTAAACAGCGCTGATTGGCCATTGTGTTCATGTGCTCAACAGAAATCACTCTGATTGGCTGTGAAGCCAGGTCATCAGTTCACCTCACCGCTGTTTACTGTGTGCAAACACAGACGAGCGATCCGCTGATGAATCGACTGATCTTCACGGCTTTAAAACACTCCAATATCCGTCTATGTGTGTTTTCAATCTGTGAAGAGCAGGAAGCTAATAACCTTCACAGTCATTCAGTTGAGCACTGGTGAATACTACGGCAAATCAGCGGTGTTTATGAGCGCGCTCAGCGGCGCGTTAATGTTAGCGGCAAATTTACGTTTTTAAAACTTCAGTACCGGGACAACACTGTTAAAGACAACACGAAGATGTGCTACAGAGGTGTACAGTGTTTTATCACTCACCGGGTTACATAGGCTGAAGCAGGGAAGCGTCCCCACGGTGTTTACCTGCTGCCCTGGACTGAAGTCTAAGAGGACACTTAAGTGTATCACTCTTGAAGAGATTGTGATGTTGTTTGACACCTACTATGCTTTTAATTGTTTAAATGAAACTGAACGGAATGATATTAAAGTGATGTTTACACCATTTCTGCATTTTGAAGTCACAGCAACAGCTGGAGGTTTGTTGTACACAGCATGTTGTTGCAATGTTTACAGTGCTGATCCTATACGGCTTTCTTCCCACCGTAGCCTCGCTTTCGTGTTCTAAAATGGCGGTCGCGTGAAATAAGCGTATTACACTGTACACAGAGTTTTGGAAAATCTTCACTCTGGCCAGAGTTGTCAGAAAATATCAGTTTCAGTCACCTGACACTGCGCTTTCATGTGGACAAACAGCAAAACCCTATAGTAAAAAGTGCGGTTTTAAAAATAGCCATGCTCATGTGGACCGGGCCTTACATTCTTGGCTGCAGATTCGTAATTTTGTCCTTGCGTGCCAGTAATGAGAATGTATGCGTTTGTGCGCAGGTATGAAACCCAGTTCGATTTTGAAGAGTTTTGTGAGGTCCAGGGGTGGAGTTAGGTAAACACGCCGAACAGCCTGTCCTGTGTCCCTGGGACGGAAGCCAAGGTGACACCAACAAGGCAGCTCAGATACACGGAGAGCGCCGCATGCTAGAATCCACACACACCTGCCCAGCCTAGTGGAGGGGTTTCAATAACACCAAGGCCAAATACCTCCCTGCTAATATTGACTCAGACAGTGGAAAGGATATTGATGGGTCTTGTGTGTGTACACAGGAAGAACAGTGGCATTGTTTGGGAGGCCTTCTTTTCTGCTGTCCGGAGAGCTCTTTATCAGCGGCTGTGTGTGGAGAGCTTGTGCAAAGTTGGTTTTCTGATAACGTGGGCTGCAAACGCCACAGGAGATGCACTGTTATGCTATTTGCTCAAACGATAAGGCAGCTTAATGTATTGGAGTGAAACCTACATGTTGTTGCAGACTCTGTGACTTCACTTCTTCGTTGTAGCGATAAATCATTGCTGGAATATTTTACTCATGGACACCTTTTGGACTGAATCTGCCATTTAAGGAGGCATGGTGGCTCAGCGGTCAGCACTGTTGCCTCACAGCAAGAAGGTTTCTGGTTTGAGTCCCGGCTGGGCCAGTTGGCATATCTGTGTGGAGTTTGCATGTTCTGTCCGAGTTGGTGCTCCGGGTTTCCCCACAGTCCAAAGTCATGCACTATAGGTGAATTGGATTAACTAAATTGGCCTAGATAATGTCATGTTTTTCAGACAGAAATACTTAGTGTAGCAGTATTGAGATGTGTGAAATTAAACTGAAACTGAAAAATAGGCTATGCAAAAGTTTGGGCACCCTCTCTTTTGTGTAGATTTCAAAAAGTAGTCACTTAATGCTGATTGATTACAACACAACATTGATTTGAGAGACTCAGTGAACCTTAAAAATTTGAACACAAGTGTAACCAATCATGAAAAAGGATATTTAAGATAGCTGAGTGCTAGTTGTGCTTCTCCTCATCCTCCTAGGGCCTGAGTGTCCACATAGGTGGACAGCACATTTTTAGCTCTTAAGTGGCTACTTAAAATACTTTGAATTTTATATTTTGTTACAGACATACGGTGTCATCCTGCAACTGTTTTGCACCATATGAAATGTCCCAAACCCTATTTTTTAAACTGTCCAAAATGGGAAAATTTTTGTTTTTACTCTCTGATAGTCAAAAAAATTCTATGTTAAATAGAAAATTCTGGAAAAAGTGTTTTATGTATATTTGGACCACGAGTCCAGATATATGGACATCATTTTTTTCTAAGTGTACATCATATCAAAAGATGATACTTAGGCTTTTATCCTAATTAGGTTCCAATAAGCCCAAATAGCAAAGAGAAATGCATGTAAAAAACACCTTGGGCCTTAAGAGGTTATTGTGAAACTGAAAGTAGGAACATGGGAAACTCAAAAGAACTTTCTAATGACCTAAAAACTAGAATCATTTACCAAAATCAATTAGGAAAAGGATACAAAAAGCTATCACAAAGGTTTAGGGCAGGGCTATTCAATTGGTGGCCCGCGGGCCGAACCCGGCCCCCGAGGCAATTTGTTCCGGCCCTCCAAATAGTGTGACAAAGACATCAAAAATAAATTTTAGTTCAGTCGAAAAACGGCCGCTATAGTTATGAAGTGAGGTGCGCCTGTTCAATACAGCATGAGCTGCAAGCTGCGCAGAGCGTGAGTCACCTGACATTCAGGAAGTAGCGCGGGCAGCCAAAAATATTTGGATATGTTTGTAGAAAAGGCCTTTTGTACTATGCACTGATATCGTCAATAGGGATGCAACGATTAGCCGATTTCACTATAAACTGCCCTTTAATTCGTCACAATTAATCGCAAAGGCTTCTCTAAGCCGCATTTCTGTTGCACGGAAAAAAACAAAACTGCTGCAGTTAAACAAAGTTATGCCAAGTTGCCAACTGTGCCCTAGTTTAAAGTTCCAAGAATGTACACTGAGGCTAATACGCACGCACACCGGATTAACGCAGCGGCCATTCCCATATCCTGTCTTTTCCGCTTGCAAGTTTCTTGTTTCTAATGTAAGAATATATGACAATATGCGCGCACAAGCGGAGCAACGCGCTTGCCTCTTTGCGGGCGCACGCAGTAGAAAACATCTCACGGTGAGAGTTGTGCGTGCCTTTCAGTGCAGTGTAAACAAAAGATATGTTAGACGAATTAATATTAAGATGATCATGTATGCATGAACGCAGATGGCAACAACAGGTCATCTAAATAGCTACTTACCTAATATAAAGCTTGAATTTACATTAGACGTGATAACCGTCAAACCCTGATTATTCTTCACACAATATAATCGTACAACCAAAATCTATAATTGTTGCATCCCTAATTGTTATGCACTTCAAAAAATAACATACGAATGTGTCTGAATGTAGAAGAAGCCTACTTCAGCAATGCACTGCTTTTGTTGTGCTCTGAAATACAACATTTGAAAGTTTGTAAAAAAAAAAAAAAGGTTATTGTACAATGCAGTGATGTTATGTAGTTTCAAAATACAATATACTAACATTTTAATGTAGAAAAAGCCAACGTGGGTGTCTTAAGGAGCAAAAATACAACATATATGGGCTCTTATATTGCTGTTGTGTTATCACTCATATAGCAAGTCATATGTCTCCGGCCCTTCGTTTGGGATGCTTTTCATGAACCGGCCCCCATGACAAACTAATTGAATAGCCCTGTCTTAGACTCTGCCCCTTTTAGGCTTTGATCCTAATTGTGCCATTTTGGTGACTGTCGCTTTAAATTCAAATGAGAGTGTGCTCTTTTCATAAAAGGGCGGAGCTACAAATGCCTGTGTGTCATAGATATATACATTAGATGTCGCCTACCCTGCTGTTGTCTATTAGAAGGAATGCGTCAATAGAGCCGCCATTTTAGTACAGGGTAGCACTCCTTTGAAATGAATGCGGGACCAAGGTGCAATGGAGGACTGTGGCCATCCAAAGCCAGATATATACACATATACACATATATCTATGATCAGGAGTTTTCCCGCTGGTCAGTATGCAAATATTTTTTTTTAATTACAAAAAATTATAATTTTACATCACTTTTCTACATTGATGGATGTGACCGCACGGGCATTCCTGACAAAGAGTGTGTATTTGTGTGCATGGAAATGTATTATCCTACCCTCCCTGTTTATCTAATCCATGTCCTGAAACACACCTCCTCTCCTGCCTTCACTACTCATTCTGACAGAGGGAGCGATTCGTTTGTGAATGAATCTCCGTTATGAACGACTCGTTCACTTAGCCGACACGTTTCTAGCACCACGGCATTGTTGTTATATTTTTTATAGCGTTGTTTGCTTATTTTATTCAACAAATTTAGCATAAGCCTAGAATTTAGTGCGAGTTGGGGCTACTTTGCCTTATGGTGAATGCAGTAGGTAACTGTATTATCATCAATAACATTACTTTAGCACAAAAGTTTATAACATACAAAAACATAAAAAACAAAGTCTTACCTATGAGATGTGATGACTTTGTGCTTTGTTTTCTTTGTTTGCTCGTTACTACACCCGTACACAGCGCTAAAGTTAAGCATCTTCACATTGGCACATTGTCTTGTCTAGTGCGGTTGAATGACTTTTGTCCTAGGAGCACTGTACAAATGTGGCGGCGCTATTGACGCATGCTCAGGGTCCCTGTGTGATATCTAGTGTATATATCTATGCCTGTGTGTCAGCATAGTGGCAGATTCAAAAACAAGACTAATGTCCTATGCTAACGAGGGAGAGATAGTCACTAGTGGGAGGGGCTTTCCCCCTCTGATGACACGTACAAAGGGAGAATGTCAAGCAGACTGTTTTGATCAAGTGTGATCCTAAAAAATAAAATTAATACATTTTTACCATCAGAAGCTGGTTATATTCACAGACTGTCAAACAATGACAAGTGTTGAACTTCAAATCAATCAAATCAAATCAAAGTTCCACCATGCATATCTGAAAAAGAGTGTGTGTTCAGGTGTAGCGGGTTCACAGGTCACCTGAGCTCCCTTGCTTTCATATTCTTCAGCTTCAGAAGCAGGTATGACGGAGGCACAGGATGTTTAAAGGAGAGCAGATAATCTTACAGGCCGCAAGGATCAGTTAAGCTTCTTGTCAAGTGCTCTTCTTCAGATCAGACCCTACGGCGCAACCATGACATGTCAGGGTGACAGTCTAGACGGCAGCTGTCTCACTGAGAACATTTCCAAAACTCCACAAGCAGGAATCATTTGTCTTTTTTTCCAGCCCAGTCAGAGGGGAAGTACAATTTTCCCTGCATATTTGCTTGAAGATAAGGGCTTCATTGGACCGTGTGCCCTACAGAAACATTCCATCAAAACTGTCTCCGAATGTAAACACGGGCGCTGACGCTTTCAGGCATACAAGTGTTAAAGAGCACCTGCTAGGACCCGTGTTATAGAGGCTAAACAAGCTGAGGAGAAATATTAGAAGAGGGAAATATGGTCGGTATTTTTACTCTTCTAAACGATTTAAATGTTATTTTGCAGGTAATTGTCTGTATTTTTTTACAGAATTTTCCAGTTTTTTTATTATACAGTGAAATAACTTGTTTTACAGATATTTTCTGTAATAAAAAAAATAACATAAAATTTGCAGTTATTGCTTGTATTTTGGCATTACATTATTTTTCTGTTTTTTAAAGGAAATGTTCTGTATTTTCAGAAAGTAACACGTAATTTTACGTTAATATTTACAGATTATTCCTGTAAAAATAGGGAAACAATAATTCAGCCAAATTGTTTTTAGTGAAGACAGTAATCACATGAAGATTAAAATGCGGTTAATAATGTCAAATAATTTCATTGTTTATATAATGCATGCACTGTAATCTATAAAATGCTTATTTTACTACTCTAACAATGTTGCTATGCTAATTGTTACGATCTAGCAGGGGTGCTCAATCCTGTTCCTGGAGATCTACCTTCCTGCAGATTTCTGTTACAACCCATATCAAACACACCTGCCTGTAATTATCAAGTGCGGTTCAGGTCCTAATTAATTGGTTCAGGTGTGTTTGATCAGGGTTGGAGCTGAATTATGCAGGAAGGTAGATCTCCAGGAACAGAATTGAGCACCCCTGATCTAGAGCCTGGAAAACTACACACACGCTACTTTAACAAACTACAACTCCCAGCATGCACCTTGCACACCCGGGTTCCTAATTCTGACTGATTAAACACACAGCCAGAAGATCGTTATGGACTGATTTCAAGGACTATAAACTCAGCACACAGAAACACATCGTTGCTGAGTCTTATGCTGTGTTCACACCAGATGCAGAATGCGCTATTTGCGCATAAATAGCCGCGTGAACATTTAAGTTTACTCGCTTGATTTACTCGCTTACAACAGGAATCGATTCGCGTGATGGGCAGGGCCTCTGTTTGCCCGGTGACTCTGGCTTCATTGCTAAATGGCTAACAAGGATTTTATTGAGAAATTAACTGTGTTTATGTGCTTTATGAAGGCTGAAAAACAGCGTCGATTCATTTGGAGCCGTGTCTGAGTCCACTACAGTAGATCCTTTCAGAGGTGCACCGAGCTCTGTGAGCTCATAAACTCCTCCAGAAACTTAACCTGGATGATGGAAGCATACAGCGGTGCTTCTGACTGAGCCGAGCCCAGATTGATGAACTGTTGTCGGTGTGTGCAGGAGGATTTTCCCCCGGGACACCAACAACAGGCGCTACGTCATAATCACACCACCACAAGAGCAAGCTCCTGATTGGTTAACACAGCGCGAATATCCGCTAAAGTTCAGATTTTTTAACTTAAGCGTTTCACGCGAAACGCATCAAACAAGCAAAGAGCTTAATTCGCCATTTGCGTCATTCGCGCCACGCCATTCATGCAAATTGCGCCGCAGGATGTCTATTCATGCCTTTGCATTGACTTAACATGTAAATCACTCGCCCTTGACGCTTCTTCCGCGTCTGGTGTGAACACAGCATTAAACTGTTTAGTGAGCTTTACGACGCATTTCCCCTTACCTTTACCCTTACCGTTTGACCCCTTTATTTTATTTGCCGCCTTTATGCTTGGGATTATTTCTACGCACCTGTTTGTTCCTGTTTCAACCTTTAATTGCAAGACAATTCTCCTAATAAACTGCTATTTGATCCTCAACTTTGTTGTGCAGGCGTCCTCACGTGACACTAGCCTTGTTTTTGTTGTTAAGCAATGACCAAATGTGTTATTTGAAGAAAAAAAAAAGCAATAAAACATTAGATATACAGTTGAGCTCAGAATTATTAGCCCCCATTAAATTATTATTTCCTTTTTAAAATATTCCCTAAATTATGTTTAACAGAGCAAGGAAATTTTCACAGTATGTCTGATAATGTTTTTTCTTCTGGAGAAAGTCTAATTTAATTTATTTCAGCTAGAATAAAAGCAGTTTTTAATTTTTTTAAAGCCATTTTAAGGTCAAAATTATTAGCCCCTTCAAGCAATATTTTTTTTTCAATAGTCTACAGAACAAACCATCCTTATACAATAATTTGCCTAATTATCCTAACCTGCCTAGCTAACCTAATTAACCTAGTTAAGCCTTTAAATGTCATTTTAAACTGTATAGAAGTGTCTTGAAAAATATCTAGTCAAATATTATTTACTGTCATCATGGCAAAGATAAAATAAATCAGTTATTACAGATGAGTTATTAAAACTATTATGTTTAGAAATGTGCTGAAAAAAAGTTTCTCTCCGTTAAACAGAAATTGGGGGATAAAATATACAGGTGGCGAATAATTCTGACTTCAACTGTATAACAATTTTGTATTTTTTTCAAGCAAATTGTTTTTGAGTTTTACCTACATATCCTAAAAATGTTTGTTAAACTATATTATAATTATAGTTAAATTTGCAGGGTTTTATGACAACAGAAATTATTTGAACCTAAGCTTTTTTAGTCTTTCATTATCAATGCATGTTAAAAGTGCAAAAATGTATGGAATATTTAGAGATTTCATGCATGATTACATGAATTAATCTGTATAATCACATTAATTAATGTGAATACACTGATAACCTGCATTATTACAGTAATAATCATTTTAATCACATTAATTAATTTGTATAATTGAATTAATAACCTCTATAATTACAGTAATAATCTTTAAAATTACATTAATCTGTAAAATTACAATAAAAATATATATATTTACAGTAATAATTTGTAAAATGACAGCAATACTCTGTATAAAGCTGCGGTCACACTGCACTTTTCTCACCATAGACTTCCATTCAATTTGTTTCGAAAAGGTACCACCCCAGTACCTTTATTTCTGAGAGTGTATGAAATATACATTCAAAGATTAACATCAACCTTTTAACATTAATTTCGAAAAGGTACCACCCCAGTGAAGGGGGGGGGGGGGGGGGGGGGGGGGGGGGGGGGGGGATATAATTCAGCAAACCTATGCTGAAGAAGGGACCCAAGACACAGGTCTACTTAAACCAGATTATGGCAAAAATTTAAGGGTGGGCCACAGTACCACATTGCAAACATCCAAAACACCATTTTTGTGTTGTAACCCTACTAAACAGTAAAATGAATCTGATTGCTTCAGCTGTTACTGGCATTCATGCCGTTATTTATTGTAATTCGTGTAATTGTCACCAGACTCTGTGTTAATTTGTTTACAGTTTTAGAGGTTGAGAAGCATACCATTCCTCCGTTGTGTGCCAACAGCCTCGTGTGCTCAAAAATAAGCTGTCTTAGAGCGCCACCGAGCGGCCATTTTGTGAAGTTTTGCAGCGCTGTAGTAGATTATGACTCACAGTATACAAATTAGTTTATATTTCGGTAGGCTAATTATGAACAGTATTGATTCAGCGCATACACTAGTAATATGAATTAGAAAGGCTACGTTTTTTTTTTGTTTTTGTGACTTGCTACACGCACCCATTTTATATATACATAAACAGAATTATATAGCTAACTAAAATATATATTTTTTTTAAATGATCACCAAATCAGCATGTTAAAATGATTTCGTATGTGACACTGAATATTCAGCATAAAATATATTAAAATAGAAAACATTTACTTTAAGTAAAACAATATAAAAATAGACTCCTCTTCATAACTTTATTTTTATTGACCCCAAAGTTTTAAATCATAGCCTAATTATTTTTAGTTATATATAGTTTTCTCATGTCAATACAACATGACCATATTTCAGTTTGTTTATTCTAAACTATAAGTGAAATACTCATGTTCCAGTTTAACTTTCAAGAGGAACCCCTCCCTGCTGAAAAATCCAGCTTAAACCAGCCTAAGCTGGTTGGCTGGTTTTAGCTGGTCGACCAGCCTGGTTTTAGAGGGGTTTTGGCCATTTCCAGGCTGGTTTCCAGCCATTTCCAGCCTGGTCTTAGCTGGTCAGGCTGGAAAATGACCAGCTTTAACCAGCTAAAACCAGCTTGACCAGCCTGGTTTAAGCTGGACACAGCTGGTTTTGGCTGGTC
This sequence comes from Danio kyathit, assembly GCA_903798195.1. Classification (NCBI taxonomy): domain Eukaryota; kingdom Metazoa; phylum Chordata; class Actinopteri; order Cypriniformes; family Danionidae; genus Danio; species Danio kyathit. Next base: position 6,516,655 of record LR812531.1, on the reverse strand, counting down.
AAGCTGGTTTTAGCTGGTCAACTCCCAGCCTGACCAGCTAAGACCAGGCTGGAAATGGCTGGAAACCAGCCTGGAAATGGCCAAAACCCCTCTAAAACCAGGCTGGTCGACCAGCTAAAACCAGCCAACCAGCTTAGGCTGGTTTAAGCTGGATTTTTCAGCAGGATATAGACAGACAGACAGACAGACAGACAGACAGACAGACAGACAGACAGACAGACAGACAGACAGAGAGATAGATAGATAGATAGATAGATAGATAGATAGATAGATAGATAGATAGATAGATAGATAGATAGATAGATAGATAGATAGATAGATAGATAGATAGATAGATAGATAGATAGATAATGCAACATTATGGCACAAGAATCACTGTAAATAAACTCTGAAAAGTTTTTCAGAGCATGTGTCTTTGTTTTGTTTTTCAATTCATGATGTGGAATTAGCAAAACCAGTATCCCTGCTAAATAAAAACAGCTTAAACCAGCCTAAGCTGATTGGCTGGTTTTAGCTGGTCGACCAGCCTGGTTTAGAGGGTGTTTGGCCATTTCCATGCTGGTTTCCAACCCTTTCCAGCCTGTTCTTAGCTGGTCTGGCTCGAAAATGAGCTTGACCAGCCTGGTTTAAGCTGGACATAGCTGGTTTGGGCTGGGCTCCCAGCCTGGCGAGGCTGGTCAAGCTGGTTTTAGCTGGTCATCTCCCATCCTGACCAGCTAAGACCAGGCTGGAAATGGCTGAAAATCAGCTTGAAATGGGCAAAACCCCTCTAAAACCAGGCTGGTCGACCAGCTAAAACCAGCCAAGCAGCATAGGCTGGTTTAAGCAGTTTTTTCAGCAGGGATATGCTACACGCACACATTTTATATACCTAAAAAGTATAAAATTATACCTAAAATCAACAGTAATACCAATAATTCACTGATAATAACAAAAATAAATATAGATTTTAACATGAGCACCAAATCAGCATATTAAAATGATTTCGTAAGCATCATGTGACTATTCAGCACCACCATCATGGAGAAAGTAAACATTTGAAGACATAATAAAATAGAAAACGTTTACTTTAAATGTAATAATACAAAAATAGACATGTCAGTTCATAACTATATTCTTATTTTCCCCAACATTTTAAATTATAATGATATTTTCATAGTATTCTCATGTTAAGACAACTTACATAACCATATTTCAGTTTCTTCATTCTAAAATATAACTGAAATCCTCATGTCCCTGTTTAGCTTTCAAGAGGAACCCTATAGGTAGGTAGGTAGGAAGGTAGGTACACTCTTAGAAAAAAGGTACAGGAGCTGTCACTGGGGCAGTACTTTTTCAAAAGATACATATTTGTACACAAAGAGTTTCTAGTGGTACCTCAAAAGCGCATATTGCTGCCCAAATGTACCTAAAAAGGGCCTTTGAGCGACCATTATGGACCATTCCATAAGAGGAGACAGACAGACAGACAGACAGACAGACAGACAGACAGACAGACAGACAGACAGACAGACAGACAGACAGACAGACAGACAGACAGACAGATAGATAGATAGATAGATAGATAGATAGATAGATAGATAGATAGATAGATAGATAGATAGATAGATAGATAGATAGATAGATAGATAGATAGATAGATAGATGGCACAAGAATCACTGTAAATAAACTCTGAAAAGTTTTGTTTGGAGTCTGTTTGAAAGGTTAGAGGGTGAGTGCTTGTTTTCCAGCTACTTCATTCAGATCATAAAAGTGAAGGGCCCAGAGTTTACTACACCCTTAACCACAGTTACAGTGGACTCGCATCAATGTTGAGCCGCATACGAGCTTCCCACATACAGCCATAAAACACAAACATCACAAGGGGGAAAAAGAGTCTCTCCTGACATTCTATAAAGCATTTATTTCATGGAGGGAGAAAGACAAATACACTGGAATACCTTTCCTTAACACCACTGAACATTCCCTTTATTTCAATTAATACACTCCAACAAGCATGAGTGGTGTTCTTAACCCAACACCAAAATCTGCTCTTTAATAATATTCCTTCAAATCAATAAGAAGCATACAATTGAAGTCAAACTTATTAGCCCTCCTGTGAAATTTTAATTCTTTAATAAAATATTTCCTAAGTGCTGTTCAATGAAAAGAAGATTTTCTGGTAACACATTACAATAACTGTACATTAATGTTAGTTAATTCATTAGTTAACATGAATTAACAGTGGACAACACATCTGTTAAGCATTACTTAATCTTTGTTAATGTTAACTGAACCTACACACACAGGCCACTTTATTAGGTACACCTGTCCAACTGCTCTTTAACGCAAATTTCTAATCAGCCAATCACATGGTAGCAACTTAACGCATTTAGGCATGTAGACATGGTCAAGACGATCTGCTGCAGTTCAAACCGAGCATCAGAATGGGGAAGAAAGGTGATTTAAGTGACTTTGAACATGGCATGGTTGTTGGTGCCAGACAGGCTGGTCTGAGTATTTCAGAAACTGCTGATCTGCTGGGATTTTTACGCACAACCATCACTAGGGTTTACAGAGAATGGTCTGAAAATGGGAAAATACCCACTGAGCGGCAGTTCTGTGTGCGCAAATGTCTTGTTGATGCCAGAGGTCAGAGGAGAATGGCCAGACTGTTCGAGCTGATAGAAAGGCAACAGTAACTCAAATAACCACTTGTTACTATCAAGGTCTGCAGAAGAGCATCTCTGAACGCACAACACGTCCAACCTTGAGGCGGATGGGCTACAGCAGCAGAAGACCACACCGAGTGCCACTCCTGTCAGCTAAGAACAGGAAACTGAGGCTACAATTCACACAGGCTCACCAAAATTGGACAATAGAAGATTGGAAAAACATTGCCTGGTCTGATGAGTCTCGATTTCTGCTGTGACATTTGGATGGTCGGGTCAGAATTTGGCGTCAACAACATGAAAGCATGGATCCGTCCTGCCTTGTATCAATGGTTCAGGCTGGTGGTGGTGGTGTAATGGTGTGGGGGATATTTTCTTGGCACACTTTGGACCCATTAGTATTAATTGAGCATCGTGTCAATGCCACAGCCTACCTGAGTATTGTTGCTGACCATGTCCATCCCTTTATGACCACAGTTTGCCCATCTTCTGATGGCTACTTCCATCAGGATAACACGCCATGTCATAAAGCATGAATCAGCTCAGACTGCACCAGGAGTTCACTGTACTCAAATGGCCTCCACAGTCACCAGATCTCAGTCCAAAAGAGCACCTTTTTGGGATGTGGTGAAACGGGAGATTTGCATCATGGATGTGCAGCCGACAAATCTGCAGGAACTGCATGACGCTATCATGTCAATATGGACTAAAATCTCTGAGGAATATTTCCAATACCTTGTTGAAACTATGCTACAAAAAATTAAGGCAGTTCTGAGGGAAAAGGGGGGTCCAACTCGGTACTAGTAAGGTGTACCTAATAAAGTGGCCGGTATATATATATATATATATATATATATATATATATATATATATATATATATATATATATATAAACACATATATTCAAGCCAAAATTATTCATACCCTTGCATATATATAGCATTTATATATATTGCATTTACAAACAGAATGAGAGTGAGGACAGTTGTGTTTCAATTGACTCTCTACAAATAAATGACTTTTGTATGGTTTAACAAAAAACCCTATTAGACATTCATTTGAAGTATAGTTTAATATGAAGGTGTGTATACTATAATATATGTAAATAAGCAAACCAATGGTTTAGAGCACAATGACCATAAAATAAATGTGTGTCAGCTGCTTTTCTACAGCCAGGTGTTGTTTAACTGGGTCGAAGTCACGGGACCAACTCGATCCCTTACAGACACACAACACACATTTCCCTCGACAGTGTGTGTGTGTGTACAGATGTTCCTTAAAACCCATAATCTGTCATTTGGGAGAAATCTGAATTCGCAGCCTTCAGCTACAAGGCAGAACCGTTCTTCAGGAAATATATGTAGCGACAGCTGCGGTCCACTCCCACTAACACTGCTGAATAAACCACTGTCTTGGATCAAATCCATTACACACCACCTCAGCATGCAAGATCCACCATGAAGAAAGATCTCTGTGAAGGTCTGAGCACTTTGAAAACTTGGCACACTAACCAAACCCAAACAAGCATTTGGAGAGTTTTCACACAGGTTCCATTTAAAATATAACACACACAATAGCCTACACACTTTTAGATGGGTCATGACATGGATTTCTATTATTCTTATTCTTATTACTACTACTATGTTCCTTAAGTTACAATATAAATACATTTTTGTACACAATATATACAGTTGAAGTCAGAATTATTAGCCCCCCTGTATATTAAACATAATAGTTTTAATAACTCATTTCTAATAACTGATTTCTTTTATCTTTTATGATGACAGTACATAATATTTGACTATATATTTTTCAAGATACTAGTATTCAGCTTAAAGTGACATTTAAAGGTGCAGTATGCAAGTTTGACAGCCAGTGGTTGAACTAGGTATTGCATTCCTGGATCAAAGCAAACGCTAGTTCAGGTTGCCAGATTGAGGACCAACAAGGCTAATTTAGTCGTGTTCTAAATTAAAGCAAACACATGCAATTCAGCATGTACATTTAATAATGTTAAAGAGGTTTATTATGTATTCAATAGATTATAAACCTTATCATTTCGTGAGTGAGTGCACTATTCTGTGCTTCTAAATGGCTGTATTTAAATTTCTGTCCTGTTTCATCTGATGCAAACAGCCAAATTGCTTATTACTGCAAATCTCGTCACGTACCGTGTTGTTAGGACCATAGACTGTAAAAGATATGGACGTAGTGTCCGTGACGTCACCCATAGGTTTCTGAACACTGCAAAAGAAGCCACAAGTAGGCGCAGCCAACCGTCGCCATTTTGTTAGCGCGTCATCGCACCAAACGCGGCATACCAAATAAGGGCAAAGAGGCGGAGAGTGAGCGGAGCTACAGACGCATGCTTGATTCTCAGCATTTTGCTTGGACCTGGATTAAAACCATAAACAGACTTATTACTTTGGGAGAACGTTTAATACTTCAATGCCTGTGACTCGTTTGTGTTCTGACCACATGTGCTTGGTTGTACACTATATTAATAAAGTGTTTAGACTTTTAAAAACACTGTTGTAATACATTGAGCCACTAAACATTGTTCTTATGACGTTTTTCGACAGGAGGAAAACGCGAATTACTATCAAACACTTCAGATATAGTCTGTGTTCGTAAATGCAAGGCTGTTTATAAAAATCCAGCACTAACACTGTATGACAACGCTTCAGATGACTGTTTTATAGCCTACAGCTAATCAATCTGTCAGATTCTGGAGTGCAATACTGGTCTAAAGAACATTTAAATGATAAATGATCTTAAATAAAACAAATACATTTATAGAGATGGTATATAAGCATATAAATTCCCTCACCTGTGAAATGGAGTCTACTTGAATGGTTTGTAAGCACAATTAAGTCCACACAGCATGCCATATCATCTGATAATTGCAGGAAATAATTCCAAAAGGCAAATGACGGTGTAAAGAAACATTAACCAAAACAAATACACGATTTATATGCCGAGCTCAGCGGCTAATTAGCCAGAATCAGCTGAGGTGACGAGACAGCGACCAGCGAGACCTAGCTGTCACTCAAGTGGCCACGCCCTTAATTATGCAAACTTAATATAACCTAATAAAAACGAAACGGATGAGTTATAAAAAAATTCACCCCCCTCACAGTTGTCACGAAGGGTAATCATAGCTATATGCACCAAAGCCATCGTTTGTACCAGGCTGTAAACATGTTTTTATCAGCTGTAAAAATGGCCAATTTACCAATGCAGAAAGAAAGCCCTTGGACTTCCTGGAGCCAGCCCCCCAGGCGAGTCGATGAACTGCAGTTTTAGTTACTTCCGTATTGGCTTCCCGAGGGAGAGCGGGAGGTTGCCGCTTGGTTAGGACATGCGGTTACAATGTAACCTGCTCACCTAATGTTTAAGTTTGTAAAATTTATATTATTTGCTAATTAATAAGCTCATGTGGAACTCTGAATCTGCATCTCATTTCAGAGTCTGCTACTGTCCACCGGAGGTCACATTTCGGCCATGAACGCATGCTTTGAGAGCCTTTCTAAATGAATAAATGAATGTTTTCCATCAAGGCAACCCGGGGTACTAAAATATAATTGGCTAAACTGGCACTGGGCGGATTAAATGACCAAAACAAAGACAGCCATTCTGGCACATAACAGACATTTTCAAAGCAGAATATCTGACTTTATCTTGTTTTTCAGATAAACAAGAATGTTCACTTAGCATCAGATGCGTTGCTAGACATAAAGCTCTACTGGGGCACAATATATATATATATATATATATATATATATATATATATATATATATATATATATATATATAATAAAATTATTATTGTTATTATACAATTATTATTCTAAATAATCCTAATTGTAACTGGAAAATAATGTAAAGGCACAATGGAGTGATATGCCAAGATCATTTTAAAAAATATTTTGCATGAATAATAATTTCATTTGAATGAAATTCTATAGTCAATTCTATAGAATACAAAAAATATGTTTAATTATCTGTTGTCTTAGACTTGACACATGACAGAGAATTTGGTTTATTAAGTTTTACCTCCCTGACTGCATCCCTCCTTTGTGCTTCATACAAAAAAATCTATCAGGAGGCGTGCTTAGTATGATCATCATCATATTGTTTAAACTTTAGTTTTGTCGACTTGCAAAACTCACTGCGTGCCATTGTTTCACAACATATGAGCGGCACGTGAGCATGCGTGCACGGCGTGCATGTTAACACCCGGGACTCGCACCGGGAGAAGAGCAGGAGCGGTGTGTGAGGCGCGCTGCCCGGGTGTGGTTTTCTGCGCACATGCAGAGATGCGTCAGTTTGCTTTTTGATTAAACTATGCTGCTTTCACCAGCGTTGGTTCGGTTGCACATAGAGAATAACGTCTTTATTCCGGGATTCCCCCTTTTAATACATACACTTGCATATAAAGTAAATCATATCTCAAAGCATTTACTGGGGCACTGGCGATTTTTACTGGGGCACGTGCCCTAGTAAATTGGGTCTAGCGACGCCCCTGCTTAGCATGTTTCTGAAAAAAGTCAAAACTTACATACAGCACCTTTAAAGGCTTAATTGGGTTAATTAGGCAAGTTAGGGTAATTAGGCAAATCATTGTATAATGATGGTTTGTTCTGTAGACAATTGATAAAAAATATGTAGCTTAAGCGGGCTAATAACATCAACCCAGGCTCATTCTGATTACGTACCCTTATATACATTTCTGAAGAGCGCCAAATACGTTCCAGGAGCTACGTTTTTTGCAGTTTTTGTTTCAACAATTCCACCAGAAGATGCTGTGTACGCTTTTTTGAGATCTCAAATTTCTCTAGCGAGTGCCATTCGTGCCTGCTTTTCTTGCGTAAATCCACCAGAGGCCGCTGTCGACTGACTGACTGACCGATCGACTGACCCAAACCCAACCGACAGTATTTTGAAAAGCAATCCAGAAAAAGAAAAGCCCTCGCGGCAGCCTGATTTGTACCACGTTGTCTCAACATGTCTCAATAAAGAATTCTGCTTGTAACAAGTCTCCTGGCCTGGGTTTTATATTTACAACAAGGCATTAGCTAATGTTGAACTATGAATAATAAATACTTTACAAGATTGTTGATATTTAATGTTAGTAAAGGGTGACAGGGTAGCTCAGTGGTTAGCACTGTTGCCTCACAGCAAGAAGGTTGCTGGTTCGAGTCCCAGCTGGGTCAGTTGGTGTTTCTGTGTGGAGTTTGCATGTTCTCCCTGTGTTGGTGTGGGTTTCCTCCAGGTGCTCCGGTTTCCTCCACAGTCCAAACACATGCGCTATAGATGAATTGAATAAACTGGCAGTAGTGAATGAGTGTGTGTGGATGTTTCCCAGTATTGGGTTGCAGCTGGAAGGGTAGCCGCTGTGTAAAACATATGCTGGATAAGTTAGCGGTTCATTCTGCTGTGGCGACCCCTGATGAATAAAGCCAAAGGAAAATGAATGAATGTTAGTAGATACATTAACTAACATTTGGACCATTATTCTGAAGTGTTACCATTTTCATTTTGGGGTGAACTAATCCTTTAAAACATCAGCCCAATATTGTTTGACAGTGAAATGCTCTAATTAAAGACCATTTCAGAACCCACCAAGCTGCATCATAGATCAATGTGTCAGATCAGAATCTGCGCACGTGCCTTCACTATGCCGTAATTTCCTCTTAATGCAAAACCCCTGTAAGAGGGAGCAAGAAAACAAAGAAAAGGGGAGTCGATTCTCCAAGACCCCTAGGCAGCTCTGCAACTGGGACCGGGCTCGCAGCCGAGTCTGACTTTCAAAAGTAATTTGTCCCGCTCAGCCCAGCGAGGGTAAATAAAAGTCTCTTATCCTGATTAATCTATCCTTCTACCCCAACAAGGTGAATGGAAGGTGGCACAAATAAGGGTGAAGAATGTGTGGTGGGCTAGAGTAAACAGCCTGCGGGTCAGGCTCCGCTCCATCAGTCATAGCAGGGGCCGCCTCCCTTTGGGTCCAGGGCCTCGAACATTTATTTTAGGCCAACAACAGCGCCGGTGAGGTCACATTTGGTGATTAAAACGGGGAGCAAATGGAGGTGAACACACTGAGGTTCTTCCTACAGCTTCCTCTGAGAAATGGTAAAGACTTGAATCTATAGACCAGGGCTATTCAATTAGTTTGTCATGGGGGGCAGTTCATGAAGTGAAGTTTATTTCTAAACTAATTTCGAGAGGAGCACGTGCTTATGATTGATAACAGCTGATCCTCGTTAGCTAATGCACGATCCACCAATCAGACGATTCCTAAATCACTATAAACAACCAAAGCATCTTACCTTAGCCATCTTCGTCTTGAATAATCCCCCCTTCCACCCCTACTCCTCCTCTTCTTTATCAGGGCAGCACGGAGGCCCAATGGTTAGCATCATTGCCTCACAGCAAGAACGTCACTGGCTCAGACCTTACCTGGCCATTTCTGTGTGGAGTTTGCATGTTCTTCCCGTGTTTGCGTGGGTTTTTCCCGGGCACTCCGGTTTCCTCCCACAGACCAAAACATGTAACATAAATAAATTGACAAACTAAAATCATTACAGGCAAGCAATGAATTCAGCATACAATCTCCTTAGCTAATTCATAATCAAGCAGGAGAGTTCTCGAGACCTACCTAAGCTCAGACTCCCCTCTCACCCTGCAACGGGAGGGAGCCCCGGGCTCGAGGATCTCACGAGCTCAGGGCTCTCTCCCGGGACAGCATGCCAAACACGCTTTATAATCAATCATTGGCGAGGGCGAACTCTTGAAAATGAATGATAATAAATAAATGAATGAATAATATCAGTGCATTGTACAATAGGTTTTTTTTTTTACAAACATTCAAATGTTTTTCAAAGCACAACAAAAGCAGTGTATTGCTTAAGTAGGCTACTTCTACATTCAGACACATTCATATGTTATGTTTTGAACTGCATTACAATTATGGATGCAACAATTAGAGATTTTGGTTGTACAATTATATAGTCTGAAGAATAGTCATGGTTTCACAGTTTTCACGTCTAATGTGTAAGCTTTATATTAGGTAAGTATTTAAATGAACTGTTGTTATCATCTGCGTTTACACATACATAATCATTTTAATAATTTCGAATATTTCGTCTAACATATCTTTTGTTTACGTTGTACTGAAAGCCACGCACAACTCTCAGCGCTACAGTGTGAGATGTTTTCTACTTGGTGCGTCTACATCACCCCGCTTGCGCACGCATATTGGCATATATTCTTACATTAGAAATAACAAACTTGCGTTCGGAAAAAACGCGATATGGGAACAGCCCGCTGCTATAGTTAATCCAGTGTGTGTGCATATTCGCCTCGGTGTATAAGCTTGGAACTTTAAACCAGCGCACAGGTGGCATAACTTTGTTTAGTTGCAGCAGTTTCGTTCCGTGCAACAGAAACGCGGCATTGAGAAGCCTTTACGATTAAAGCCTGGTTTATACTTCTGTGTCAAGTGATTGCCGAGTCCCACGGCGCATGCCTTGCACGTTGTCGTGCATTTATACTATTACACACTGTTTGTGTTGCTCTGCAATAATACTTCCGAAACGCTAGGTGTGGTTTATTTATAAACTAATTTCGAGAGGATCACGTGCTTATGATCAACACGGCTGGCACCTTATCAGCTCCGTAATCTGCCCTATTAGATGATTACGGACACAGTATAAATAACCAGAGATTTCACTCCAGTTATCTTCGTCTTGAAGTTCCCCCCTCCTTCCACCCCTACTTCCACCCTTTCCTATAGGGCGACACGGCGGCCCAGTGAATAGCACTGTTGCCTCACAGCAAGAACGCCACCAGTTCAACCTCCCATTGAGCCGGTTGGCGTTTCTGTGCGGAGTTTTCATGTTCTCCCCGTGTTCGTGTGGGTTTCCCCCGGGTTCCCCTGGTTTCCTCCCACCGTCCAAAAACATACCCCATAGCCAATCGACTAAACCAAATTATTGCCTAAGACAACTTTAGTTTACACATTTCACACGGCAATAAGCGGGGGAGTTCTCGAGACCTTCCTGAGCTCGAACTTCCCTCTCGCCCTTCTAACGGGAGGGAGCCCCGGGCTTGAGAATATACGAGCTCAGGGCTCTCTCCCGGGACAACTTGCCAATTACGCTTTATTGATCATCAGCTAAGTGTGAACTCTTGAACTGGCAGCAGGTTTTTATGTTCCTCTGTGTTGAGTTTCTTCGCTGGTATTTATTTTTTTCTGAACGTGCAGACGCGCATCAGCTCTAATCATAAGGTAAACACAAAACAAGAGTTTCCATCTGGAGCTCCTTCACGGGACTCGACCCTTGTAAACACTCGCTGCATCAGGCTCGCGCGGCTCTCGGTCCCACCCACACTCATCAGCGATACCAAGCCGACCATATCAGAGCTTGCGCTAAGCATCGTTGCGACATGTAGTTACATTTTTTTGAGAGGTCAGCGACGGCGAGGGCTATGCAACTACGCGAAGGCTGTGCCGGAGCATTTGCGTGCGCTTGACGCAGAATTATAAATCAGCCTTAGGTATCCAAATGTTTTCGGCTGCTCACACCACTCATTTAATATCGGGTGACTCAGGCTCTGCGCAGCCTTCAACTGCAGCTCGTGCTGTATTGAACAGACGCACGTCACTTTATAACTATAGCGGCCGTTTTTCGACTGAACTAAATTTATTTTTGATATCTTGGTCACACTATTTGAAGGGCCGGAACAAATTGCCGCCAATTGAATAGCCCTGCTATAGACCTTTCCCTAAAGACTTTTTAAAGTTAACAAATTATGAATTGTCAATTATTGATTAGTTTTTGGTGGCGTAGTGGCTCAGTGGTTAGCACTGTCGCCTCACAGCAAGAAGGTTGCTGGTTCGAGTCTCGGCTGGGCCAGCCATTTCCAGCCTGGTCTTAGCTGATCAAAACCAGCCAAAAACCAGCTAAATCAGGTTTTAGCTGATTTTAACTGATAATTTCCCAGCCTGATCAGCAAACGCCAGGCTGGAAATGGCTGGAAACCAGCCTGGAAATGGCCAGAACCCCTCTAAAACCAAGCTGGTCAAAGGCTGGTTTAAGCTGTTTTTTTCAGCAGGGATAACAATTATTTTGGGCCTCTCACTGGTATATAACTATTTTAAATCTATTTTAATCTATTTTATTGTGCTGCATGCAATATACTCATCTTGCAAATACATTAATTCAGCCTAGACCTATTTATTTATTTATGTTTTAATGCCATTTCAGCAGCATTGGCTATATTCACGGCAAAACCTATGCTAAATACACAATATATAACATGCAATCATATTGGTTTCTTAATAAACATTCAATGTACTAAAAAAATACAAATAACAATAACACTGAAAAGAGTAATATACAATCTTTTAGTTTGATTAAGTATAAATATTCTAAAATTTCTCCACACATTCTAGTAAAGGGCTGCACAGTGGCACAGTGGGTAGCACAATCGCCTCACAGCAGGAAGGTCGCTGGTTCGAGCCTCGGCTGGGTCAGTTGGTGTTTCTGTGTGGAGTTTGCATGTTCTCCCCGTGTTCGCGTGGGTTTCCTCCGGGTGCTCCGGTTTCCCCCACAAGTCCAAAGACTAAATTGTCCATAGTGTATGTGTGTGAATGAGTGTGTATGGATGTTTCCCAGTGATGGGTTGCAGCTGAAAGGGCATCCGCTGCGTAAAACATATGCTGGATAAGTTGGCGGTTCATTCTGCTGTGGCGACCCCAGATTAATAAAGGGACTAAGCCTTATTTTATACCGTCTGGTATTATTATATTGAACAAATGACCATGTAGTACACTACCTGACAAAACTCTTGTCGCCTATGCAGCGTTGAGGAACAACAGATAATAAGTTGACTTCTAGTTGATCATTTGGTATCAGAAGTGGCTTATATAAAAGGCAAAGGCCTCTAGATTACGCTTATTTGACCAAAATAAAATATGATCATGTCTTGATTTTTAATGATTTAATTAGGACAGTAAGGTCTGACTGTGCTTAGACAAAAGTCTCGTCACTTAACAGAAATAATGTCCAGTATAGAATATAAAGTCATGCTGCAGTGGAAACAGAATGAATATTGTGTCTGACTCCATCATGAGCTTGGAGGACTGCATCCATACATCTCTGCAATGACTCAAATCACTTATTAATAAAGTCATCTGGAATGGCAAAGAAAGCGTTCTTGCAGGACTCCCAGAGTTCATCAAGATTCTTTAAATTCATCTTCAATGCCTCCTCCTTCATCTTACTCCAGACATGCTCAATAATGTTCATGTTGGTGACTGGGCTGGCCAATCCTGGAGCACCTTGACCTTCTTTGCTTTCAGGAGCTTTGATGTGGAGGCTGAAGTATAAGAAGGAGCGCTATCCTGCTGAAGAATTTGCCCTCTCCTGTGGTTTGTAATGTTATGGGCAGCTCAAATGTCTTGATACCTCAGGCTGTTGATGTTGCCATCCACTCTGCAGATCTCTCGTACACCCCCATACTGAATGTAACCCCAAACCATGATTTTTCCTTCACCAAACTTAACTGTTTTCTATGAGAATCTTGGGTCTATGCAGGTTCCACTAGGTCTTCTGCAGTATTTGTGATGATTGGAATGCAGTTCAACTTTTGTCAGGTCTTCAGGTTTCAAGACTTTTGTCAGGTAGTGTAGTTTATGTGTTATTCTGTGACTGCGAATCTGTTTGTGGTTGTATAGCCAGGTTTGTGTGTTGGTAATCTTTTATGCTTTGTGGTTGTTTCGTATTTGTGATGTTTGGTGATATTTAGTAACATTTTGTGTGGACAATAAAGACTTCTAAGTTACACAAGTCACAAATAGGTTTTTCCTACCCCTTTCAATAAATATGAGTAAGTCTTGAGTAACCGATTCTACATCTCCTATGTATAACCTGATCATGTCTATTTTCAAAATGGTATTTATTTAAGTCTAGACTTATAATTATCAGAAGTCTTCACGCTTAAGAGTCTACACCAGAGGTCGGTAACCTTTTTTTCCGCAAAGAGCCATTTCAGATTTTTTTTTATGAAATGCATTTTTTAAAGAGCCATTGGAGCGTGTGTGTGTGTGTGTGTGTGTGTATATATATATGTGTGTGTGTGTGTATATATATATATATATATATATATATATATATATATATATATATATATATATATATATATATGTATATATGTGTGTGTGTATATATATATATATATATATATATGTATATATATATGTATATATGTGTGTGTGTATATATATATATATATATATATATATATGTATATATATATATGTATATATGTGTGTGTGTGTGTGTGTATATATATATATACACACGCTCCAATGGCTCTTTAAAAAATGCATTTCATAAAAAAAAATCAGAAATGGCTAAATAAATAAATGTTTTGTTTATAAATAAATAAAGGTTCTGTGCGTGTGTGTATATATATATATTATATATATATGTGTGTGTATATATGTATATTTATATATATATATTTATACAAAACCTTTATTTATTAATAAACAAAACATTTATTTATGTCAATGCACAACTCAAAAATAAACAAATATAACGCATCACAATATATAAAGAAAGGAAAATGTATAGATTTTTTTTCTCTTTTTGCCACCGCCACTCATGAATGTTGTTTGAAATTATGTGTGTTAGGTTACCAAAGAAATGTAAGTTGCTTGCCGTTTATTGGTGTTGCAATTCAAGTTAAACCACAACTCCACATATGCGCATTGGTCAAAAAGTCCTTTTATTGTAAACGGAGTTCTTATTCATTTTGCTGTAGTAAATACAATATAAAGGGAATTGTAATTGTATTTTCATGTATAATTTTTTAAACTTTAAAATATTGCTGAAGAGAGACTGCTGAAGAGCCACATATTTTTGGTCAAAGAGCCATATGTGGCTCCCGAGCCATAGGTTCCCTACCCCTGGTCTACACCTTCTTGTGCCCAACGGTGAACAAACCATTGACTGAAGTCTTGTTTGTGAAAAAATAATGTCAGTTTTCCATCATCATACTGTCCAATAGCCATTCCCGCATGTTATATCGACTGCTTTGTTCCGAGTTGATTTTTATTGTACAGTCTTGCGCTCTCCCTGAAGGATTGTAAGAAAAATGCAATGTCCCCTATCACATCATTAGACACGAGGCTGTTTAATTAAACCCTGAAGCAATTCCAACAATAACCATTATGAATCTCTCCACCGCCATGCGTTTAATTAGTCCCTCGGACCCTACAGTTTTCCACACTTCTTCCACTTATGAACTGCCTTTCAAAGACTTTCCAAACACTTGAAACTTGACTCTGCATGTTCTTGAAAGCAAAACCCCAGAGGATCCTCTGAACAAACAGATGAGCGCCAACTCTGACTATAATGGATTTTGGAAAGCGAGTTTTACTGCCCTCTGTAGGGGCTCTGGTGGTTTGCCTGTGTGTAAACAGTGTTTTGCGTTGAGGATTGCTAAACTAAAAGTGTGAAGTCTCATTTATTTGTATAGCAGGAACATACAAAAGATTGTTTCTGTTATGACCCATGATGGCTTGCTGGTACCCGAAATGGGTTGCTATAGGAATCGGTGGATGTGCTGGTAGACAAGTGTAAAATATCTTCTGCATATTAAGAGCATGCTTATGATGCTGGTGTGTTGATGGAGCTGCATATATTCATGATAATTTAGATATTATCACCCCAGCAGCAATGCCATAACATTTCACATGGTTAAATATTACTGGTGTGCACCTGGAGACAACAAAATGACACTGATGTATTTTAAGAAAGCTCACTGCAAGTTACTTTGAGTTAAGACAGCTCAAACATGCAATTTAATCTTGACTAGCCTTATACCTTGTCTGTGAATCCAGGGGAAAGGGATTATTCCATTTCTTATTTATATATACAATGATGACCATGATATTTTACATTTAATTGTTACATTTCTGTACTTGAATACTGCTAGACTCCCTAGAAAACCATAAAGGACTGTTTGTTTATTTATTTATTTATTTATTTATTTTTGCTTGTATTTTATTATAATTTATGCAGATGCACTGGATAGAAAAAGTCTCGATCACCCTAGCTGATCTAAGTTAATGAAATCTTTCCAAATAGAGCTACAGTTGCAATCAGAGCTATTAAACCCCCTTTGCATATGTTTCTTTTTAATATATTTCCCAAATGATGTTTAACAAAGCAAGGAAATTTTCACAGTATGTCTGATAATATTTTTGTCTTCTGGAGAAAGTCTTATTTTCTTTTTTTCGGCTAGAATAAAAGCAGCTTTTAATTTTTTAAAAATCATTTTAAGTTCAAGATTATTTGCCCCTTTAAGCAATTTTTTTTTTCGATAGTCTACAGAACAAACCATCGTTATACAATAACTTGCCTAATTACCCTAACCTGCCTAGTTAACCTAATTAACCTAGTTAAGCCTTTAAATGTCACTTTAAGCTGTATAGAAGTGTCTTGAAAAATAACTAGTCAAATATTATTTACTGTCATCATGGCAAAGATAAAAGAAATCAGTTATTAGAAATGAGTTATTAAAACTATTATGTTTAGAAATGTGTTGAAAAAATCTTCTCTCCGTTAAACAGAAATTGGGGAAAAAAATAAACAGGGGGGTGAATAATTCAGGGGGTTGAATAATTCTGATTGCAACTGTAAGTATATTCATATCGCAGAAAAACAAAATATCGCAATCTCAGATTTTTCCAATATCTTGCAGCCCTACTATACACTAAGAAAAATATGGCAAAAAGTTATGACAACTATTTTTTTTTGTCAAAGTGTAACTTAATGTTTTAGTCAGTCTGACTGATCTAATTTGAAATAACTAAAAAGGTTAACTAAAGATAATTAAGGCAGCAGGAATGTTACGTCTAAGTATCAAGCCCTTTTGTTAACAGATTTAATAAATTCTCAAATATTTTTATAGAGTTCCACTTTAAATTTGAGTTTTCCACCATAGACTTTGAAATATTATATCTTGCTTATTGTACCCCTTAATGCATTATATCCATCTATTTTCCTTCGGCTTCAGCTGCGGTCACACTAGAGTTCGATTATGCGAAATTCTGTCATGCGGCACTACAAAAAGGGGTGAGATTAAACAAGATGATTAGACATTAAAAAAGCGAGCGATTGCTCCATGTTTTAAATTTCTGTCCAGAGAGGTCATGTTTTGATCCTCAATTCGTCTCACGCAGTCAAGTGATGCGATTTCGCAGGTCAGAGTTCACCAAGCTTGAACTTTGCACCATATCGTCCTGCGAAACTCGACGCATGACATTGCGTTTCCGGTCTGGCGCACTCGCGTGCATATTAATGGAAGTCTATGGGGAGAAAAGTCCAGTGTGACCGCAGCTTCAGTCCCTATCTTTATCAGGGGTCACCACAGCGGAATGAACCGCCAACTATTCCAGCACAGGTTTTACACGTTCATAGTTGAATAAAAACCAATTCAATCAATCGTAGTACCATATTTGGTAATATTATTGATCAAAGGTCAAAATCCTTCTCATTTTTCTTTCAATACATGAACATTTATTATTGTACAGAAAGTAAAAAACAAACATTAGGCTGTTCAAAAAAAACAACAGTGTCTGCATTTTTCTCAAAAAAAATCTAATGTTTACCATAAAAGAGGACTGTTGTGGAAATCTGCTGAAATGACTTCAGTCAGAGAAGGGTTAGAGCAAAGCAAAAAAGTAGTTTATTAAACTAATCTTGCAGGATGACACCTGTTACACACACACATAGCCGGCCCTCCCTATAAGCGAACTAAGCGGCTACTTAAGGCCCCGCCGCCACTAGGGGGCCCCCTCAACCCACTAGTGGTGCGAGCCACTTCCTTGCTAAAATCATTTCTATTTGCATTTTACAAAGTGTCTTCATTGACAGTGCTTTAGTACTTGAATATTTATACATTTTCACTGAAAAGAAAAAAAATCATAACTTTATTCAAGTTGAAATTGTTTTTATGTAAAAGTCATGTGATCTACAGGAAGCTCGCAGCATCTCATTTCTCATATGTGTTCTGTGTTCTCGCGGTTTTTACAAGATGTAAAATAAGTCTCTGAGAGTGTATTTGAAGTTTTAGCTTATATATATATACACAACAGTTGTCTGGTTCTCGAATCTGATTGGTGTCGGCAGCCATTAGCCTGTCATTGAGCAGAGCAAAGTCGGTTGACTTTCTGCCACAAGATGGCGACAAAGACCACATAATAAGTCCTCAGTAGAGAAATACAATGTTTTCTATAGCTGAACAAATCATTATACAGCTTTTTTATGTTGTAGTTAATGCATTTATACCATAGTAATCTGGTAGTGTTTGCTTTGCTCTGATTTTTTTAATTATTGTGATCTCCCGATTGCAACAGAGAAATACTGGGAAATCTCATTTCATGCCGTTCAGCCTCATAATTTTAAAATGTGAGCAAAATCAGCTGTTTGTTATCATTTAGACATTATGCGAGAGAATCTTTTAATACTAGATCTAAAGTGACGTTTGTGAATTAGTAACGGTTTCTGCAGTTCTGACAGTCAGCTGCAGATGTGAATGAACAGCGGAAGTACGTAGCTCCTAATACAAAAGGGTTTTGAGACTCTCCGTGTTTCATTCTCTTTTTTATATACACAATTGTGCCGTCAAACTGTTGTATAAACGCAGTATCACACTCCTAGCAGTGCGATATGTCTGTATATGGTCACTGGTGGGGCACTAAGGCACTCAGCTTGCAGCCTCGAACCAACGCACGCCTCCCACCAGTGCCGATATACAGCCATATCACACTGCTGCTCGTGTAATATTGCTCATATATATATATATATATATATATATATATATATATATATATATATATATATATATATATATATATATATATATCAAATCAAATCACTTTTATTGTCACATCACCAGCAGCACGTGTGCGAAAAGCTTGGATATATACACACACACACACAAACACATTTGTCTCGTTCCCATTCTGTGTTGGCCAATCAGACAAGAGAAAACAACCCACACGCTGACATCATGAGGCAAAAACTCCAGTTGTAAAGTTTTGGAAAATCTTCACCCTGGCTGGAGTTTTCAGAAAGTTTCGGTTCCAGTCTTCTGATACTTCGTTTTCATGTGGACAAACAATGAAACCACGTAGCGATTGGTAACGTGTGGTTTTGAAAAAAAAAAAAAAAACATGTAGTGTGGACTGATCCTGAGAAAGCAATACATACAAAAAATGAATAGACAAGACAAAGAGGATTCAGAAGATTTAATGAGACTGGCATTATGGATCATCTTCATTTCACATTAAGTAACCCCAAAAAGTCAAATAATCTGAAGACTATGAAAGACATTCTCTTTCAATGCAACTGGAAAAAATAAAAGAAACTTAAACCAAATATAAATCTCAAACTTGTAAAGATTTCTTTTTTAGTTTGAAATGATTACATTTAAAAAAATACTATGAATAACTGTGCACCATGAACAGACATGGAGTTAAAAAAAAAAAACACATGCCTCTTATGGAATTATAAGTGTATTTAGAGATTGCTTGTGCTTCATCCCAAAGTCTGTTAAATGTTTTATAAGTCAACTCCAAGTAAACTTTGTGTGTTTTCCTTTTTTTTGATGCTCAGTTTTGTCCTTTCTTTTCTTGTCGTCTGCATCCCACAGTGCATTCCTCACAAACCGCGACGCTGCTTCTTTGTCTATATGTGCAGCTTTTCTTCTGTCCGTGATCTCTTTGACTTTATTCATATATGTCCTGATTCTTTCCTGGAAGATAAAGGAGGATGTTAGTTCCTTTCTTAATTGGTCAAAACAAACACTACTGTATCATACAGCTCCATCCACTTCTTATTAACTAAGTACAAAACTGTTTAAAATTCATACAGTTAAAATTACATATATTTAAATAAATTATTATTTTAGGAGGTCTTACATTAGGTTAAACAAAAACTGGGGTCTAGATGTGGTAGTGATGTAATTAATAAACTTTAAAAGGCTATGACTTCATTAAAGGGATAGTTCCATGCAAAAGTTTTATTCTGTTAGCATTTACTCACCCTTCAGTTATTCCAAACCTGCTCGAGTTTCTTTCTTCTATTGAACACAAAGGAGGATATTTTGAAAAATGTTGGAAGCCTGTAACGCAGGGGTCACCAAACTTGTTCCTGGAGGGCCGGTGCCCTGCAGATTTTAGCTCCAACCCTAATCAAACACACCTGAACAAACTAATCAAGGACTTACTAGGTATACTTGAAACACCCAGGCAGGTGTGTTGAGGCAAGTTGGAGCTAAACCCTGCAGGGACACCGGCCCTCCAGGACCGAGATTGGTGACCCCTGCTGTAACCCATAGTATTTTGTATGGAAGTCATGGTTTACATCTTTCAAAATATAATCTTTTGTGTTCAACAGAAGAAACAAACTCACAAAGGTTTGGAATCAGTTGACAGCGAGTAACGCTTGAACGCTTTCTTTGGCATTCCAGATGACTTTATTAATAAGTGATTTGAGTCATTGCAGAGATGTATGGATGCAGTCCTCCAAGCTCATGATGGAGTCAGACACAATATTCATTCTTTTTCCACTGCACCATGACTTTATATTCTATACTGGACATTATTTCTGTTCAGTGACAAGACTTTGGTCTAAGCAAAGTCAGACCTTACTGTCCTAATTAAATCATTAAAAATCAAGACATGATCATATTTTATTTTGGTCAAATAAGCGTAATCTAGAGGCCTTTGCCTTTCATATAAGCCACTTCTGATACCAAATGATCAACTAGAAGACTAGTTATTATTTGTTGTTCCTAAAACTTGGATAGGCGACAAGACTTTTGTCAGGTAGTGTATAGCGTAATGAAAGTTCTTCCTGTTCTTAACATTTAACTTACACTTAATATTAACATTAAAATGTCATGATGATGTTTTGAATGTGTCATTTTCAAAAATGTTGACCGGATTAAAGTCATGTTCAAAGAACTTTAACATAATTAGTTGAATTCAATACTGGTAAAATTGAAATGTGGTATTGAAGTATTGATAAAACGCATTATTTGTTATAGTTCATGTATAAGATTTAAATATAAGATTTTTAAATTAAGAATTTATTCGTTTTTCTTTTGTAATCGACTTAGAGAGACTCAATATAAGATTTTACATAGGCTGCATATAACGGTTTAAATTTATTAAAATTGAGCCTTCTATACCAGCTCTTTGTGTTAAGTGTCATACAGAGAGAGGGACATACTTTCATTGCTTCTGGAAGTGCAAACTCATTTCAAGATTCTGGAACTTTGTTGCGTATGAAATTAGTACAATTTTTAAGATCAAATTAAAAAAAGATCCCGGTCTTTTCATTTTGGGACTCCCTTCTAAAACACAAGTAATGTGTTTTAGATCCTGGACACAAAAGGTTACAAATTGTTAGATAAACTGCTACTTGTGGCAAGAAAATGCATCCTTATTAGATGGATAAAAAACACTCCCCCCTCTGTGACACAATGGTACAAAGAGACTTTTGCAGTTTTGCCCCATGAGAAGCTTGCAGCTGTGCTTAATGATAACATACAGAGTTTTCAAAATATATGGTCTCCTTTTATAGATCACCTGCCCTCACACATGAGAAATGGTTCTGCGTGTCAATTAGGTTTCTTTTTAGTGGAAGGTTGTCGGAGGCTCACAGGGAATGGTCATTTGTTGTTTGTTTGTTATTTTTTTTGTTACATGTCTATATTATAGGAATGTGCTGTAATGTGGAAAATATCTATTTTGTTTTATGTGCCTTTCCAGAGACTTTGTGACTAATTGGTCACCAATATTAGTACTAATAGATGGTATGATGTTTCCCTTTTTTTTTTTTTTCTTACCTCCATCTATCTATTGACTTATTTACTTGTATTCTTATTTTTAAGGATTACTATAATTTCTCTGTTTTTTTGTAAAACTTGCCTTTGATTATGTCTGTAAAAGCACATTGTACATTATTTTTATAACCTTAAATAAACATGTTCCAGAAAAAAAAGAAAAAAAAAAAAAGAATTTATTCGTTTTTTGATCAGTTTTTGAAAGCAGCACAGTACAATTGTTGAAATAACACTTTAAACTTTAAATTTAAGAACTTTCAAGAACTTATGTTTGTTTAAGTATGTTCCAGGCCTTGAATTGATATGTCTGAAATTCAAGTACTTTCAAAAAGTGCGGGAACCCTGGTCTAATCACTTCTACATTTAAAACAAGTATCAAGCCCTGTACTGTACTTTTGTTCACAGATTTAACAAATCCTCTAATATTTTTATAGAGTTCCACTTTAAATTTGAGTTATCCACCATAGACTTAGAATTTGTAGTATGATATCACCAGTGTTGGGTGTAACGTGTTACTGTACTCCAATTACATTTTTGAGGAACGCATTTTTAATGTAACAAATTACATTTTAAACTTGTGTAATTTGATTACAGTTACTAAAGTTAATGTAATAACGTTACAAATATACATTTTAAAAAACAATATTTGCTTTTTAAAAATCATGTTTTCCGCTGCAACATCAGTTAATGAGCATACGCTTTTAAATTGCTGGAGAAGGCAATCTGAAATAGTGCTGAAATAGATGAGAGTGGCTGCATCTTCAAGTGGAAATACAGACATTACTTTGATTTCATTGAGCATAAAAACAGAAATAGTGCTGTGAAATTTAGTCTATGTCCAGTTTTTAAAGAACCTTCGACTGCTTTTAACTCGACCAGCAACTTGCTTAAGCACAGAAAGCATTCCAGTGCAATACTCGTCGCCAAGTAGGAAACTGGTGGCCAAAAACACAGCAGCCCAACTCACCCTAAACAGGCTAAAGTAGATTTTTGTGCAGGATTGGGAGTGAAGGTAACTTCTGAACGTGAAGAGAAGCGTAGCTGCTTATGGGGCCGTTCACATATCGCATCTTTTGTGTACGCAAGTTCGTCATTTCCTAAAGGATGATTTATAATTCACGCAATTGCTATTTCGCTAAGGTGGCGAGCGGCTTGTGCATGGGTATTGGAAGTGATGCGCTCACATATTCTAGATTTCGCGTATTCAACTTTTGAGCGTTTACAGTTTGCCTCCACAACCGCAGACACAGTATGTGTTTTACCCACTATGAATGGCAATCGTTACAGGTATCCAGTTTTCTTCAAAATGTCTTTTGTTCAAAAGAACAAAAAAAGTATAGGTGGGCATAGATAAAAAAAATTTAATCTAGATTAATCTCACTGTAATCTTGGAATTAATCTAGATTAAAATGGCTCATTTGAATTCTGCCAAAGGCATTCAGAATATGTCCCAAATAATGACTAATAGTAAGTCTTTGAGAACGGGTTTCTCAAGCCAGGTGGCGCATTAGACCAGGGGCTCATCTTCTGTTTCCAAAATGCATCACAAACTGCTTGAGAAACTGCTCTACTATGATAATTGGTGATGAAAATAAATGATGTTCAATAAGATGTACTTGTGTTTACTAACTGTTTATTCAGTTACCATGAATTTTGAACTGTAGGCCTACATAAGCTCCAAACATCGATTTTTGATGACCTTAATCCGACTAAAGTCATAACTGAACTAAACAGAAATGGAATTAAGACATGTGGAGTATGCAGATATTAGTGGCATTTTCGAAGTAAACTCTGTGATCAAACTATTACCGTCATGTAGGACTTTTCACCATATTTTCTGACAAGATCAACACAAGCGGCTGTCAGTAATGGACGGCACACACACACACACACAAAATCGTGAAATGCTGAAGTTTTTTCCTTTCCATTTGGCGTGCGTTATTAAATTCCATAACACTCTCACCAGTCACCAGTACTCCATATTCAAGTCTAATACCCCAGTTTGTCACGGGGGCATGAATGAAATGTTCATAAGTGAATGTGAAACTGGCGAACTGCAGTTAAAGTCACCCAAATATACAGGAAACTCTTACATGAAAGCACTTCAAGTAAACACCTTATTTATATTATTGTCTATTAAGGCAAATAACTAGACTACAGACGTCCATGTAAGCGTAGTCAGTATGTCTTCGAAGTAAGTGAAAGATCCAGAAGGGCATCCTGCTGATTTGATTCAGAAGAGCACTTTTTTTGTCAGATGGTCACCGGTAGAGGTGTGAACCTACACTGGTCTCACGGTTCGATTCGGTTACGATTATCATGCCATCGATTCGGTTCAATTCGATCTCGGTGCATTGACGATGCTTTCCATACACAATTTTATATTTTCTTCACAGCACAGGAATTATTGTATTAAAATGTATAAATATATTTATATACTATTTGTAATACAATTTTGTCCTTTAATGCAAACAGTCAGATATGTGAACTGTACCTTTAAAAACTCAAGTACATGCACAGAACAACCCGAGCATTTATAGCCAATAAACAAATATAAATATTTTGTATGGAACATTTTCTAAGCCTTGTTTGGCGATTTCTTTCTTACACCCCTTTGATTGGTCACGCGCTCAACATAAAGATCTGCGATTGGCTTTTACGCGCTGGCGCTCTTCACCGATGATAAACACTGATACACGGCAGCGGCGATCACAGCTGATCCATGGCTATGGATCCATGATAGACGCGGTGGGGGAAACTCTGCAGACACTCGCTCGAGTCTGTATCCAGAAGTATCGCTGTAACAGCCGAGAGGAGAGGAAAGCTCATGCCAGCAGGTCAAATGGGCCACAGTGAGAGAGAGAGAAAAGGAGTACTTTTATTTTCTCAATCGCAGTGAAATAGGGGCTTCTGCTGTAAGTGTCAGTGAAAGACTGTCCAGCAAACACACACGCAGTGAAATTGTGCACATTTACTGATTTTTTTAAGTAGTTGGAGTGTTTTAAATACTCGCGCTCGCCACACTCGCCATAGTAAGCTACGGAGACATAGCGCATATGAGATAAATGACGTCAGTACATAATACCCGGTTATGATTATTACTGAACCGATACCGAATTGTCCACGTCTGCATCGCGGTGCACCGAAGAAACTATTCATTTTGACACTCCTAGTCACCGGTCAGGTATACATCCGTGCTAAAATATCAAGATGAAAGTCATCATAGCTTGCATAGATTGCACCCAGCTCCCAACCCAACTTTAAGAATAGATTTTAGTTTTTTTATCACGCGATAAGAGTCTCGCGTTAACACAGCACGTTAATGCCGATAACGGCCCACCACTAAAAAAAAAGAAAAGACAAACAGGTTTGGAACAAGTGAAGATTAAGTAAATGATGAGAGAATAATAAGTTCTGAATTTGTCAAGCTGCTGTGTTAAACACATTGTAATGTTTATCAGTGAATATTAGAAAGAGTATTTTGTATTTTTTTATGTTTTATATGTTTTAAAAGTAACTTCAAATAGTAATCATTAATTTGTAATTAATTAATTACTTTAAGTAACTTACTAACTCACTAGATATAACAGAAACAAAGTGAATCCATCAACTATGAAGTAAAACCACAGTATTCTCTTACCAGTTCTTGTTTGATTGCATGGTCTTTCGGATTGACTCCTTGTGTCACAAGATACACTAGGAAGGAAAGTTCAATCGTGTCATAATATGCTAACTTCAATTTCAAAAGACAAGTAAAAGATGGTGTAAAACCTTACTCCAGAACATTGAGTTGAGGGCGTATGCAGACATCAGATCCAGTTTAGCTTGTTCAAGAGGATCCAACTTTATGAGATATAAAAAGAGATTGCAGTTAAGCCAATTTCATTGATCAGTTTTTCATATATTCGTTTTTTTTTTACATACTTTAAGCAGACGGTCACTTCTGGATACAGACACGAGTGTCTGAACCATATTCTGGACAGAGCTCAAAGAAGAGTCAAAATCATTCAGGTTGTCCTCGATTTCAGTGGGATAATCCTCTACTGCAGCATCATCAGCCATGGTTTGTCAACTGAATGAAAACATAATAATATATTAAAAACAAGTTAACATAACTCATGATTTACACAAACTTTAGCCTGAAAAACAGTGAATAATTCGTATTTTTAAATGACGGCTCTAAGCATAACTGCTAAATTAAACTATTTTGTTGTTTGCTTTGTTTATTTTTTGGGATTTGTAATCAATATTATTGAGGTAAATTTGGTTTTATATTCACACATTCAGACTTTCTCCTTAATAATATAATTTCAGAAAAATATTCTTTGCTAATACTAAATAGGGAAATCATATTAGCAGCCAATGACTATGAAAGTACAACATTGTTCAGAGCAAGTTAAATCGTGCTAATGTTGTTTTGAAGTCATGCTTAAATGTGAATTCAGAGCAAACATACAAAGTAGCATGGTAAACAACATAGAGCCTTTTTAAATGAAGAATTGTGCGAATATAAACCTAACTTTACCTCAATATCGATATTTGGCTATTAGGACATGGAGGGAAAATGTTTTAAAATTCAATTGTGGATAGCAGATACATATTAAATAGCACTTAGTTACCAAATTAAGAAGTACAATACATATACATTTCTAACAACTGTACAAATTCAGTGCGAGCGACAATATGGAGATTTCAAGCTTTATACACGTGTTTAACGTAAGTGACTGCATGTTATAACCGCACATTTGCTGTTCTGTGTTATAAAGAAAACCCTGAGATGGCTTATTAAACACTTAGTAAAGTAACAGTTACATATGAACTACGTTTATGTTGTTTAAAACGAGCTTACATGTAATCAAACACACATCAATACCTCTCCGTTGAGCCAAGAAAAAATAAGCGACTCCCAATACACTTGTTTTTCAAAATAAAAGCCACCCGAGAAAATGTCGTTTTGTTCTTGGTTAATGGCAACCATAGATATATACACGCCTAGCATTATCGCCACCTACTGCACTGGGTGTCAATTTAAACTTACATTGTTTTTTTTTGTTTTGTTTTTTTGCTTTATTAACAAGAACCAGCATGTAAAGTTTCATTATCATTTCACATGTTTAACATAGGCTTAAATTAGAAAATAAAAAATAAATTTAAGAAAATAATAATAAAAAAGGAGGAAAGGGTATATAATTATGAAATTACATACAAATATATTATATAATTTTTTTCAGATTTAGCAATTAACAAAAGTTTTCAAATTAAACTTACATTGGTGAAAAGTCCCAAATTTGTAAGCGCCACGCTTTTTTTTTTTTTCAAGAAAGCCCATTTGTGCTTGTGTGGAGTGTAAAATATAATACATTTTAATTTGCAAGGTTTTATTAAGTGTTTACACTAATTTTACCAATAAAGCATATCTATCTATCTATCTATCTATCTATCTATCTATCTATCTATCTATCTATCTATCTATCTATCTATCTATCTATCTATCTATCTATCTATCTATCTATCTATCTTTACAACCACTCTATGCATAAAAGAGCAACAATTGTATTCGTTTAGTTAAAATTATAGTACGTTGATATGTATATATATATATATATATATATATATATATATATATATATATATATATATATATATATATATATATATATATATATATATATATACAGTTGAAGTCAGAATTATTAGCCCCCCTGTTTATTTTTTACCCCGTTTTCTGTTTAAAGGAGAGAAGATTTTTTTCAACACATTTCTAAACATAATAGTTTTAATAACTCATCTCTAATAACTGATTTCTTTTATCTTTGTCATAATGACAGTTAATAATATTTGACTAGATATTTTTAAGACACTTCTATACAGCTTAAAGTGACATTTAAAGGCTTAACTAGGTTCATTAGGTTAACTAGGCAGGTTAGGGTAATATTTAAAAAAGAGAAAAAAAATCAAAGGGGGCTAATAATTCTGACTTCAACTGTATATATATATCTTAATTCACTTACTGAACCTTTTTTATATTTTTTTTATGGATTTTCAGGTACTTGGAGAAATCCGCTGGTTTGCTTACATGCCTTTTAACGTGTCACGAGACTTTTAATTTGAAGTCGTGCTATTCATGTTTGGCAAGAGTCCAGTACACTAATGTGTTGTTGTGTACTTCTCAAAACGGTCATCCTCCCTACTGTTATTGTTTATCTGAGGAGCTTCTACAAGATGAATTTAGCTAAATTATTGGTGAGTATACCTACGTAAATATTTATGTAAAGATGTCATTACGCGGTTATTACAGTTCTGTCTTTTTTGTCAGGTTTGAATGAATAACTTGATATAAATATATAAAAGTCATGTACAGTCAGCTGATAGCGATATCGTATAAACACGAGACTTCTACCTGTAGTGATACTGTCGTTACAGCCTTTTGATAGCTGTACGTGTATTATTATTATTATTACTACTTATTGTATTAATGTAGCTGAACGTTGAGTCACATTTCTTTTCCTTGCTGTACTGATTTTCCGTCACACATAAAAAACACTTTCCTATAAGTTACTTCCTTTCTCTTTCTCTGACAACCAGCGCAAAACACTTGTAACGTTGTCCGTGTAATAATAATGAGTAACACAGTAACTAGTAACTGTAATTAAATGTCTAATTTCGTGAAAAAATAAGTTATTTTACCTAATTTTCTGTTATTTAATTACAGTTACTTACAATGTACTTTCATTGAGTGCTGTAAATCAATTCAGAGAAGTTTTTGTTCTGGAGTTTATTTTTGTTGTTGTTGTTTTTGTTGTTGTTGTTGTTGTTGTTGTTATACTAATATATTTCGCAAAATAATTCTGTTATCAATTATGGAAGTTTTATTTGTTGAACCCCTCCACATGCTGAAGAAACAATATTAAACATTAATACATTATTCAATGACAGCAATAACGTTACATGGTATTTACGAAGTATGAGGCTATTGCTTTTTATACAAAATATGTTCAATAATGTTTATTTTAAATAATGTATATACATCGCTGTTCAGGCATATTAAACATAAATGTAATCTAAATAAAATTTCAATGATGTAATTAGTAATTAATTACTTTTTAATTACATTTTTTATTTCCTAATATATTTATTTTTTGTTTATAGGGACATTGCTCATTAATCAACAATCGCTATAGTCCAAACATTTTTCTAGTTTCAAAGGGAAAAAAAAATGTTTTTAAAAAGAAAATAAAAGCCTAATGCTAAAGCCAGACATCTAAATATTTATAAGATGCAACATATTCAATTCATGTGCCATTTAAAGTTTTAATCATAAAATCATTTATTGATAGCATGGACCATGTAAAATAATATTTAAAAAAAGTTTTTTACTATTTATTTCTGAAGAGGTAATTTGCAAGAACTTGAAACATTCACAGCAATTTGGGCTAAAAACAAAAAACTTAATAACTTATAAATATGGATTTAACAGAGTTTTTTAATTTACAGTTCACCAAAAATGTTCACCCAAAATACAGAAAATGTATTATTATATTATATTATATTATATTATATTATATTATATTATATTATATTATATTTGCAATTTACAGTTCATCAAAAAGGTTCAGAAAATACAGTAAATGTATTATGTTATTCTATATAAATGTATTATATATATTATATGTTTAAGAAACAATGAGTAATACATTATTTACTGACACTACTACATGGTATTTATGAAGTATGACGCCATTGTTTTTTATACAAATACTGTTTAATAATGTTTACTTCAAATAATGTAAATAAATCATTGTTCAGACATATTAAAAGGAAAAGTATTTTAAATCAAATTTCAATGATGTAATCAGTAATTAATTACTTTTTAATTACATTTTTTATTTCCTAATATATACATTTTTTGCTTAAAGGGACATTGCTCATTAATCAACAATCTCTGTAGTCCAAACATTTTTCAAGTTTCAAAGGAAAAAAATGTTTTTAAAGAAAATAAAAGCCTAATGCTAAAGCCAGACATCTAAATATTTATAAGATGCAACATATTTAATTCATGTGCCATTTAAAGTTTTAATCATAAAATCATTTACTGATAGCATGGACCATGTAAAAATAATATTTAAAAAAAAGTTTTTTAATATTTATTTCTGAAGAGGTAATTTGCAAGGTCTAGAAACATTCACAGCAATTTGGGCTAAAAAAAAAAGTTATCTGTTTTTGAAAATTAATACTTTATATATAATACATATATAAGGATGTTATAAATAATGTAATACTTAATTACTTATAAAAAATGGATTTAACAGAGTTTTTTAATTTACAGTTTACCAAAAATGTTCACCCAAAATACAGAAAATGTATTATTTTAATATATTATATTATATTATATTATATTATATTATATTATATTATATTATATTATATTATATTATATTATATTATATTATATTATATTATGTTATATTATATTATATTATGTTATATTATATTATATTATATTATATTTTATTATATTATATTTACAGTTCATCAAAAATGTTCAGAAAATATGGACCATGTAAAAATAATATTTAATATATTATTTTTTATTTCTGAAGAGTCAATTTGCAAATTGAGTCTATGACAAAAATACAGAAAATGTATTATTATATTATATTATATTATATTATATTATATTATATTATATTATATTATATTATATTTACAGTTCATCAAAAATGTTTGCCAAAAATCCAAACAAATGTATTATAATACATTATTATAACAAAATGTATTTGTATATATGCTTGTTATATATAATATTATATAACAAAAATATTCAGAAAATACAGTAAATGTTTTATATTTTTATACTATATGAATGTATTATACATACTTTAGTTTTTATGATTATATTATATTGCTATTATATATTATTAATAAGCCATCGTGTATGAGTGTGTGTGGGAATGAGAGAGTGTATGGGTGTTTCCCAGTAATAGGTTGCGGCTGGAAGGACATCCGCTGCGTAAAACATATGCTGGAATAGTTGGCGGTTCATTCTGTTGTGGCAAACCCTAATAAATAAGGGACAAAGCCGAAGGAAAATGTTTACAGCTTATCAAAGAGAGTTTACAGTTTTACCCAGACTTTACAGTTTATCAAAAATGTTCAATCAAAATACAGAAAATGTATTATAGTGTAATATATTTTATACTATATTATATTATATTAATATTATAATAATATGTAGCTATATTGAAGCATGGACCTCAATAACACAGTGTTGTCAGTGTCTGCAGTCTTCTAGGTAAACGTCAGTCAGTTCTCATGTGACTGAGAAGCGTCCAGGAGCATGTGAGTGTGTTGTAAAGAGCAGCAGCATCACTCCAGCATTCCTTCAGTAGGACGTGAATAAAAACAGAGCACGCTGTGTAATAACTGACTCACGTGCTTCTGTCTGCTGGTGTGAAATTCAGTGTACTGTGTGTAGTAAAGCGCTGGAGGTGTTTTCTTGTGTCTCTTTCAGTGCTGTGAGTCTCGAGTGTTTACATCTCTCTTCATTGGGATCTGAGCTGACAGCATCTCCGTAATGTCAGACTGACTTCATGAGGAGACGGATGGTTTTCTCCCAGCAGCAGAGGAGCTAATGGTTCAGTAAGTTTACACTGTTTTTTTTTTTTTGTTTTTCTTAGGTTCTGTCTTCTTATTAGGGCTGCACGATATACAGTTGTCAGAATTATAAGTCCCCCTTTGATTTTTTTTTCTCTATTAAATATTTTCTAAATGATGTGTAACAGAGCAAGGACATTTTCACAGTATGTCTGATAATTTTTTTTCTTCTGGAGAAAGTCTTATTTGTTTTTTGTTTTTTTGCCTAAAATAAAAGCAGTTTTTTTTTTTTTTTAAAAACCATTTAAGGTCAATATTATTAGCCCCTTTAAGCTGTTTATTTTTTTGATAGTCTACAGAAACCGTCATGATTACAATACCATCATTATACAATAACTTGCCTAATTACCCTAACCTGCCTAGTTAAACTAATTAACCTAGTTAAGCCTTTAAATGTCACTTTAAGCAGTATAGAAGTGTCTTGAAACATATCTAGTCAAATATTATTTACTGTCATCATGGCAAAGATAAAATAAATCAGTTATTAGAGATGAGTTATTAAAACTATTATGATTAGAAATGTGTGGAAAAACAGAAATTGGGGGAAAAATAAACAAGGGGGCTAATAATTCTGTTTACAGTTGAAGTCAGAATTATAAGTCTTTGTGTAATTTTTTTTTTCTTTTTCCAATATTTCCCAAATTATGCTTAACAGAGCAAGGAATTTTTCACAGTATTTTCTATGATATTTTTTTCTCCTGGAGAAAGTCTTATTTATTTTATTTCAGCTAAAATAAAAGGAGCTTTTAAATATATTTAACCATTTTATGGTCAATATTATTAGCCCTCTTAAGCAATATTTTTTTTCGATAATCTACAGAACAAACTATCGTTATACAATAACTTGCCGAATTACTCTAACTTGCCTAATTAACCTAGTTAAGCCTTTAAATGTCACTAAGCTGAATACTAGTATCCTGAAAAATATCTAGTCAAATATTATTTACTGTCATCATGGCAAAGATAAAATAAATCAGTTATTAGAAATGAGTTATTAAAACTGTTATGTTTAGAAATGTGTTGAAAAAATCTTCTTTTCGTTAAACAGAAATTGGGGAAAAAATATATACAGGGGGGCTATTACAGTTTTTCTCAGTCACTTTGGTGCATTTCTCACAACACTATTTACATTTGCACAACAGTCAATGCAGTTCTCGAAACAATTAGTGCAAACTGCAAAACCTAGTGGATAACCTGCAAAAGCGCGTCACTTGCTCAAAATGGATAGCTCATTCCTCAAAAGCAAGTATTCATATCAACGAAAGTGTCAGTGTCATCAAGATAAAAAGTCCTGCCACCATTGTTTATGAACAAGATAGTCAAACGGCTTTGTCATGTTTTCATTATGGCAGTTTACTCTGTACATTTTTCCCAATGCAAAAAAGTCAGATTTTGGTGACACTTCCTGAAAATGCTCAAGACAGCACTATATACTATATACTGCACAGCCATTTGAAAACTACAGTAAAGTTAGACATCACTGTATTTAGTAAAGTATCTGAGTACAAGACACTGAATATGTATGTTTCACATTTTTACTGCATTTGCTCTTTGCAATTCTAATTTATTGACAGCATTGTGCAAAAGAATACAGTTTTTCTCAGTGGCTTTGGTGCATTTCTCACAACACTATTTACATTTGCACAACAGTTAATGCATTTCTCAAAACAATTAGTCATTTGTGCACATCATAGTAGCAGTTTCTCATTCCTTTCAACAAATTGCAAATACTTTTGGACATGCATCAATTACTTTCATACAACTCTCTGCTGTTTATAACATTATCATTTGCTTATGTCATGTCAGTCAAAATGAACTAAACTTGTGGATGCTGAATAGTCATTCCATATAAAACTAATAGTCCTCATTTCATTACTTGAGTCATTACATACAAAAATGTTGAACTAATGTCAAAATCTGTCAAGCAAATTTTATTTTAAAAATTTAAATCTTTTTTTTTTCTGAAAATGTCTTTAAATTGAACAATTTGATGAATGATTTACACATCTATGTATGTTGTAGGTTCAGTTCCAGTATGTACTGCAATATTGTTTACAGTTGTGCACAGCTCTACCCAAAGGAAGTGTATGTTTGTTGTAAATAAGGGTGCATTTATTCTTTTGCACAATGCTGTAAATAAATTAGAATTGCAAAGAGCAAATGCAGTAAAAATGTGAAACACACATATTCAGTGTCTTGTACTCAGATACCTCACTAAATGCAGTGATGTCTAACTTTACTGTAGTTTTCAAATGGCTGTGCTAATAGTATATAGTGCTGTCTTGAGCATTTTCAGGAAGTGTCACCAAAATCTAACTTTTTTTGCATTGGAGAAAATGTACAGAGTAAAGTGTCATAATGAAAACATGACAAAGCCATTTGACTATCTTGTTCATAAACAATGGTGTCAGGACTTTTCATTTCGATGACACTGACACTTTCATTGACATTAATACTTGCTTTTGAGGAATGAGCTTTCCATTTTGAGCAAGTGACACGCTTTTGCAGGTTATCTACTAGGTTTTGCAGTTTGCACTAATTGTTTTGAGAAATGCATTAACTGTTGTGCAAATGTAAATAGTGTTGTGAGAAATGCACCAAAGCAACTGAGAAAAACTGTAAATACACCCTTATTTACAACAAACATAAACTTCCTTTGGGTAGAGCTGTGCACAACTGTAAACAATATTGCAGTACATATTGAAACTGAACCTACAACATACACAGGTCTGTAAATCATTCATCAAATTGTTCAATTTAGAAGACTATTTCAGAAAAAAAAAGATTTTTTTTTTTTATCAAATTTGCTTGACAGATTTTGACAACTAGTTCAACATTTTTGTATGTAATGACTCAAGTAATGAAATGAGGACTATTAGTTTTATATGGAATGACTATTCAGCAGACACAAGTTTAGTTAATTTTGACTGACATGACATAAGCAAATGATAATGTTACAAACAGCAGAGAGTTGTATGAAAGCAATTGATGCATGTCCAAAAGCATTTGCAATTTGTTGAAAGGAATGAGAAACTGCTACTATGATGTGCACAAATGACTAATTGTTTTGTGAAATGCATTAACTGTTGTGCAAATGTAAATAGTGTTGTGAGAAATGCATTAAAGCCACTGAGAAAAACTGTAATTCAGGAGGGTTAATAATTCTGACTTTAACTGTAGTTTCAGCATCAATATGAAATGTTGAGTTAATTATTATGATTATAACTGAGCAGGAACCACAGTTCAAAACACGGCAGATTTTGTGGAGTCAGTTTAATCATTGTAGTATGAAGGTTTATCATTTACATGGTATCTTTTGTTCGTACTTTGGATGTCAATGGCTGCTTTTTTCAACATGCTTCAGTATGCAGCACATAATATCATAA
This sequence comes from Danio kyathit, assembly GCA_903798195.1. Taxonomy (NCBI): domain Eukaryota; kingdom Metazoa; phylum Chordata; class Actinopteri; order Cypriniformes; family Danionidae; genus Danio; species Danio kyathit. The sequence goes on along the minus strand of LR812531.1, from coordinate 6,482,033 downwards.
TAACAATATATAAATCAATATCCCACTGAATCAAGTTAAGGTCATTTCACACATTTTTTTTGTATTGGATGTATTGGCAAATGTTGTATCAGTGGATATCGTATTGTATCAAGAAATCCAATTTACACCCCTGTTTGTGCATGTGTGAAATCTAGACAGTTTTTGGAAGATTCACTCTTTGCTCACCCTTCTTAGAAGGGGACCTATTATGCAAAAATCACTTTTATAAGGGGATTAAACACAGTTGTGTGGCAACAGTGTGTTAATATAGCCAGCCTGTAATGGTAAAAATGAATTAATTCAATTTTTTATAATCACACTTGATCAAAACAGTCTGCAGAAACACTTTGATTCACATTCTCTTGTTGTATGTGTCATCAGAGGGGGGAAAGCCCTGCCTATTAGTGACAATCTCTCCCTCATTAGCATAGACAGCCCTAAGTGAGAAGCAGCCGTCCGCCATTAGAGATATTACACTGTACCTGCTAAAGATAATATCAGTAACTAAGAGGCTTTATAAATGTTGAGTTTTAGGATGCACAAATGAACGCTGTAGTCTCCATAGACTGCCATCTTCTGAATCTCTTCTGTTGACATTTTCAGTTTTTCACAGGAATAATGTTAGTTCTGTTTTTAAATCTGCCACTATGCTGACACATAGGCATCTGTAGCTACGCCCTCTTTTGGAAAGAGCACAATCTTTATTGAATTTAAAGCGACAGTCACCAAAATGGCACAATTAGGATCAAAGCCTAAAAGGGGCAGGTTCATAGACTTATAAATCATTATTTGTGTGGTATTTTGAGATGAACCTTCACATACACACTCTAGGGACATCAGAGACTTATTTTACATCTTGTAAAAAGGGGCATAATAGATCCTCTTTAATGTTGTGGCAAGATTTGCAGTTATATATTTATACATTCTCCTTTTCTTTCTCCTTTAGCATTATTATATCCTGGCCACCCTCACATATACAGTGCTTGGATTCCTCTGTGATTGAGAATGGATGGTAAGCAGTCTCTACAGGCCAGCATGAACTCCTCATACATTCCTTCTGTGGTTTCCTCCATGAGTGACAAAGAGCGTTCAGACGCTGAGGTGACGGTGGACGACTCTGCCCCATTGCTGTCCCGACAGCAGCCAGTGGGATCCCTGGTAACCCGTCACAGCCCAGAGGACTCCTACAATCTAGTGTACATCATCTTCTTCCTGATGGGCATCGGCTCTCTGCTGCCGTGGAACGTGTTCATCACGGCCAAACACTACTGGCTATACAAGCTCAGCAACAGCTCCAGCCCTACAGGTCAGGAGGAATCTCACAACGACCTCAGCGTAAGTGTGTTGAGCAATTCCAGCGTTATGGATGTGACGTTTGCAGTAAACGTTCAAAACATATATTCACATATATTCAGAATATGTCTATACTTTCCTAAACAACTAACCACAGAGTTATGAGATCAAGAAAAATATCAATCTGTAAACATATTTTTGATTTTAAATGAGAGAAAAAAATGTGCGTTATGAATGTGACCTAAAAAGTTAGCGAGTTTAAAGTATACAGCATACTTTGTGGAAATTGTGTGAATTAAACTGCACAACCCAAAAGAAATAGTACTAATCAAAAGGATAAGAGACGGCTCACTGTAGAACAAAAACAACACAGGCTCATTGTGAAAACGTACCCCTGTATACATTTCTGGAGAGCACGAATTATGTAGCCAGAGCTGTGTATGGCTGCATTTTGTCTTTAAAATGAACGCTACAGAGCGGTATGACACCGCCGACGGCTTCTGTTTCTTTTCACTCTACCAGCTGACTGCTTACCTCCATGTAGATGGCTTTTCTGCTGTTATCAGTTTGCCCAGTAGCTAACCATGTACGTCGGCAGAATTGAGACATGGAGAGGAGTTGACTGCGACGACGATGATTAGGAGGCCATGATGGGTAAGTGCCGATTGAGGGACTTTGGCCAGGACACCGGGGTTACACCCCTACTCCTTATGAGAAGTGCCATGGGATTTTTAATGACCACAGAGAATCAGGACCTCGGTGTTAACGTCTCATCCGAAAGACAGCACCCACTGACAGTGTGTCCCCTTCACTTTTACTGGGGCATTAGGACTCACACAGACCACAGGTTGAGCGCCCCGTGCTGGCCTCTCTAACACCACTTCCAACAGCAACCTAGTTTTCCCATGTGGTCTCCCATCCAGGTACTGACCAGGCTCAGCCCTGCTTAGCTTCAGTGAGCAACCGGTCTTGGGCTGCAGGGTGATATGGCTGTGGCAGATATGGCAGTGATGTTGTCAATATAACAGTGTACTCTGGAGGGCTGTCTGATGTAAACTTTGGCTGATTTTAAGGCTTTGTACTGTGATTTGTTGTCAGATCATGGCATTTGTGGTACAGAAAGGAAAAGACAGCACTGCAGAGCACAAAGAAAAAACAAAACAAAAGTAGAAATGCGAACATAGGAATCTCCTTTGAGATGCATCTTCAGCAGAAAAAGTCACCTGGGAGAAATTGACCAATTGTAGACCGATTTAGAAAAAAGTCTAATGGAAATGTGTAGAAAAATGCATTATGACAAAATATTATGACAACTTGTTCAGCCATTTTGCATGTTTGCATGTTGACTTATGCCATGAACAAACAATTAAATGTTGTGGGGGGTGAAACTATTCAACAGAGACCAAAATAAAACATTTTGATCAATATGACCTAGTAATGGGCGATATAAACGATACAAAATTGGCCTACGATAGAGATTTTAATTCTATTGCACTATCGCGATAATGCATGTTTGATGACGTAATCTACCCGCGAAATTAAGAGCAAAGCCGGCCGCGTATCCAATCTAGACTTTACCCCATTCGGTGCCATGCATTGCTTAGCAACGTATACAAAACAATGTAAAGACCGCTTGACGTAAAAGTAAATAAAAATGCCGCTATATTAATGTGCATATCGCATTTCCGGCCGGCCGCGTATCCAATCTAGACTTTTTCCAACCGGACATGTACGAGATTCTGCTTTTGCTTTCGATATTAATTGTATTCATTTTTGCATTACTTTATACGCAAACTTTGGCTGGTGCATCTCAATCTCTCAGCAGCACCAACACTGCAGCAGACAGAGAGAGAGGGAGAGGGAGAGGGAGAGAAAGAGATTTGACCTGTCAGTGGTGCTCACTGAAAAGAAACAAACTTTTTTTTTAAATTGTTTGTTAAATAAGAATAAGAAATCAATAAGAAATTATTCTGTTGCTGAAGGTCATTAAAGTTATATAGAAAAGATGGTGTTACTTTGGGGCAGAAGGAAAGAATGAAGGAATTTTCTTTATTTAAAATAGCCATGCCTAATACTGGAAGTATAGCCCTAATTCACAGTGTCCGTTCCTTTATTAACAAGACACCAGTTTTAATTTCATTAGGAGATCAAAATTTTTAAAAACCAACTGTGTTACCTTAGGCTGCAGGTTTGAAATTTGTTTTTATTTAAAGTATCTGCAATACACAATTTTATTTGACTAATTAAAACTGGAAGTAATTTCAGTACAGTGTAAGTTACTTAACTGAACACCAGTTTTTTTGTTCTCTGCAACTTGGCATTTAGGAACCAAGGACTTAAAAGAAACGTCTTTCTTTCTAAAAGGCACTACATTTAGTTTATTTATCTGCAACATTGAGTTGTGTAATTACAGTTTTGCTTTTGCACAATAAATGTTCTCAAAATGACCTGCAAAGTTTCTTTATTTCTTAAAAAAAATAGCAGTTTGGCTTTCCTAAGGGTCTATGTAACCTGTTCTGAAATGGTTCTATTATAATTTATATATCGCAATATATATCGTTATCGCAGGAGGCTGCTATGTATATCGCAATATGGATTTTAGGCCATATCGCCCATCCCTAATATGACCTAAGCAATTGATAATGTAGGGAAGAGCAGAGAATTGCACATAATCTTTGCATGGATGTACGCATGCATTTGCAACTTGTTCAAAGAAATGAGTAACAGCTTTTTGATGTGCACAACTGACACGATGATGTGAAGATTGAAGATAGAAATGGACCAAAGTGACTGAGAAAAATGTAATTATAGGATTTAAATATAATGATGTAATTAACAATGACGAAGTAACTGACCCAACACTGGTCATATGACACACAGGGCAGGATCTGTTTGTCTCGAGGCGTGAGTGTCACCGACTTGCTACCATGCTAAAAAGTTATTTAAAGCAATCACAACATGATTTTGCTTTCTGCTCACACCAGCATTCTCAATGTCTCGTGATATCTGACAGAACTGATGTCTCTTTCATATGCAGAACCACAGACACACTTTTGTTGTTTTAAGATTTACAAAAATTATGAGTTGAAAATATCAGTTTTTCATGGTGACATCAATATTATGGTGATTTTTAGTGTTAGTTTAGTGTTGTCTTTCTTTCCAGACCTCAAGATTGATCAAATTATGCACACTGGCTGAACAGTTGCTGTTTGTTTCTAAATGTGTTGAATCAGCAGGCTTGAATCAGCAAGCCAAAGCATGTTTCCTTTCATGTTTTTATTTCCCTTTTAGTTGCCAGGGTGTCAAAGGTAGACAACATGTTTTGCTTTAAAAACTGGAAGCAAAAATAATCAGATTTTAGAGATCAAATGTAGATTTTTTTATGTTTAGAGAATGTGTTCGGAAGTTTTTTTGTCAGACTATAAAATAACTATAGAATAAAGAATAAAGTTTCATTAGGTAATGTATTTACTAACATGAAATAATTATGAATAATACTTGTACAGCATTTATTAATCATAGTTCACTATTTAGCACTGTTGCCTCACAGCAAGAAGGTCACTGGTTCGAGTCCCGGCTGGGTCAGTTAGCATTTCTGTGTGGAATTTGCATGTTCTCCCCATGTTGGCGTGGGTTTCCTCCGGGTGCAGTCCAAACACATGCTCTATAGGTGAACTGAATAAACTAACTGCAGCACCCGGAGGAAACCCACAGCAACACAAGGAGAACGTGCAAACTCCACACAGAAACATCAACTGACTCAGCCGAGACTCGAACAAGCGACCTTCTTGCTGTGAGGCGATCGTGCTACCCACTGCGCTACTGTGCAGCCGATTATGATTATAATAATTTTTTTCTTCTGTTTCTCGTTCTCACTTCTGCTCGTACTCTAGTTTTGTCTGACTGGGCAGGAAATGGCGAAAGTGAAACTGGGTCATTTCATGAGATTCTCATTTTTACTGAATATTTTAAAGGAACAGTTCATACCAAAATTGTTCATACATAAATTGTCATCATACACTTTTTAGTTTGAAACATTAGTTTGAAACAACTTTAGTTTGAAACATTGTCATACAGGTTAATACCAAGGTTTAAATTGTTTTAAAGTGAATAGATTATTTTTAGTTCTTTTTTTTTAACTGTAGACTGTAACTAAACCTATTTCGAGGTAAAAATGATTTTATTTATTGTGTTTGGGAAAGGAATTTTATCCATACAATGTAATTGATGACAGAATGTTAATTGTTAAGAAATAGGGCAATATTTTCTTTCTTTCTTTCCTTCTTTCTTTCTTTTTTTTAGTCTGTTGTTATAAATACATTTTCAGACAGTTGTTCAGTAGCCAACATCCTCAGATCCATATGACCAATAAAAATCTAAATACAGTATATTATATTGATGATTTTATTATATAATATCATTATCAAATACAGTCAGGTGGAAAAAAATATATAAATAAATCAGCTCATTGGACTGGGATAGTTTGACGTTAAAATTGATGCCACATTTAAAACTGTCTGCAATTCTTTATTATGTTTTTATAATGAAAACTCAAGCTGTCATTTTTTATCATATATGCATTCTCATTAGTCTGGTATATTCTCCATCCAGTGTTTAATTCCCATTTTCTTATTGTCTATTTATTGTAATAGGCATTATACAGATGGCTGTAATGATTG